>OY720431.1:143590571-144190571 GCA_963082735.1 Pocota personata
GAGTCATTTGCCTAGGAATCGAGCTAGGCTTGTTGGATTATATTGTATATTTGCAGCACAAGGAATATATATTGTTGGGGAATTGCACAACAAATATTGTGCAGTGAACGATCCTGAGATAAACTTGGTTTTAGCTACCAACGGTCTAACAACTGATCTATTCGGGTACCGATTGTTGATTGAATAGAAATAACAAATTAAGAAAAAATGCATTCCCCTACGAAATTCGATTTCAGATCAAAAAATGCGTTCTAAAACTGGTCTGACTTTACAGGAAGTTAAATGTGGATATCGTTTTTGAGAACGAATATCTCGAACACTCTGCATTATACGAACAAAAATTGTTCAACTGAAATTTAAGGTTTTGAAGTTTTCTACAACTGTGAGTCATAAAAAAATAATACAACCGAAATTTAAATTTTTTGAAATTTTCTATGGGTGAAGGATTTTTTAAAGTTTTCGAACAATTTTATTACACAATCTTTCGAAATATCCGATTTTACCCCGAAGACAATAGAAATCATTTTTGAGAGCGAATATCATGAAAACGGTGTTTGGTACGAATACAAAATTGTTACAACCGAAAATTCCGATTTTGAAACTCTTAATAAATTTAAATTTTCGAAAACTGGTAGGATGTCTTTCAAAATATCCGACTTTACTCCGAAGTTAATGAAAATCGTTTTTGAGTGCGAAAATGATGCATCGAACGAAAAAAATTGTTAAAACCGAAACTATAGATTTTAAAATTCTCTACAATATGGATGCTGAATATTTTAAAATTTTCGAAAATTGTACGTACGAAATCTTTTAAAACATTTCACTTTACCCCGAAGTAAATGGTACTAGTTTTTGAATGCACATTTCTCGAAAATGTTGCGTCCTACGAGAAAAATTCGTTCCATCTAAATTTAAGGTTTTGAAATTCTCTACAAATATTTGACGAATATTTTAAAATTTTCGAAAAAATTGTGCGCATGCAATACTATAAATTTTGACTTTACCCCGAAATTAATGGTGTAAATCGTTTTTGAATGAGATTATCTCGAATTATTATAATTTTTTCTGAGCGCCAATATTTCGAAAACGAGGCATCGTATGAAAAAAATTATTTTGATGAGAATTTTCGTACTCGAAATTTTCTAAAGGGCGGATACCGAAGTTTTTAAAATTTTAGAAAATTCTAGGTACGTATGTATCCTCCAAAATATTGGCCTTTACCAAGAAGTCAATGGAAATCGTTTTGAATGCGATTATTTCGAAAACGGTGCGTTGAAAGAAAAATATTGTTACGATCGAAATTTTAGGTTTTGAAATTCTCTTCAAGCCATACATATGCTGAATTTTTAAATTTTTTTTTTTTTTTTTGCAAATGTCCGACTTTTTACCCTAAAGTTAATGAGAATCGTTTTTGAGTGCGAATATTCTGTAAACTGATTTGCGTACAGAGCTGTTTTTATTTATTTACACCTCTCATTCTGAAATCATTCAGTTACCGTCGATAGTCGATCTCATTCGATATTGCCCAACATTAATTGTAGGCATAGTCAAGACATTCAGTTGGGTTGGTATTTCCCCCATCCTTTGAAGGCTTAATTCCGATTCAATATTTGACTTCAAACCATGAGCATCATTAAGACATCTCAGTCTCATCTTGTGTCCCGAAACCAATCTGGATTACCAAATATTGGAAAAGTTCTTCCCCCAAAAATCCGGCCCACATGATGTCATCCATGAAGGGGGCACTCGCAATCGTAATCGCAACTCCATCCCTTGTCTTTAATTAACTTTCGAAACTTTTTTTCTCTCAAAAAGAATCTATTTATTTGTAAGGATTTCAAAACATGACCAGACAAGGATATATGGTCTGCGTATATTAAGAAAACATTCACATAAAATAATTTTCCATCAAATACCCTCATTAATTTGTTGCCATTCAATGTGTACTCTGGATTAATGGCCTTTATTTACTCTCCCCATCGTCTTCCATGTCCATCACCATCCCCAAATGCATTTACATTGGCAAACAAGCAAACAGGACAATTTACAACTTCTCGGAATCCTTTATGACCACAAGATGTTGACCAAGGAGTACCGAGGAAGACAGAGAGAGGAAGACAGAGATCAAACTGTTTATTGCCGCTGCCGACGCCCCATCAACTAATGTCGCGCATATCAAACTGTAAATGACTAATTAGACATCAGAGAGGAGCTTATGAGGGGTGCGGATAGGTCCGATAAGGATACAGAACGACGACGGGCGGCATTAAATGACCAATTTACGAGTAACGCATAATGCAGTCAGGCAAATGCCAGATGAGAATATTTATGAAGCTCCATGAGCTGCATGCATATGCATGTTAAACAGGATAACTGCAGGATTGTAAAACTTTACACACACATACAGATGCGCACATATACCTATAGTCTGTTGGCAGAGTCGATTACAAAGTTTTCTTTAAGTAGAAAAGCCTCCTTTTGCTGGATACATAGCTGGGTGGGGTGGTACATTATTCATCGCTTAAGTCCAGCGTGGCGTGGCGCTAATAAAACGCTCACTTAACACCCAATTCTCCGCCAAGTTGCAAATTACACTCTGTAATGGCCTAAAGCAGTAACACAGTAGGTAGGTAGGGAGACGAAGAAGAAGAACACAAGAAGAAGTAGAAAAAATTGCACCCGTAGTAATAATAATAATGATGATGATAATATCCTCCAAGCTAGGACAATGCCACTAACTCATATACCCCTAACCAGTACACCACCCACAGCTCGGCTCCCAATGAATGCAATGAACCATATTCAGTCCAATCAGAGAGGGGGTTGCCCACGTACTAAGAAAAAATAGTAGGAAGGAACTTCACTCACTAACTCGCCATGGAAAGTGGCATCCTCATCATTTTGCCGGTTCGTCCTTCGCTTAAGTTTTATGTGGTTATATGTCCAGTAGGTGCTACCACAAGAGACAGCGAAAAAGGATTTACGTTTTTGTGGTTTTGTGGGCAGAAGGATAGCGTAGTTTTTTTTTCCTCTGTCGAACAACAACAGAAAATAGAGAAAAATGAAGAACAATGACGGGCAACACTGGTAACTGGCAGGAGTAAAATGGACACAAGGATACCAAGTAAAAATTAGATGACATTAACGGTCTTAATGTGAGAGCAGTTAAAGTACGGACACGCATAAAACATGTTTACGATCTTTGGCGACTTGTGTGTTGTATTGTGAGGTTTGGGGGCGCGCGCAAATGCCTATCTCGTTTTATTTATTTTAATTTACCTTAAGGACATCACACAGATGAAATGTCCGGATACGTTTGTGTTTAGCAATTGTTTGGTGGGAAATATGGTGCGACTGAAAGGAAAGTGGTCATTAAGGGGCAATTGAAGGGATTAAACAGATGAATTACGCGACAGATTGTGGTGGAAAAGTGTTGGCGTAGATTTTACGGCAACTCTTAAAGAGGTTTTGAGTATCTTTCAGTGATTCGCTTATTGCCTTTAATGTGGTTTTGAATGGTGAAAGTGTGGTTTTATTTACTTTTCGAAGGGATGATAATTATTTTGAAGATAGTTTCTTAGTTTTTGCATATGGAGTTTTCTGTTTTCAATGTTGTCGACGTTTTTGATGCCAATTTCTGTTTTTGTTTCGGAGTTCACTATGAGTAGTCGAACTAGTTTACCCAGAGTTTTCCAGGTGATCGATCACTCATGCCCCTCATGTCATTTACTTCGGGTTGTCGATACAATTCTTCTCTTCCTTTTTGATCGTTTCCGTCCGCTTATCTTGGCTGGTTTTTAAATGTTGCCCTTTCCATTTTTCACAGAGAATCGGTGGTCCAAAGAATTCTCCAACTCTTATGTAACCATTTCCATTTCATTCGGTTTTTCTCTAGTAGCTCCAGAACATTCCTTCCTTCTTATTCATTTAGCAATCGTTTGTTAGCTATGGTTCTCTTTCAGTGCAGTTTTTGTTAGTCTATACTTGAGGCTCCACCCTAAACAGCTGGATAGATTTACTTTAACTTTTATATCTGTGGTCTGTGGGCTCATACTCCAAGGCAAAATTGCAATTTTCATTCTAGGCTCTGCGGACTTGCGAAAATTATCTTTCTCGCTTATGGCCAGGATAATTTTATTTGAAGTCGACATACACTAAGCACATGGCATTGAAATTTTAGACATTAATGCCAAAAAAGTCATTTAGCTTTTGAACGCATTATTTTACGAAAACACCAAATCTGTCGCTTCTAGTTGAGCCCTTTATTTTTAATTGCAACATCTGCATCCTTGCTATTTTTTGTAGACGTTTCAACTTTCTAGTTTTTGATTTTTTGCAATTTCAAGCACTGCTTAGGCTTTGTAGGGAACTATCTCAGTTTTTTGGGAGCACTTAGACGGGTTCCTGGGATTTCCAGCTTCTTCTCTTGCCTGTAACATTTCGTACAACGCACACATAAAACGTTTGTGTCTGTCTTTTGAGCGAAGGCTACGGGTGTATTACGGAATGTGCACACGCCAATTTCGCCTGTACCAGCGGACCGTCTCTACACTGAATAGCGCTTCGCACAGCGAGGGAAAACTGACTGTGCATTTTTTTCTATCAGTGCAAATCTAAACAGTCTTGCCCTCGATGTGCGCACAACACTATATGCTCATCTCTCCCAATCTAAATATAAATCTGTCTTAAGATAGTCAATCACAGAGTTCAGCCCTGCGACCGAACTCAGAGAGTTCTTGCTTTCTAGAACTACCTGGGAAGTGGTTAAAAGGTTGAGCAAGACTTTAGGCGTGGCCCGACTGTCACTATAGAGACAAATAATTCGACCCTTCCACCTATTCCTTACAACATAGTTCATGGCCATTAGGATTGTATAAGTCTCCATTTGGAAAACAGACGCATATTTGCCTAACGAAAAATGCAGTCTGATATTGTCGTCCTCCAAGAAGACACCAGACCCCTGACTGGTTTTGGAGCCATCCGTGAAAATTCGGCAACACCTTCTTGATTCCGATTCTGGCCAAAGTCGACTTTAAATTTGCTCAACAACCGAAGTTCTGGTGTCATTGCGTCAGACGGCATGTCCATAAGACAGGGGTCGTAGGATAAGTGTCGCACAAGATCATCAAAAGTGCAGTGTGGTTTGTACCGAAAACAACCCCGCCTAAGACGATAGATTGCTTTGATAGTACTGACAATGATATAAGTATCAAGAAGCGGCAGATTGAGTAGTGTATCTAGAGCAGAGCTAGACGTATTCGGAAAAGCTCTCGTGCAGCCAAGACAATCTGTTGTTTGGAGTTTAGTGCAGAAGGCGGTCACTTTATTTGTGCGAAAGCCCCTTCCACCAAACAGCCGACGCATATGCTAGGAAAGGTTTTATCATAGCCGTATGGATCCAAAGAACCTTTTTCGGTGATAAGCCCCATGACTTGTCGAAAGCACCCTTATGTTGCACTGAGACCGCCTTGGCTGTCTACGACTCGACATGTTTTGACCAAAGAAGCTTTTATCAAGGATACTCCTAAATATTTGGCTTCATTGGAGATCCGGATAGTGCCGCCGGAGATCGGTCAAGATCCTTCTTCTCGTAAAAAGAACAACTTCGGTTTTAAGAAGATTGACCGAAAGTCAATTCCTACTGCACCATTCATCGATCACATCCAGATCCATTTGCGCGTTAGCACAGACAGTGTCTAGGTATGATCCGACAGAAAGTACGGCAACATCACCCATATATGCCTGAGCGTAGACGTTAGAACCATTCAGAGAGCTCAACAGAGAGTCGACCACCATGCACCATAGCAGTGGAGACGAAACGCCGTCTTGCGAACAGCCCCTCAATTCAATTATCGCTACACTTTTGTCCACTTCATTTCAATCCTTAATGAGTTGAAGAAAATTAAAATAAAAACACCTTCAAAGGACCGACCTAGGCATCCGGGTATCGAATTTCCTAAAATCTCTTAAAATCGTAGATGAAAAATGCGGACGCATAGGTAGTCTTTCTTTGCATCAGGTAAGGAATATTTATTAGAAAATTCATTGGCAGAGTAAGATCTAAGCTTTTGGCTGAGCAAGGCTATGATTCAGATTAAAGTGTGTTAAGAAGACGAAACTGAAAAGTAATACCCAGAGTACTGGTAACTCAAAAACGTGACCCAATGTCAGGCTAAATGAAATATTCAAGACCTTCATTATCTACAAGAGAAATATACGACATTATTCTTCATGGGTCCTTTAAAAAGGGTGTGAAAGTAACTGAAGACCTTTTTTTAAAAAAAATGTCTAGATGTCACCAAACGTCCACTTTAGCTTCCAAGAATCTTCATCATTGTGGGTGTGCACACCTTCAATAAATAGTCAATTGATGAGCACTGGACATCGTGGCTCGGTGATTAAGTGCGCGAACACTGAAAGGGAAATTCATGGTTCGAATCCCAGAAATCATACAAAAAGCCACCTCTCATGAACGTCTGACAAACATCCGAGAGTAAAATTGTCATGAGAAGCTTCTCTCAATCGAAAAAATGTTGCCCTTCGGAAAGAGCATAAAACTGTAGGTCCAACAGTGGCTGCGAGAAACTGGGGTAGGCCGTGTATGAGCTGTTAGCTTCGCAACGCCACAGATGGACAATACATGAGACTCAAATACATAAGTACCTATGTACATCCAGCAAACAAGAGAAAACAAGAGAAAACACTGTGTCCATCTGTCACAAAGTATCCACTAACATCCGAGCTACTAGCAAGTTTCATAACTTCATTCCCGGTACGTCAAAAGATTGTCATTAAGTTCCGTCGCCCGTGTGGTGGTATCATGCTTGTGCGTCACCATCCTTGAGGTTCTGCATTTAAACCATTACACTATAACCCACCATTAAACTATAAATATACAAATCCAACAATCATGGTCAACATAATCCACAACAGAGTTCAACAGAGAGGGTAAACTTTTGTGCAATGAATTTTTCAATTGCAATGGTTGTCAGTCAATGTGGCACATCCTTGAAAAGAAAGTTTCATCCTTCCAAGTTTGCCGCAATTTTTAATCGGTCACATCAAGAATTGCGTACCCTTTCTCGCCCGCCTTAAGACCATCTGTAAAGGGCCACCATGCACACTTCCTTGGAAGGATTTCCTTCTTTGTCTCATACTTCCAACCATATCGTTTGGTATGGCACATACTTATTTCGAATTATTGTACTTGGAGTGTGTTCAGAGAATTTTCCATTTCAATGGCAGCGTACAGTACACTACACTACTCTAGTGTATCAGACAGACGTCGGAAATGAGCTGTCAACTTTTGTAGCGCAATCATGCTGCTGCTTTTGCCACCGCTGCACCTATAACCGTTCCGGTGTACAAAATAAAAACGAGTCCTGCACGGATTTGAATGAAGTGTTAATATTAGAAAACGGGGTTTTCTTCCGTATACTGCTTATAGTGTAGGTACAGTGTGTAGTCGTTTGTTAGTTTACTGTTTGGTGGTAAGAAAAACAGGAAACTTTCGATTTAGTTGGATAGAAAATTGGGGATCAGCTGGTTATTTTCAACTGAAAATGGGTTGTCAAGACATATAGGTAGGTGTGTGTGTGTGCGACATACACAGAATGAACTCGGAAATGTCAGATTTTGTATTAGTACCTACACCGAACAGTGTGATGAAGTGATTGTGCTTAAGACAATGTGGGAGTAAATTGAAAACATATTGCTTCAAGATCTTCGGTAATGATGGCAACATAGTATTAAAACAAAGAAACTGTCAAAAGTACAAGAAAAATGTATGAAAAAATAATTCATTACAAACAACAACCATCCTTGCACTACACTGACGTATCGTACTTGGATAAAGATTGGTTTCTAGAATATAAAGATTCGTTTTCACTCCGCAAACGTCAATTTACGGGGGAGTCTGTAAGGAACATGAGAACACATGTGAATGTGAACCCCCAATCCTGGTTCAAAACATGTCTAGATTCCAAATATTCTTGAAACACTTCCACAATGCATTTATTTTAATTAACCCAGTGTTGACAACAAAGACCTTTACTAACATCTTTTCAAAATAGATATTGCAAGGGAGTCGTGAAACATTCTAAAACTAATTATCAGGAATGATTAGAATGGCACGTGCTCATCTCTGCTTTGACTTAACATGGAACTCGTGTGTGTCTGCCAACATACATAGCATAGCTTCGTTGCTTTTATATGGAAAAGAATTATGCACAAAAATATTGCGCCTAAAGCATAATTTCCATAATATAATTCGCTTGAGTAATAAGAAACTGAAACTGTTGTAGCAAAAATCGCATTGGCAGAAAGTTTAGAATCCGCTCGTATGAGGGAGCTCAATCCATGTACCTGAGCTGATATTTAAAATGTGTTCGTTCGACAAAAGTGATCGTGCTCAAAATATTAGGCTTTGAAATTTTCTATAAGATGGGTGCAAAATTTTCAAAAATTTAAAAATTTCCCACATGAGGTCAATGGCAATACTTCTTGAGTGTGAATACCTCGAAAACCATGCGGTATATGTATGAACACATTATTAGATCGAAGTTTTAGGGTTTGAAAATGTCTACAAGATGGATGTAAAATTTTTCAAAATTTCCAAAAATTTTAAGTACGCAACCTTCCAAAATGTCCGACCTGAACCGGAATGGAAATAATATTTCAGTGGAAATTATTCGAAACCGATACATACTGTGAAAAACATTGTTTCAATCGAAATTTTAGTTTTTGAAATTCTCTCTAAGACAGATACCGAACTTTTGAAAATTTTGAACAATTCTAGGCATGCAATCTTTCGAAATATGGAGCTTTACAAGGAAGTTAATGGAAATCGTTTTTGAGTGCGAATATCTTCAAAATGGTGAACACCACGAACAAAATTGTGAGGCAAACTGCGATCAATCTCCTCAAAGCCAACAAAGCAGCTGAGCTTGATGGCATACCAGCTGTGTTCCCGGCTAGTATTCTATTCCAGTTAATACAGGCCATTTGAAAAAATGAAAAACCTATCCCAGGGACTAGAAGAATGGTGTTATTGTTAAGATACCAAAAAAGAGAAATATCATTCTCGAGTGGATAAAGGCTAGAATCGAGACTACACTCAAAACGCATCAAGCGGTGGTCGATCGTGCGTCGACCATATCAATACTATGAGTACTCGTATTATTCTCGTGCAATTAACCGAGTTCAAGTCACCATGTTCGTGGATTTCGAGAAGGAGATCACTTCTTAGGAGAGGAATCCCCCTAAGAATGGTTGCTACTATAAAGGAGTCATACAATATCACAAGGTGTTTCGTTCTGCACAATGGACACCTCTCCTTGTCTTTCGAAGTGTAACAGAGAGTGAGACAATGGGGTATTCTGTCGCCAATCATCTTTCTACCGGCGATAGATGATGTATTGACTGCCAGCGTAGGTGTATCTGAGAGACATGGCATTCAATGGAGACCGTTTAAAAGACTAAGTCATTTCGATTATGTCGATGATATATTTTCCCTTTCGAGTACCATCAGTGGGCTAAACGAAATGTGTCAATCACTGCAAGTGAATGGAGAGTCTGTCGGATTAAGAATCAACGGCAAAAATGAAAAATTATGCTCACAGGCCGCTCCATATATCAGCGTATTATTCTGAAGCAGGCACCAATTGAGGATGTCGAACAGTTTAACTACCTGGGAAGTTTTGTATCATCTGATGTCGGAACGGATCTAGACGTTAAAAGCAGAATAAATAAAGCTGTGCTGCCTTTATTATCCTGTCTCCAGTTTGGAAATCCAGTCAAATCTCCTTATGCATTAAGTTGAGATTCTAGCTGCAGGCCGATAAAGATGGAAGAGATTTATTGCCGCTCTATGCTAAAGGAAATATGATGCTGATGAATCTTCCAATATGTCAGGCTTCAGAAGGAAGTTATTGAAAATTGTTTTTGAGTACAAATATCTTTAAAACGGTACATACTACGAAAAAAATTGTTAGTCCACAATTTTAAGCTTTGAAATTTTCTATAATTCCAAAAAAGTTTGGAATTATACAGCTACGCAGTCCTCCAAAATATCCGGCATATTTTCAAGTGCAATTATCTCAAAAACGGTGCAGATTTTAGGCTTTGAAATTATCTACAAAAAATTTAAGTTATAAAAAAAAAAACCAGAAGGAAAAAGGAATGATTATGATAAGCCTAGCCGTAGGCCCTTTACTTTGTTTGTCATCACAAATACACATCGGCCCTCCGCATCAGAGACCCTTAGGGTTACTATTGAGGTCTGTTATAACACAATCTATCCCTGGCTACAGAGCATCTAATAGACATGGTTTCGCATAACATCTTGAATTAAAGGATCGTGTCAAACAGGATAACTATGTACAGATTCAACCCAGAGTTTAATTTCTATACTACATTTTTGGTCTGGCCTCGATTAAGAAGGAAACTAATTTCGTCCAATTCTCCATCAAATTGCCTCCAAACGCGATCAATAAAATCCCGCTGTGCCCACCAAACAGCCATTTCATTACCATTTATCTATTCATTCCCATTGCAATGCAATTGAAACTCAAACATACCCCCACCCCCAACCAACATTTAAAATCTGTTCTTCTCGATTTCATTTCCCTCTCTACAATTCCGAAAAAATTATCTTGATTGCGATATTTTTTTGATTTTAAATGAAATTTTATATTTTAACTTTTAGTCTCGTTTCGTTTTTATTTGAATTTACCATATCTAATTTCGATACACACTCCCTCACTCTGGCGGTAACCACGCACAAATAGACAGAGATAGAATGGTAAAACAAGGAACCCCCTAAAATATGCTTAGAAGGCAAAGTGTATGCCTGCCTGAAGCGTTTGTATTTTGCGGTATCGGTTTTATTTGCTTTGTCATCCCCATGGCCTGACTTCTATTTCCTTTTTGCGTATCTCTGAGTATTTATCTTGCATTCGGAATAACAATTTAACATCGGTACGTGTGTATGTGTGTGTAGTCTTAAAAAATAAGGAATTGTCATTTATCCCATTTACATATTATATTTGAAACGTTTTTGATATTCCTCCTACTCATTCGGTAAACATTTGCATTTGCCACAGAGTGTTGTATGAGAATTAGGTAACTTCAGAGTTGAATTTCCTATTGATCGAAATGTTCCCAAAAAGTTAACCAGCCATATTTCTTAGGAGCAGTCTTCTTTTCTGGGTCGCAGGACCTCATATGTATTCAGAGTTGACTTGCTGTAAGTTGTATTAATCCAAATTTAACCATACATAGCTTTTTAGCTGGGACGCAAACCGACTTATTGCTAGAAAGGTTTTCATATTTGACCAGCCCTATTTCTTAGGAATACTATGTTCTTCTTTTTTTGGATCTCAGAATCTCATATGTATTACGAGTTGACTTGCTGTAGAGTTGTAAGTTGTATTGATCCAAATTACACTTTGCATAGCTTTTAAGCTGGGACTTGAACCGATTACTTGCTACAAACGTTCTCATAGTTACTCAGTGCTATTTCTTGGAGACGGTTTTTTTCTTTTTTGGTTCTTTGGATCTCAGTTGAGTACGTATTTGGGTTGCTGTTCCATCGAATCATATTTTGATATTATAGTTGAGACATGAACCGATATCTTGGCTTAACTAATCTGCCACTACAGCCATGCTTCTATTACTCAAGGTGATGACAAGAACAACACACGTCTGTTCAGTGTAACCATGCACTTCAAAGTTACTTCAATATTAGGGCCATTATAGTCAGCTTTTGTGACGTATTCATCGGATTTTGTTCTCGCATTTACGATTCTTCAGGATCAGTTTACAAAAGGATACAGGGACATTTTACTGTCTTTAATTTTTAGTGTTCCTTTACTTTGTTTGCACCGTATCGCACCTACTACCATAGATATGAACCGATATCTGAAATATCGATAACAAAAAACACCGAAGTTAAGCAACCTTCAGCGTCTTGACTGTTAACCGTGAACATCCTGAAGAGATATTACTATACATACCTCCAACACGAACCAACTACTTAAAAGTCAAGGTCAGAAAGTCTCATAAATCAGGTCTCCTTGACAGTAGACTTTTTTCAAGGATTATCTGTCCAGAATCATGGTCTTTCAATCGGTATTGATACTCGAATTTAAGATAGGATTTACCTGGCTTAAATTTAACAGGCACACAAACCCAAATTTGCAACAATCATGGACTCTATTGCTATTCACACCCACACACAAGAAGTGTATATTTCTTCACTCCTAAACCAACGCCTGACGATAATACCACCAAGAACATCATTGAACCCGATAAGGCTGATTATATCCATTACCAAATGGATAAAATGTCAACCTAAAAGCCGGACGGCGAATCATTTGTCAAGGTTCAGTGCATCCAACACTCCCACCATTCATTCTCCTAATCCTCGCCCCCGAATGGGATTGAGCGATCGACCAGAATCCTTAAGCCAGCCACTAACCCGACCAACGGTGTCTGATATGATTTTTAAATTAAACCATAAAAAGGATAATGGAACGACGAGCGACAAAGAAAAAAAAAAGCGAAACTTCACTGTGTGCATTGGAGTGTAACTGAATTTTTGGCATGAAATCCTGGAAAGGAAATGATTGCCCAACAGGAGGATTCAAGAGTATCCCTTTTTTGCAATTCTAATTGTGTTTGCTAATATTATGCGGGGGCTCCTGGTAAAACTATGCATATCTCCTTAACGCAGAGGTTCTCTCTCCTGCCTCTCATAATCCAAATGATGTATACGAATCCTTATCCATTTTCTCCCGAATTGTTTGCAGGATAATTCTTTCTATTTTTTGTAGATTTTTTTTTTATCTAAAAGCTGAGGGAATAATAATTACATTGTGATATCCTTGCTGTGTCTTCCTCACTCCGGGTCTCTTTCTATTCCTCTCTCAGCACTTTCTCTAATTTTAGATTCAGTTGATAAGAAAAAAAAAAAAAAAAAAAAAAACCCCCATCGAAGAGGTATGGTATCCAAAATGAGATGCAGCACCAACTCATGGAAGGGATAATGGTTGGTTGCTTGCTAAAGATTAGATTATGAATCATATCTCCTTTGGTGCACATATCCGAAAAAAAGTAATTTTATTTCTCTCTTCACTTTCACCTGTTTCTGGATTTCAATACTTACTCACAGACACACACACTTCCTTATATCGTATAAAGGATGAAGAAATGAAGACATCCTTTCATCCATCCTCTCACCAAAGCTGATTATATTTAACGATTTAAGAGTAGGAGGAAGGCTTCGCAACCAAGATGAGCCAAAGGACATGGAACACATTTTTAGATTGAAATATTGCATAGCAAACAAAAATATTGATGTGTGTCTTGTGTCGTCCTCTGGCTTCCCATTTCTTCTTCGACTATGTACGAGTACGTCTTCATCGTAGCACCTTCCAACTGGTATCCCCCCACCTCCACCTCCAACTAGAATTGAATTATCCTGGATTTGAGATTGATTTTTTATTCAATTTCAATATTCATCATCATATGTGCTAGGATATGGGAAGGATATACTACTCGGCTATATATGGAGAAAAAAAAAAAAATCAATCATGTAGTGTACTCGTAGTATAAATAGGTCTTCGGTGTTTTTGTGCTGCCCTTCCACCTTCGTCCTTAAAATTGGCTTTCTTTCGACGACGGTAGTATTTGATGAAGGAGGAAATGGAAATTGAAGAGCCAGTCGAGGTTGCACTGTTGGCGTGTGGTGCTGTTAGAGATTGACAGGTCCTTTAATTACCATGTGAGAAAGGTGATGTTTGTTTCGTTTTTCTGCTCCGTAAGTGGGGTAAAATTAGAAATCAATGCGATAAACTATTTCAGTGTTGATCGAGGTATAAATAGATTGAGGCAGGAAATCGATGATGCAGCTTAGAATTATCGTTCGATTTTTGGAAATCTTTTGGGGGAAGGGACCAATGTGAATATATACAAATTGAAATGTTTTAGGGCGTTGGAAATTGCCAATCTAATCTGAAGCATAATTTTGTTCACCCTATGTGCTTAAGTGAAAGGGTTGTGTCAGTCAGAGAATTCCCTTGGACTAGATTTTCGTTACCAAAATGTATGAATAGCTAGAGAATTATTTTATTTAATTTTCAAAAATTTAAACAAATTTAGGATCTAGCTATATTACAGAGAATTTCAAGACCTAAAATTTTGATCCAAATAATTTGTTTTTTGTAGGACACACACAGTATTCGATATATTCGCACTCAAAAACGATTTCCAGCACTAACTGCGGTATGAATTCGGTTATTTTGGAAGATTGCGTTGCACCGATTTTCGAAAATTAAAAAAAAATAGGGTCAATCCATAGAAAATTTCAAATCCTAAAATTTCTGTCAAGATAATTGGTTTCGTAGAATGCACTACTTCCCAGATTTTCGTACTCAAAAACGATTTCCATCATTAACTCCAGGATAAAGTGGAACATTTGGGAAGGTCGTGTGCCTACAATTTTCGAAAATTTTGATAAAGTTGGCATCCATTCAAAAAAAATCCTAAAATTTAGAATATTTAACACCATTAACCTTAAAAGTCGGACATTTTGGATGGCGTACATACAATTTCCAATAATTTTAAAAAAATCGGCAACAAAGCTAGACTTTCTTGGTCTGGATTAAAGATTGGACAAAGGTCTTAGATAGTACTAAACCTGAAGATCTGCCTTTCCAAAGAGTCCTTCTTCTTTCATCCTTTTCACTTTCCTCTTTTTACATGAAGTGGCCTCCGATATTGATAAAAGTCCTCTTGGTCTTGCATTTGAACTTCACTAGTCAGATAGTGAGTATAAAGTGTAGAGCAATGGACTGAATTAAGCAGACTATTTTCAGTCTAGGTTCCTAGAATTTCCTATCTTAAGCACGTCCAAGTTCATCCACGATTTATGCCTAATCATACCCCAATTTAGCATTAAATTCCCCCTCTCAAGGACACCTTCTAACATAGGTAGAATTTAATTTCAAAAATCTTTCCTGCAACATCAAAACACCTCTTTAACCGCAAATAAGGACACACAACGTCATTACTTCAACCGTAGAAAATATTTCTATGTGAAGCAAAAAAAAAAAAAAATCCTCGGAAATGCAATCGACAATGAAAGCACGGCAGCCATAAGCATCCTTAAGGACCACAACACTGCACAGTGGAAAAAAAAACCTCGAGGCCTTGGTTATTTTCTAAGCGCACCATTTTTCACCCTCACTACCCACTACACCTCGAGAGTGGATGGAAAACTGGCTGCCAACATTACTGCCTCCTGCATGCAATTTTCATCATCCGAGTGCCGTTTTCATGCATCCTCTGCACATCATCATCACCATTGCCATCGCCGCCGCCGTCGTCGCCATCATCGAGCCACTCAAGCTTCCCCGCGTCCTTTGGATGTAATTAATTTTTCGACAATACAAGATGGAGATGCAGCTCTGGAGCAGCTCCAATTGTATTCTTCAACCAGCTGGCAAACGGCACCCAGGTGAGCGTAATACCACCACCGGGTGGCTCAATGATTACGAGACATAGAAGGTCATGAAGCTGAAGAAATATTTCATGAGTTTAGTGGAAAATATTTAAATTCTCGACTTTTGTGCACCTTTCGGGACGAGTATGAGGGGGAGGAGCCGTGCACGTGTTGTGTGCTCTGTTATGATTATGATGTACTGTATGCCCATGCAACCTTCAGATCAAAGGTTTTCATCTTCTCCTTTTTTTCAAGAACAACAACAAAAGATGTGGCAGTGAGAGTGAGGAGGCAGCGGTGGTGAGATCAAAAATAACCAAAAGGCTTCACAAGGATGACTTTGTGCCATTGCACTGGTAGAGATTTTTAGTGTTAGCATGGATGACCTTCGTTTACTTAGATCTTCACGTGGGTTATTGTTAGCTATAGGAGGAGTTGATTAAAGATGGTTTAAAGGTTATGTTGTCAGCTTTAGTTTGGGAGTGGGAGTAATTATGATGTTGGCAGTTCAGTGAATATTTAAAGATGGAAATGGCTTAAACTAGGGTGGATGTGAACTCTTTCGAGAAAGGTCAAGAGTAATTGCAATATGCCTTGAACCAAAAGTGAGTACAAATATGCACCATTTTGACTTTTAAGAAGTCCTTGAGATGTACTTGCAGGTTGAAAGTGAATACATAACACATCACTGAAGTCAATTATATTTTCTCATCACAAAGTGAATCAAAAAAAAAAAAAAAACCTTTAGGCTGTTGGACACTTAGTGTTCAAAAAATACCCCTTGGCTAGAACACCAAGCGTGCTGCTTTGGTGGATCTGACTGTGTGATCTACCTAAGCTGGTGTCTTTTTCTGTTGCGTTGTCCTAAGAGGCCGTCATCCTGGTGTCCATACGATCGATGTTACTCTAAAGCACGTGTAGTTCGTCGTTGAATCTTCTCCCCTACACTCCGTCAGTGGAAACTGGACTGTATATCTCTTGTTTTCAAAACAATCAAGGGTATATAGAGTTTCTTTAGTCGTTGTTGAGAGAGTTTTACTTTTCAATTGCCTTTTTGGTTCAGAGCAACAACAACAAAATTCCTAACGTAAAATAGTTACAATGATGTTTTGTCCGCTTCGGCGATCTTGTGCATCCTTTTAAGTTGTCAGCACATATATCATTTTATCTTCGTTGACAGCCAAACCCATTTTTGCTGCTTCTGTTTCAAAACCAACTTATGGATGCCTCACAGCCTGCCCGATTCCAGTTTCTTGATCTTTTCAAGAAAAATGTTGAAGAAGTGGCATGGCATCAAGCGATTTGGAAAAGTTTGACGGAGCAGAGTACAATCTCTAACCTCATCTTACATAGATGGACTAGCTTGGCAAGGATGCCTAAATTAAACATGGCTCATATGTGATGCTGGGTATCGATCTGAATTTCCTAGGTTTTCTGCTAGATTTTCCATAGTCGATACCGCACTGTTGACGAAAAGTTTTAGGCGATTACACAGCACAACAGACAAGATCTTGTAGGTGATGTTGAAGCTATTCATTGCAGTTTAGAGTACCTTTTTTTTGCATCGGACATGCAATGCTGAGTTTCTATTCGACGGGTATACCAAATTTCACATATGAAATCGTGCATGCTCCTTACACCAAACCATCTCCCGTAGCTTTGAATAGCGTGCCTGTTAGGCCATCAATTCCAGCAGCCTTGTTTGACTTAAGCTTATATATTGCTATCCTCATCTTATGATGGTCGGTTGAACGGAAGTGTTACCTATCATGGTCCAAGTTGAATGGTTCATTCTACCTGACAACGCTGGATTATTGGTCGCCAACGCCTTTTAGCAGTTTGCAGAAATGTTCTTTACATATCTTCACCACTGTTTGCCTTTTGGTAAAACTTTCGAACGTCGCTTCTGCAGTAATAACTTCTGCTTTTGCTGCTTCCCTCTCTTATGATCCTAGATCCTCTGCAGCCCTGCTTTGTACACCTAATGCTAAGTTATTCGCGGCTCTCTTCACCAAACCATGGTCTTCGTTAAAAGTCACCAAGCAAAATTGTTCGTTCGCCCTTCCTAAGATTTCGAACAAGCATTCTTTGGTTAAATCGTCTTTCTCCTCTGAGCACATATCAATGCCTAAAGCTGACCACTACTTGGCAAAGTCTTCCTCTGATTACAATTCCTCTACCGAATACCCGCTGTCTCTACTTTTTGATGCATTGAACGAATTAAATGTAACACCTTTCGTTATTTTAGTTTCGAACTTTCTAGATGGCAGTGATATCTGGCCTGTTTGGGTCCGTACATTTCACTTCCAGCTCCGAAAGTCACTGTCCTTGTTTCGTTTGCTACAGTCGTTGAGAGCGAAATCATAAGTATTCTACGAAATACACCTGATCGTGCTTAAGTCACCCATTTCGGGAATATGAGTGCTACCGTTGGATCTTTAATCCGCCACCCTATCGTTTTCAAAACCCTTGCTTAGTCTTGAAAATTCATCTAGACTTGTGCTCTGAATATGGTGAAGTAGCCATTTATGGGCTGTATACGCCAGGGTTGATTTCATCTTTAGACATCTTCCATTGCCGCCTGTATCCAAGGAAGAGTATCTTCAAATACAAACAGCTTTTGATACTGAATAAGATTAGATTCAAAACAATCTTGCTACATATCCTGTCACAAAACTGCGTCGCAAAATCTATCTATCAATGCTAACTCGTGCGAAAATCGCCGATAACAAATAGATGCATTCAACCACAAGCACAGATCAATTATTGCGGATGAATAAATAAAGAAACTAACAATCATGACCCTCACCCTCTCGGAAGCACAACTTCATTAGGACTCTATAGTCCTTCCTTATTCTCTTTAGCTCCACTCGACCGTCTAATTTGCTTCAATTGTCAAATCAAAAAAAAAAAAAAAAAAAATCCAAATTCAAACATAAAAATGTAACGGAAATCAAACAACATTGAAAGCAAATAGTCAACGAGCAAGCATTTATCCTGCATCCTTTTATCTCGTTTTCAACCCTCTTCGCAAACGAAATATCTGCACATCGCAATTATTGTTGTCACAGTGGATTGCGTGTGTGTTGCCAAATTAAAACGCAATTATCCAACCGTTGATGAGAACGTGCGCTTACTACCGGGTCCTTCGTGCTTTGTCCTTTCCGCGATGTGATGAATGTGACTTAAAACGATCACAGAACGTGTTTCGTGGCGCATTGTACGGTGCAAAAAATCAGGCTAATAATAAACAAAAATAACAAAATCCATGCAGGAACCATGTTTTTTTTGTGTGTGATGTGTTAGCCTCCGGGCGAAAGGACAGTAATCAGGGAATAATTTTTCAACACCCCATCGAGTCTGCGGAGAATTCAACATAATCACCACCTTGATGCAGATATTTCGATTCGGCGGCGGTAGCCGGAGGGGTAGTCCTGCGTTTCTGTATTGTGTTACAATAGTTAATGATCGAGAGGTACTTTTTTTTTTTTGTTACGTATGTCCTGTGTGTCATACACTGCAGGAGACTTTTCTGCTTGTTGGTTGGATACACAATTTGACACAATAACGTGCACTAATAACGAAAATATTTTTTTTTTCTCAACATTTTTTGAACCCTCATGTCCTTAAAAAAAAAAGAGGACATACTGACAGGGGTAAAAGTATGAGGTGAGTTGTAATTGCAAGTACAACTGTAACAAGCGAAATCAAAATCATAGCGATTTGGTGGGGTGTGTGCAGGGAAATCTGATTCCTTTTTTATTGTTCGCGCGTTTGTATCGTTTGAATTTGGTCTCAAGGATATAACCTCCCTCGGGGATATATTGTTTCTTTTCATTTTACTTCTGTTTCGGTGTATTTTTTTCTCCTATCTCTCTCAATGTGAATTAGGCAGTTATTTATTCGTGACATTGCTGAGACTTCAGTGGAAAGTAGCGGCAGTTGTTTGTCTCAATTGTGTTTCGTCCTTGTTGATGATGATTACAATGATGATGAGGATTCATTCATAAAAAAAATATATTCGGTTACAAGGTTTTTTTTTTTTTTGTTGAAATTAGCTATCACCTTGGTAATGAGATTTATGGGATAGAAGTTATCCTTGTTTATCCTTTTTTTTCTGGCTTGAGCGTGTTGTTTGGTATTGCAATCTGGGTTAGTTGGTAAACGAAAGTGAAATGTTTTTGTTATTTTTTTCTGGTTTTGATTAGGGGAAAGGCGATTGTAATAGGGAGATGCTCAGAAGGGTGTCTGACTAACGGCCAACTGGCAGTGTAATTGGAAAGAAATTAGTTTAGAAACTTGTTTTCGAAATGACAGTCTAAATATTTTTACACTTCAAGTTTTGAGAAAGTTTTATTAGAGTGGTACCATAAATCTTAGGGTGACAGTTTGAGAGAAGCTTGCTGTCCAGTTTTCTGAGACGTCATTATCATCATCTCACAGAAAAAATGTAGGGATCTGCGTTGTTGCTCTTGATTGTTACAGACTATTTTCCAAATATCTCGGTATATTTCCCGTCATATTACTAGGAGTTTTAACTTAAGAAACTAGATCTCAGGAGTTTATCTTTTGAAGTCTACTGGAGCAGGAGTCTCTTGGCGCGTCCCTTTTTTATTATCGTATACATATTTCTTTTCTTTTGCCTTAGAATCCCAGGTATGCTCTCAAACAGCCATGTCCCGTCAGAAACTGAGTCAGATAATAGTTCGTTTCGCCGTGCCTCCGTTTTATTCACACATCGATCACTGGTATAAAGCGATGCGTCCATCTCCCCTTTACGGATTCGTTCCACTGTTCTTACCATAGTTGTCAGGTTGCGATACTCCGATTTCTTTCGTACTTTCTTTTTTCGCTTTTTATTTTTTATTTTTTTTTCTTTTCTTTAGCGAGTAAGTCGATGGTTAGCATTGAAGATAAGACGAGTATAGCATCGTTCGAGACAGGCGACCCTTAGTGCGCTAAGACTGTGGACGGATTTAACTCCACGCACGTACGCCTTTACTTTCGGCACTTGACCATATTTCTGCTGCGTACATACTCGTACGTATATGTATATAGAACTGGCAGCTCCTGTAAGTAGAAGTCTTTTATTCTGTTTTGGGCCTCCGATATTACTCATTAGCCGTTAAAGTGCACTAATAGCTTTTGACAATTTTTTGCTTGCTCAAGGTGGTGTTTGAATCTTAAACGAGCATTAATATTCGCTCCAAGGTACTTCATAATCGGTTGAGAAACTTCTTCGTGCCCTCCGACTCTAAACAACATCGTTTCACGAACTTTCCTACTTCCAAAAAGTACCGCCTCGGTTTTATGGTGGATAAGTTGCAAACCGGCATTAGCCGTCGTACCATTGTGATTATCTCGTTTCAACTTCTTCAAGAGTTTTCGCTACAACCACTACCACAATGTCGTCCGCGAAGCCGATGATTGACGCTTCTCTCGGAATCGGTAGGCATAGAATGTTGTCATACATAGCGTTCCACAGCAGGGAGCCAAAGACCGAGCCTTATGGGACGCCGCCTGTTACTTCGTACATCTTGATTCCATCGTCTGAATCGTAGAGGAGGTCTCTGATCGCAAAATAGCTCGTTATTATCCGGTATTTCGATTCGATAAAGACAGCTCATAATGCGTTCCCAATTCGCCGAGTTACACGCGTTTTTCACGTCCAAGGTTATAACCGCGCAGTATTTTTTGGTGCCGCCTTTCCAGCGCCTGCGTTCTATAGTATAGCGGTTCGGACTTTCGTTATTACCGCGTTTATTGCAACTATCGTGGAGCGTGCCTTACGGAAACCATACACGAGTGTGTAGGCGTTCCGAGAGGTGTCCTGCTGTCTCAATTGCTGGTAAAAACCCTTTAGTAAATTATCCACTCAAGGATTTTTCCGACCGTGTCGAGCAAACAAAGAGTACTATAGGACAATAGGCTCGTTTGGACTCCCCTTTCCTTTCGGCAGTAGGATTTCGGAATTTAATAGCGACTTCCGTTCCAGTGACATCTTTCGCAGGTACGACTATGGGAATACTTTTCCGTACTAAAACCATTCTTCGTGACTCAGCAACGTGGATCAGCTTAGGTTAACTTAGGTAAGTGGGTTTGTCGAAAGGGAGATAATTTCACTTACGCTTTCGTGGAATAACATATACCCATGGTATATAAGAAATAGCGATTTGAACAGTGACTTACAAATAGACAGGTTCACTGTAACAGTGTGGCTCTGTTATGAAATTCGTGGTGCAATATGAGGATTGCGTGTTAAAAGAAAATCAAAGGCGTGCGTCTTTACCAAAAACTAAAATTGAATTCTTCATTACGTAGTAATATGACATAGTAAAATACACAGAAACCAATGGTGCCTAATGGCAAGAAAAAAAGGAGGAAAATAATCGACAGGTAGATGTCGTTGCGCTCACACGACCCCTTCTTGTAAAATTGACTCCTGGCAATTTACCTCTCATAGTCTTGGAGCCATCTTGGTGGTTTTCGGGAGCGAACCGGTGCTGTATCCTTCCGGTCGACGATTTCCTCAATGTCTTCTTCTTTGTCACTATCTTCCATTTGATATACTGATGACCCATCACTCGTAGAATATTGTTCAGTTGGCAACTCTTCCTCATCGCCGGTATTTGTCTCAATGATGTTTCGTTTATGAACTGGCGGTCGCTCCATGAATAGCGGTAGGGCTTTCTGCGAACTGGTATATCATCTATTGTACGTAAGGAATGTTGATCTATGGTGCAGTATCCTAAAATCTCGTTGTCTGTCGAGAAGGCTTGTAAATTGTTGCTGACTATTTCTCGAAATTTTTGAATTTGTGTTGGAGATATAGATTTCGGAAATGTTGAGATTTGATGTTCGACTTCTTTTAGAATACATGGTGGTATAGACTGGCTTTGTTTTAATATGCAGGAATTTATATTTGTGTGTGTGGTGTAGCCTGAGTTCGTATTTTGTTTTAATTGGACATCTCCGTTCGTTTCGACAGTTATGGTGATGTTATTGGCCATTCTCCAATCGCTGCCGAGTATCAGTGGTATTGGTGCATTGTTTACCACCGCTACAGGACCAAATGTGCAACATATGTCGCCTACTGCAACGAATAGGTCAATTTGTCCTACAGGTCTACACTCATTGTCAATGGAAGTTATTGCTGAGCCTTCGTATTTTTGAACTGCATAATCAGGTGGTATAGAACGACGATCGATTACTGACTGTTCAGCACCGCTATCGATAAGAGTGGAAATAGGTTTTCCATCGAATGCATAGGCATCTACGATGGGTAAGCCTCGATCACCACCTTTTGACTTCAATGCGCAGTTTGCTTGTTTTGGAGATGGTTTATTTGGGCAGTTGCTCAGTGAATGACCAGTTCTATTGCATGTGTAACAGGGTATTGGACATTGCGAAACGGGGTGTTGACCTTTTTTACAGCGTGGGCATACATAAGTATTTATTTTTGTATTTTCTGTGTATGCTGGTTTCTTGAAATTATTGTCTGTAAAGGACTGTGGCGTTCTAGTGTTGCGATACATTGTTGTTGTGTTGTGGAACTGTTTGCTGGTGTGTTTTGTGTCATCGTCAAGTTTTTGCCCCAGTTCGAATAGTTCGGTTATGGTCGAAGGTGTGCCAATGCGTAGAATACGGCGGTCTGTATTGTCAGCAACACCCTCGAGTAAATACGCAATTTGATCTTCCGTAGGAATATTTACATTCTTTGGGGGCTTAGAAATAATATCTAACTTACTGCTGAAGTACTGGATTATAGATTCGTTCGGCCGTTGGATACGTGCATTTACTCTGTCATTCCATTCGCGTAATGTTGGTGTCTTTATGAATCGTTTCCTGAATGAATTGAGCCATATATTCCAGTCGTCCCTTGAATCGCCTTCGAAGTTCTGCCAGTTTCTTGCAATGCCTGTTAATTTGCTGGTGCAGAATACTAATTTAACCTCGTCACTCCATCCGTTTATTTTTGCGGCTTTTTCGATGGATTTTATGAATTGCTCGGTGGAGTTGCTATCTTCCCCGTTGCATTCCAAAATCGTTTGCGTCATGTCTGGGTTGATGACGACAGTCTGAATAACTGCTGGACAAGTCCCTACCGAACTAGAAGTACCTGCTGATGGTTCGATTTTCCTTGCTTTAAGGGTAGATAGGATTTTATTGTGGTTGATTATGATTTGAATTAACTCATCTTTTGTTGTTGCTGTTGTTTCCAGTCCTCTTGATTTGACTTCTGTTTGGAGTGCATCCTTCGTGAACTGGTTCAGAATTTCTGCGTCGATGGTCGTTTCTAAGAGTTGCTGGACGAGAGACATTTTGTTGTCGGGTGTTGGTTGTTTCTTTATTGTATGTAGGTTGAGATACCGGCTGCGCCATGTAACAGTGTGGCTCTGTTATGAAATTCGTGGTGCAATATGAGGATTGCGTGTTAAAAGAAAATCAAAGGCGTGCGTCTTTACCAAAAACTAAAATTGAATTCTTCATTACGTAGTAATATGACATAGTAAAATACACAGAAACCAATGGTGCCTAATGGCAAGAAAAAAAGGAGGAAAATAATCGACAGGTAGATGTCGTTGCGCTCACATTCACAGAAGTGGCTAATGGTCTAAAAGCTAAGGGATAGTACTTAAAACTTTAAACTTTCCTTAACACGATTTTAAATGCTAGGTGGTGCAAAAATCATCACCCTATCGGTGAATCATCACCAATTTTGCAAATGGCGTCTTGTGTCATCGCGACTTTGATATTTGTGAAGTAAACAGAAGCAGAATACATGCAGATAAACCATGGATTACTATACTCTTCAAGAACGCGAAATAATTGTGCCAATGTTTTTGACAAATAATCGGTCGGTGGTATTGGCTCAACGTGAATTTCGTCGTGCTTTCCCTGGTCGTGTGACATCAACTGGAAAAACACTGCGGCGTTTAGCCACTCGCCTCGAGGAGACTGGCTGAACACGGGGGCAGTATCAGACGTGGCCGGCCCGGAACAACCATTCGGTTGAGCATATCGCTGATGTGGCTGCAGATATCTAAGAGGACCCTCAAAAATCAACCAGACAACGGGTCCCGTAATTGGGTATCAATAGACAGTCTTTGCTTAAGCATGAAGAGCCATTACATCCTTTCAAAGTCACAATTTTTTTCTAGAGCGGCATCGACAACATTTTCTGTGACTGGTGAGCGCTACAGAACCATGATCAACGACAAGACGTGGACAATTTTCGCCAAAAGTTTTGAGAAAAGTCATGGAATGTGCTGTGGAGCGAAGTCGAATGTGCATCAACTCTGGTGGTAGCCCGTTGACTGATATTAGGTTGGTTGGTTTAAGAGGGTGAGCTTATGCTCTTCACTTAGGCCTCCATTGGGCCCGTTGTGTTCTCCTCATCTACGTAACTGTAAGGAATAGTGATGTGTTTTGGGAATTATGTATTGAGAGGATTTAGGTCTAGGGATCATGGGTAGTATCAACTATATCGTATAGTGATCGGGGAATCGTAGTGTTCGTCTGGTGAACTCCAGTATATCCCCGATTCCTTTCTTATTGAGGTGTGTAATATCCGGAATCCTTGGAGATCCCAGAATTTTCAGCCTTAGCCTCGCTGTACCGGGGCAGGGACAGAGGAAGTGTTCTATATCTAGATTGCTGTATCAGCTATCCCGAGTCTGAACGGATGTTTGTTGAGATTGATGTGCCCTGTTAAAAGTCCCACCATCAATCTCAATTGTGTTCTGCTTGAGTTAAGAGCTCTTTTTGCTGTGTTGTGACTCGGTTTGGTTATTACAGATCTAGCCACTTTGCACGTGTCTAGATTCGTCCAGTAGTTATTGAACAATTGATTATTGTTTTAAAAATTGTCAGAGGGACCCCTATTGTATTATCCGGGTTCAGTTCTGTATTGCCTGCTCCTTTCCTTGCTAGTTCGTCTGCCTTTTCGTTACCCGGTACACCTTCGTGCCCCGGTACCCATGTGAGACGGACTCTATTGCGTCTGGCAAGTATGACTGATATTAGCTTCGCGTCGAAATAAATATAATCAACAAGCAGAACCAATTTTTAATATTTACAAACTGCCTTAGAAAATCGAGTGAGGACTTTTGCGCATATTTGTATAAGAAATAAAAATCATTTGTCGATCTTTCATAGGTCCTGATTAAGGAGGGGTTTTTAGTAGCACTAAAATCCCACATTACTTGGTACTAGCTACGTCCATTGAGCTTTTGCCTCTTACTTATTCTTATGAACTCAATACTCGTCGTTAGTTCCGCCGACTTGGACAATTTGAGTGAATCAATCACTGAGAATATTTTTAAGGACAACGATTGCGGTGCCTTCATTTCTTTTACTATAAGCCCTGCATAGACTTCTAGTTAAGGGTTACAATTACTTCTCCAAATCACTGCCAATTCATAAATTCACAAACTACTTGCCTAAACTACAAAAGTTAAACATTTACCCATCATTAAGCATCACCATAGATTCTATCACACCCCACATTCGTATCCACAAAATGACGCCTCGCATAATTTCCACTGTCACCTCATTAGCTTGAGCCAACACCAGGCACTTAGTGTGGCGCACCACTATTTCAATCTTTTTCACAAATAAGGCATCAACTCTTCGTGTTGTTAAAATTTTCAAATTAAAATCCTCCGCCATTCTCGTCATTATCATCTCACAGCCTTGTTGTCTTCAAGTTTTTTTTTTTTTTTTGTTTTAAATACGAAAAAACAACAAAAAGGCAAATAACTACACACACAGTCACTTTTTCAACCCTTGACACATTCAGTCATTTCATCATTTCGACGATCCACGGTCACGAACCCACTCCCACTACAACTCAGCTGCTCACATGAAAGGATATGCAAAACGTTGGTTCGGTTCGTTTGTGTTGTTCATTCGTTATAAAGCAAACACACACCCATACATTGGCACTAGACAAAAGCGAGTACGAAATTGGTTAATTGGAACATTTCCATATTTCAATTCGTAATTAAAGGGTTGAATAAGTTTTGTGAATCTCTGGGCTAGAGAGACGTAGTGTAGCCCTGTTATACCAACCCAGTCAGTCAGTCACTCAGCCAGACAGATAGATATAGACAACGCTGATGATGATTATGATGTGTGAAACACATAAAATCACAACAAACAGTTATTGTTATGGATGTGCGAGGAGCAGGCGAAATTTATGCACAAAAGGACACAAAACATGGAATACTCATGGAATACAGTGAGTGAGTGGAGAAATAAATCAGGGCCAGGAAAAAAAAAAGAAACAGAAACGAATAACAAATAGTGAGGATGAGATGACATTTTTTGTGGTGTGGAACACTATAAAATGCGCAACAACCCTTGATTTTTAGAGGGGGTAGGTGAGTACCACTGATGGAGTTGGGTACGATTTTGAGAAAATTTATGCAAATTTAGTGGAGGAGAATGGAAAGGATTCGTTAATTGAGAAATGGCAGATGTGCATGAGTGGTGTTGAAGTAGATTTTTTTTTTTTTGTTGCTAGGGTAAAAGGAATGGAATTAGTAGACAAAATACAGAAAAAGGATAGTGGAGCGGGGCATCATTTAATGAGAGACTTGTCCTTCGACTGTATGGACAGTTCGCTAGTTCTGTGATGCCGTAAAACAAAGCTCTGAGAGAAAAAGGAAACCACATATCCTTGTGTATGCATATGTATAAGAGTGACGGAACAGATTGAGTGACATAATTTTGGTACACAATTTTCGTATGTGATGTGAGCCCAGCAGACATTAATGCTGCAAACTCAAGAGCCTTATACCTCTCAATCCTGAGTGATTACGCAGAATAAGCAGACCAAGCAGACCACACCTTGTTTTAAGATTAGAAAATCCAGAATCAGAATAGTAGGTACCTCGTGTTTGTCATGATTTCGCTCGTCGTCAGCATGAACACTACAAGTATTCTCGGTGTACCTTGGCCGCCAATTTTTCTTTCTAGAAAGTTCCTGGCCATTACTTACATTCGGCATTACAGTGTAAGTAGTCCGTGTCATCCACGTGCTTATATTTGTGGAGGTACTCCCGGAAGCATCCATACCCCGATAAGAAGTGTGCCAAATGGAAGTTTACTTCCCCATGATTCCTGCTGGTCCACTCCTCTTATGTTGGGGATTAGCGCATGTGTCCATCTTCCTTTGGGTATAGTGTTCTATCTGTGTTGCCATTCAGCTTGTAAATCCTCGGTGGTGGCTTTTCTACCTTCTGGCTGGTTCTCGCTTAGAGCCACGGACTTCTTAATTTCCAGATCGATTGGCATTCAGTTCTGAAGGCGGAACATACTCTCAATGATGTTTGTGCTCATATGGGGGACGCGTACATAAGGATCGACTTGCTCACAGTAACCAGCTGATTCCTAATTGGTTGCCTGGATCCTTCGATGTTTAGCATTAGTCTCGACAGTTGTGATACTGACCGAGAGGCTCTCTCGCCTGCATACTTCAGATGCTCTTTGAAGTTGAGCCTATAAACTCCCAGGTACTTTTTGATGTGTGGATTCGACTCGATGATTTGTTTTGAGTAAGATGTTCTATCTTTATCCTGCTGCTTATTAACACAGCTTCCGTATTATGGTCTGCCAGTTCCAGACTTGATGCCTCATGTTTCTGATGGTCTCACTGCATTTTCGGATACTTGCTCTAGTACTTTTGCTACAACGTTGACTGCAATGTCATCAGCGTAGCCCATGATGTCTACTCCGCTCGGCTTTGGCGTTCTCTAGTATGCCATCACACATGACATTCCACAAAACTGGACCTAGTACTAGGCCTTGGAGAACCCCTCCCATGATTTTGTACTTCGTAGTCCCCTCTTCCGTTTCATAGTGTAAGGTTCCCTCACTGAAGTAGCTGCCTATTACTCTAAGCAGGTAGTAAGGTATGTGCAGGTTGCTTAGTGCTCTCACTATGCAGCTCCAGCTAGCTGAATTAAATGCGTTTTCTACATCAAGTGTTACGACGGCGAACTGCCTCCTAACCATCGTTATCCCTATGGTGCTTCTCTTCTTTTAAAAGCCGAATTGTCGGTTGGAGAGCCCCAAGTATCTTTTCGTGTACCGTTCTAGCCTTATGCTTGTTTTTTTTTATTTTTTAAAGCCCCTTTGTGTCAAGGCATGCTCAGCGGCCTGTACGATGATGGTTGCTTAGGTAGCTTGTTACCCTTTGGGATGAACACTAATCGCTGCCTTTTCCATTTAGTCATGTCATGTAGAGGCGTGTGAAAATCTCTGCTGTTGCTTGGATGGCTCCTTTTTGCACGAAATTCGGGATCCCCTTCATTCGTGGCGTCCTGCTGCTCTTTATTGTTGCCGCAGCTTTTAGGACTTCCTCAGTTATGACTGGTGGTATTGTCTCTACTACTTCAGCTGCACTTTTGCCGCCGGAAAGTGCGCTAACAATAGCGTACATAATGTCCGGGTATGTCGGTGCGGCTGCCTTGCCATTATTTTGTTTTTTCATAACTATTTGGTAAGCACCTTCCCATGGGTTGTGCTGTAGTTCCACCCTGAGTGCCTGAAAGGATTCACCTTTACTTTGATCTATGATACGTGGTTAAAGGTGAGTGTTCTCTCATCACACACATGGTTCCTTTTTTTGGCGGGGTGAGGAACAATCAACTGGAGTACTCAGGCACAATACTGGTCCATTGTCCAGAAAGCAACCCGCAGTTAATGAAATTTCTCCGTCATTCGTAGAAATGTGTCATGCATTGAGGCTAGAGACTAGGTTTAAAATTGTAGAATCCGATCAGTTAGTTCAAGACAAGTAAAACTCTGTACGAAAGACTGGATGAACTTGCAAATAAAGTGTCACAAATACATACTTCCTGCTCTTTTTCCTTGATAGAATCCTTTTTTTCTAGTTTGTGCAGTATTGCACGAGCCTTCTTTACTGGACAGTTTGTCATAACTACTGTATGACTTTTGTAGATGCTGCAGACCATTGGAAGAAGTTGAATCCTAGCCCATAGAAGATGTTATCGAGATTCCCGGGGAAAAACACTTTGGATCCAATTATTGGCCTTCATGAGCCGATGACTGATTTAAAAAATACCCAGTCCTATGTCGGCCATTTGCGGGGTCCTTGTGTTAGTCAATTCTGGTACCAGAAGTCATACTACAAGGAGCAAGTTCGCAGGATATAACATTTCACTTCCATTGTTCCTTTAATTTCTTTAGAAGAAAACTTTTCTTTCCCTTAGCAATGATCTCCATTGTCCGACATGACGTACACGTCACTGTCAGTCAAGGTCTTCAACCCCAACAAATCCATTTACAATGGCAACATCAAAATATCCCTCCGCAAGGCGCTTACAGTTTTACTATATTCAAACCAAAAATTGACCAATTAACATCGACCATCAATTTTGAATTTCATTTTGATCCAGAGCCAGAAACCTTCAGGGAATACCCACACCATCAGATGGAAAAAAAAAAATCAAATAAAAATCCTTAAAGTAATTTCCAATAACCCGACGCTTGTATCCTGGTCATTCATTTAGGTAAGCCTACCAAAACATACACAACAGTGCCTCCTACTTCCTATAGATTCGGCAATTTCCACTTCAATTTGATTGCATCGGCTTTTCTCATTGTGCATTGAAAAGTTAATCCATGTCCTTTGTTCCTCTGCATCCTTCTTCTCGTCCTTGTTGGCATTCGCATAGGGCTGGCTCTCTATCTAGGATGATTTTTTTTCGGTAGCTCTTTCCTTTTTTTAAAAAAAACTATCATAGCCCAACTAAAGAGGATTATCGCCGCTCCAGAGGGATGCACCGACGAACGAAGGACATCCATAACAAAACATCGAGACAGAGCACAAAAAAAAAAAAAAACATGGTGGTTGCTATGCAAATTGGTTTCGAATGTTTGTGGTTTTATGTGGCGTTGTTGTTTTTTTTATCGCTTTTTTCCCTGTTCGGGTGATAGTGGCATTTTGAAACTCATCAAGATAAGAAAAATCCATCCAGGATATCATAAACGATGGCCGCAATGGATCGAAAACACACACCACACATAGTAGGTTGGGAAAAAAAATCCTAATCCTGCGATTAATTAAAAAGGATGTCATTCGGCAAAATGCTTTTAAAATTCTAAACAGGAGGAGTGAGTGAGGCGGACAGGATCGATGTCACATCCTGATTTATATCACCCCCTTTGATCGAATCTTTCTTTCTGACAATCAAAGGGACAAAATGTGGTATATTTCGCGAGATTTAAATCTCCGGCAGGATAATGGATATCATAGATTTCAACGCGCGCCACCACACTCTTGAACAGATGTCCTTGCATTTTAAATTTCATACGACGACCGACAAACCGAGAGTGGTACTTACTCTCGATGAAGAAGGATTTGTCGCCGCCGCCAAGGATTCGCTATTGACATTGGCGACATTGAATGATGTTGCTGGTGGTGGTGTTGGTGGTGGTTATGTTGGTGAGCCTAATGTGTCCTTTTTCTTTCTCTCATTCTTGGATGACATGACAGTGTGATAATGAATCACTATCCCCGAGGGACAGCAGTCGCATTATCGAGAGGGAAATCTCTGTGAGCGCGGTTTTAAGAAGGATATTAAAAAGAGGATGTCACGTGGTTTTGCTATCGAGATGATTTTCCATGAAAAGTTCCTGAAAGGATAATGAAATGAAAGGATGTCAACAAATGTTGGCATAATTAGAACAGAGAATCCTTTGAGGGCATCTGAATAGTAATTGAAATTCATATTCATTTATCCTTTTGACTACTTGGCGTATATAGTACATGTCATCCTTTTATTCTACATCAATTGACACAAGGGATATATACTATACTTGAAAGGAATCCTTGGTCGAAAAAAAAAAAAAAAACATAGCATTATGATAATGAAATACGATGGTAATCCCTTGAATTATTATTTTTTTCATCCTTGACTACGCATATCCTGCGTGAATTTAGTTTTTTTTTTTTTTTTCTCCTCCCATGTGAGTGCACACAAACCTTTTCATGTGATAAACAGGACACTTGGGGATTCCACCCACCGCTGCCGCCACCGCCGCCCACTTATCATTCGACCAAATTGGGCCAGTTTCCGGCCCAAAGGATGATGGGCTAAGACGACACACAAAAAGGATACAAAAAATGTCGCAAATTGAGCTATTCCCAGATTTTTATTACCCCCCTTTAGATCGATTCCTTGCATCCTGGTTCTTTTTTGATATTGAAATCCTTTTAACCCTTCATAAGCTGCTGGGGAGGGATATCCTTTTTTTCCCACTCTGTTCTACTCTCTGTTCAATTCGTCGTCCTTCAAGGGCACCGTTGGCAATTTAAAATGGTGCCATCTTCAGCTGCTGTTGTTGTTTGTTGACTGTTGTTGTTATTTGACTTTTTAGCCTTGCGGCGGCGGCAGCAGCTCTACTGTGTCACACCCTTCCCTCTAACTTCGGGGTAATTTCGAAGACATGAAGATGGAAAAGTGTCGCACAAATGAAGTGATTTTGGGTCTATTATCATACTAAATACGGGGCGGTAAGGCATCGCATATACACACCCCGTCTTGACTTGGTCCTTTGCAGCAAGTTTTCCATTTTATTGCGGAGCGTCGTCGTCATCTTGAAAGGTCGTTAAAAAGACCGTTCCCACCCATTCTAAGGCCGATTGCTTTACGTCTTTGGGTGCCTATTTTGTCGTCTTTCTTTTTTAATGTTTTCATTTTGTATTCACAGGATATTGTTGGGATTTTCGATGTTTTTCTTTCTTTCGCTCTATCTGTGCCGCCCCGCTCCCCTGCCTTTGAATTTTGATGGGAAAAATTTGCGAATGGGTTTTATTGGGAGTCTCAAATGATTTCCGGCACGGGATGGAATCTTTCTTTTACTGTTACAATTTAGTGAATTGATTTTAGAGTGTGTGACAGTTAATTTTTTTTTTTTTTTTGTGCGTCTAAATAGGCCACATATGGCGGAAGTTTGTTTGTTATCAGTTAAAGGAGTTGTCTAATTTTATTAAGAAAGTAGGTAGAATGAGCTGGGTTTTACGAGGACCATTAAGGATAATAGCAGAGGAGAGTGTTTAAAAACATCGTAGAATGTTGTAGAGAGTCGTTAACTTACCTTATGGAGGTTTGTGCCATATAAAGTGAATGGTACGGTACTTAAAATGAAGTTAAGTTCGAAGCTTAAAACATTTTCAGTGCCCATGTGCGGTGTTATTGCTTGTCATTTAGTCAAACAGGGGTTTGGAAGATTATCCATGGGACTAAAGGAGAAAGTCTACCAAATTGGTGATTTCGCTAACTAGGGGACTGGGTGAAGTGGTTGAATGAAACAGCTTTGCTATTTGTGAATATCTACATAAATACGCAATAGTCTTGGATGAAAGAATGTCCAGGTCCTGTTTCGATCAAAATAGTCAAGACCTGGGTGCTCCTATCACAGCTTTCGAGATGTCGACGGATTTGAAGATACAGAATCTGACATTTTTAGAAGGTTAAATACGTATAAACGATCAGCGAGAAAGGAGCTGCAACTCTAGTGTGTATCGACAAAAATAATATTTTTTTACGCTGGTGTGCACCTTTATTTACTGCAGATGAAGAATATGTCCCGAAATTTCCTGGCGGTCTGTATAGGATATATCAATGAGTTTTGATTTTCCTTTTAACTAGATACGACGATTGAAAGTTTAAGGTGGTCCTATGCATCGCTAACTAGATGCGTAAAGTTGTGCAGCGCCGTTAACCTGACTAGTTCTAACGGGACAATAACATAATAGCAGGTTGAACTTAGAGGGGCCTATACGAAACCTATTATGTACGTTATCTGGCTCTCTAAACGTAACATTAGTTTAAAACAAGACACTAAGAAACCCTCTCCTAACTCCGACCATAACTGGAGTTTCAAAACATTTTTTCTAATTTGTCCCTTCCGATTCGTCAACTTACCCTCTTCCCTCTTAAGACCATCATAAATAAACCAAATAACCTTGTATCTTTCAACCTAAACCCTTAACCCTCACCTAGTCCTTCTTCTAATGGCACTCCCTCCTCCGCCAAATATCCTAATATCATTCCCTCCCATGTTCTCAATCCTTCGTTCCTAGATCCATTACTTTCCCCCATCGTAAAGCTTACTAAGCAATTATCTGAACTCAGTGACGACGACCGCTATGTTCTGCCACGCCTAGGAGATCGCCGAATATAAGAAAATGTTCGTCTCTACTTTGTCTACTTACATGACAAACCAGACTCCATCTGCATCAATGCAATAACGAAAACAAACGTCGTGGTTTCGATTCAACGAGATGGCCTCCGACTGACCCAGATGAGCCAAGCCGCCAAGCACTGATATAGCATGAAATCAGGTCAAAGTATCAGGTCACTTGGGAGTAGAAGTAGCTGATGAAATAGCAATAGAGGGATCTGAGACCGCCTTCGTCGAACCAGAAACATTCTGCGGGCTGGGACCTCATAAAATACGGACAGAACTAAGAAGAAAAGAAAACCACAAGAGAGCCAAACTTTAGAAGGAACTCCCGAAGTTAAAACAAGCCAAAGAACTTCTCGAGAACTACAACCGGAAAGGAAGTAAAGTCTGTATCAATATCAATAAAAACCGGCTCCGCATTCTAGCAGGCTTTCTGATGGGTCAGTGTAGGCTTAAGGAATATCTCAGGAACCTGGGCATGAAGGAAAATGGAAACTGCAGTTTCTGCGGGGACATTGAGGAAACCCCAGGGCATCTACTTAAAGAATGTGGAGTGTTGAATGCCTACCAACTATCAGAAGAAAATCTACCATCGTTGGATCCACTCAAGATACTCCGGTTCATCAATACAATTGGACTGGAGGAGGTGCTCTAAGTCGAGTATATCATCGACTTGAGCTCCAAGTTGGGGGAGCACAATACTAGATCTATAAAGGCCGCAGTGCAGGTACACCCCTACAACCAATCTACAAACGGATGAAGTTTACAATAACAGCGAGAGGTGTTGTATGGTTAACAATTTGGATCAATACAGTTGTATGGCTACTTTCCTATTGCTTGTAAAACTGTTCTCAAGCAGCATTGTTGAAATTCCAGCGGGGTCTAGGCACGGAATTGATTAGTGTTGTTCGGTGTTGGTTACACGGGAAGTCTGACAGCATGATTTTGGATGCTAGAAGCGGACGGTTTTCAAGGACGTACGATATGAAGCACAGGTCTGGAATGTAGTCTCGATACCATCGTCTGAAGTGGAATGTCTCTCGATTCTTAGCATAGAAGATTAGGTCGATATTGTTCGAATTTGCCCAGTTAGCTAGGGCTTCGCCATTTCTGTCGTTCACTGAATGTTTCCAGAGTTTATAATAGCTATTGAAATCGCCAATATACACAGTGGGTTGGTTGTGTGTGCGCAGAACAATGCTCGTCCATGTAAAGCTGAAGGTTTGTAGATGTTAACGATGTTTAGACCAGCAACGTTGATGGTGACCGTATGGACGTTATCTTCAGAGTTTTGTTCACCAGGTGAACAATAGACAACTTTCGGAAGAATGTGGATGTCCTGTAGATATGGCGAGAGTAGCCTTGGATGTTACCTCGGGATTTAAGATTCATGTGTGTTGCAGCGTGTGTCTCTTGGATGACAGCTAAGTCGATATCGTGGTTTTTTACAATCTTAGACAGATATTAGCTTTTTGATTTGCTGATGCCTTCGATGTTTAATTGACATATGCTGATGGTCCTCGTTAATAGGTGGTTAGGAGTACCGGCTGGTTGAATGTTTTTATTGCTTTGAATGTTTTTCTTGATTAATTTTTCTCTTAATTTCCCTTTTTCTTGTTCCTGGTTACCAAGGGAAATATTAATGTTTTTGTGTTTAGCATCCAATACTCGTATACTACACTATTTAGCATTATCTAGGAGGCAGTGTACTCTGCAGCTCCTTTTTCAAGATGGTAAATACTACACCTAATTCATTCCTCTGAGTTATCGCTTTTTCAAACAAAAGTACCATTGATCTCTTTACTGAAAGGAATTAAATGAATTCGACCCACGCCCTTCACTGCAAAATATTGAAATCTCAATCCGATCAATAAAGGACAATCGCCCCTCATCATTATCATCACTATTCCGCCGCTACAACATTCGCTATCTTCAACTTTGCAATTTGCATAATAATTGCAATCACACTTCTATATTCAGAACTTAATTACCACACCATCCATAGACATCAAGTCTTCAAGTCCACCCACCCGTTCTTATGATTTAATTTACAAATATGAATATTTAACAGGTTCACTTGCCAGTTGCAGGTGGTTGGTGATTAAAAAAAGAAGAAAAGAATTTCTCTCAAAGATATGACCATTTCGGGGTCTGGTAGAATTCTCGTCCTACACCACCCACCTTCATCAATTGTAATTACAATCGAAATAAACCGAAGAAAGGAATTGAGGATAAAAAAAAGGATGCAACTTTCTTTTTCGTCTGGGAACCACACCAGATGATACTACCACAAATTGGAAATTTGTTTGAAAACCACCACTACCAGTGTTTTCTCCCCCAAAAGACTTTGTGTCCTTCCCTCCTCCCAACCGACTCCTACACCCAATTTGAAATTCCGATAAGCATTTTGAAAATCAGTAGAATATTCCACATCGCGCGAGACACAATCGAACGTGGACGCGATAACTATGACAAAAGTTTTTGAGTTTTCACCGCCTCAAGGTGCTCCATGATTAATCGTCCTTCTTCGTCGTCGTTGTGACTGGTGTCAGTGCATGAGGGTAACCGAAAAACACGCTCCACCAGAAAAACCAGCCAACTGTATTTATGCATGAAATTAAAATTTTTAATTGCTGATAAACCGGAAAAGTTGTGTGTTTCCCTTTTGGGAAAAGTTTAGCTCCTTAAGCGGGTTTGGGGGAGCACACCGATTTACGTTCGATTATTTCAAGTGTGTCGGGAATAAGCAGCCGTCCTTGGGGAGTGATTTCTCAAAAAATGAAGATAAATTATTTATTTGGTTTTCTTTTTTGTTAATGAAGTGGTTCGCGGGGTAAGACATGCGAATTGGTGGGGGAAGAAACGCTGTATCTTCGGAAAGCTTAAGGGAGAGAGAAGGACAAATAAATATATTTTTACATGGTAATCCATTTGTAGTTCATTAGTTTTAATTATCCTCTGCGGGGACTCTCTGAATACTATGGAGAAGTTTATTACGAAACTACATATTAATAACTTTAATTGACAAGGACATTCCCCGGGTGTCTGCCGTAAATTATTGTTTTTTTTTTCTGATATGTTTACATGAGTTTCTTCAATTTCATTGGCAAATGAGAACCAGATATCCTGAATTCGAGGAAGCTTGTTTTATCCATTCCTAAACTAATGGCTTCTCTGTGCTCAGAGAAGGGTTCATTCCATAAAAGTAGGGACAAAGATATCAATATTCATGCATGAAAATCGAGTGTAATGTCAGTTACCAAATTTATGTAACGCAATTCACCCTGACAAATTTAGATTCTCTTTTATATTATTGAACCATGTTTTATTTTTCTTTACGTTCATTGTCTCTAACATGACAGTATTTGTGAATATCAAATTATTTAATTGGTCAATTAAGAAGAACTTGCTAAAAGAAGATTGCGAGTAATCATCGTGTATCAGTGTTGTAACGTGTGTTACCATGAAGTTAATTGCTTTTATAAATAAATAATCTATAACTAGCGTAGTTTTTTTTTCTGGATTTTTAGCTTACTCGTACTAGTGCAAGTACAAACCCGATTCTTAAAAAAAGAATAAGATATGAAAATGTCGTATAGATATTACGATGACCAGAACGAATAATAGTCTTAGTTTGAGCGCTGAATGTAACGCGATTTACCATGGAATATCCCTAATGTCTTTTCGGGTATTAAGTGCTAGTAAGAAAAAGCTTTGCTTTTCTCATTGTGTCCGATTTTTGATAAGAAGGTAAGATTTCTCTGGTAAGACTTATTCGCAGGCATGCACGAGCTACCTCTGACAACTTCCACAATGAATATTATAGGAGCCATAACACAGAAGTTTGCAAGAAACTGAATTCGTTGGCCACGCTTTCCATAAATCTTTGCCTAGGGTATTGTGGTCAAAATAAATCATTGACTGAAGTAGCCAGACATCCATCTATGTATCTACCTACATACCTGTGATCCTATTATTATTACTATTGTTGGGGAGCGGTCTAGAGAAGTTATTCACTTCTATGGCTTTTATTAACTTCTCAGGGTGTATCACAACGAGAGAGGTCAGTGAGACAATGAGTAAAATCTGCTTCCTTCTTTAAGAATATAAAAAGAGGTTTCATTACTGGCTATGTATAGTCTGATAAATTAATTTCTTTTTTTGTGCCTTTTTAATAGGGATTGCTTGTTGATGGTACTGTTTAGAGTTCTTAAGTATTGGCTGGTGATTCAGAAGAAACTTCCTATGAGATAGCGCAGTGTATTTGCTACATATCTGTCCTGCAGCGACTGTCCAGATAACACCGGATTTCAGAATGGTCTGTTCCCTCGTATGGTCTTTGAAAATTCACTTGCTTGCTCCACAAAATGATTCAGGACCAGTGAAAGGGCCCGATGCATCCATAGACTTTAAAGATGGTAAAGATGGTTTTGCCATGGCTGTCAGATTGCAACTTTAAACTTACGCACTTTTTGATGGCAAAAATATCTGATTAACGCCAGACAATTAGACAAATATTCTAGATCCAGATTCACTGTGCATTCTTAAACCATTAACTTGAACTTTTTCCAGTCGACCCTTGGGGTGATGACTATTGTTTAATTCCGCTTGAAGTAGTAATTGGGAGAATGTCGTCCAATGACATGCTTAATTTACGGCTTTGTAGTAAAGAGTTAAGCAAACTGAGATACGATGGTTACGAGTATCTCAGTCTGATGTTTTAGAGCCGACTAGATGGAAGAGCTCCCGTCACTATTTGAACTTGTGCTGGATGTTAACCCAGAATTCCGTTAAGAGATGCATTGGAGGTGGAACGCTGCTAGCCCGTTATGCAGATTTTAGCTAGAATAACATTTCAGGAAACTGGGTATAGAAGAAAACGAAGAAATATTGATTAAATCTTAACGTACCTGCTTAGGGAATATGGAGCACTAATCCACAACAGAAGGGACCACCTGGATGTTTATAAACTAGAAGAGGTTTTCTAGAACGAGTACACCATAGACTAGATATCCAAGAAGGAAGAGCACAATAGACAAAGGTTGCAGTGTGCTTACACCCCTACAATCAAGCTACCAGGTGTACATATGAAGGATCAATTTGATACTCAGTCTCCAGTTTCTGGAACAGTTGTGGCGACATAATTTTTTTTATAAACTTGTCTCAAGAAAGGTGAATCTGTATATAATGCTGTGCCCAAGGTACTTTCCTTCTCGGAAGAAGGTGATAGTTTCGCCATAAATGAAAGGTCTAATGAGAAGCTTTGAACTTCTTATACTGGTAAAAGGCACAATAATTGTCTTTCAGGGACTTACAGGGATACCTTTGTTAGTTGACCATCTGTGAAAGGGATAAACCGCTAACGATAATTACTACGAGAAACCATTTGATAGGCTACATAAATCAGCATCCTACTGTCCTAATTAAGATGTTTAATCTCAAGAAAATGGCGAGGCATAGCTTAAAAAATAAATCTTCTATCGGAAATCCCAGGATGTCTTGAAGATCCCAATTTACCACCGTAAACGTGTTACTTAACCCATTTTATACCCATTTTTATGTACTTCCTTGTAATAGTTTTAAGTCATAAAGCATTTCCTTGTACTTTATTGAGCAATTTCCTGTTCTACCCATCTTTTATGTTTGAAAGTTCCATCATACTAAAATGCGCCCCTAAATATTTTCTTTTGCAGGTAAATCCCGTCACTACCCAATTAATGGACTATCTCCAATCGCCAACAGCGACAAAACGACCGCAGCCACCTATCAAACTCAACAACAACAACACCCTCAAGTAAACAATTTAACCGGCGGTCGTAATATTTACAACAATCCATATACACCGCCACAACAACATCGTCCATCGTCGGCAGGGGCGGCATCATATCAACATCATTACAAGTCTGCCGCACCAAATATTACCACCGGAAACGGAGCTAATCCTTACGACTACAATCCAACACAATTGTCGGCACGCAACTCGGACAACATCTCCGAAGATACAGCTAACATAAACGAAACAGATTTGGTCCTGGAACGGGATAACGCATTCCTAGTACAAAGAGGTGAGTACATTAGCCTTACATACACATAGACATGTATAAATATTTACCAGGCTACGCGGTACCTACAAACTTGTATATCCAGCCATCATCCCAAGGATTAAGTGTCATTAATCGTCGTAAATCTTCGAAAGCTGCAGAGGAAAAGTCTTCAAACTCAACCTACAGTCTTTGTGTGTACTCGTATATATACTCGTACTCCCTCCTTTGGGTACGAGTATCTACCGTGGAAGTTTTCCCGCAAAAGTTATAGCCCAGGGCATAAATTCGTTTTAATAGTAACATAACTTTATGGTGTAATTAGAAAATTCCAAGAGGTGATATGTCGGGAATGGGCGAAAAGTGAAGTGGGCGGATAGGATGGGATAATAAACTGAGCTTTGCAAAAGGGATGTGCGAATGGGGTGCATTATGAGCGTGAATTTCTTGTTACGAGGGTTTGATGATGGTGAGGACGTATGTGCTTTTTTTTTTATTTTTTTAGATTGAATGAAGGGAATTAAAATGCTATCACAGTGGCCTCATTTTAGTGTCACAGGTTTATCCATGTAGGACAACTATGGGCATGAACATGCGACTAGTCTTGAGTTGGGTGTAAGAGATCTGATGCTCTTATTGAGAATTTATCGAGTGGACAGAACTATGCCTCAATACCTCTAATAATATCAGAGGAGGATTGCAACAAGACAAAAATAGATCACAAGCTACATTATAGTCAATCTATGTACAGATAATAATAAGACTTACGTAAGGTTATGTGGTTTTGAATCAAAAAGGCCACGATCTCAAGAAGACTCCGCTCACTTTAAAGAATATTGACATACTATCCAGGATCAAAACTTTTCCAGAAAATTGTGAAAGATTGTTTACGATGAGTGAGTTTCGTATGCTGAAGAGTTGTGGAGTATAAAATTACCCTCCTGTGGACTCATGGATACATGACATGATACCTTCTGCAAAGCTGGAGAACTCATTACCTCCGGGTACATCTGCACTACCAAAGCCTCTGAATCTACCGCCTGCTATGCTGCGTTTCGTTGTCGCTCCTGTCTTCGCTGCTTCTTCATAATATTTGCCAGAGTGTCACTAACTACTTCCAAAGACACTTCCCTGCCCATAATCTACCTGCTGATGCCCATAATCTAACTACACGTTGGGCAATAGGGGTTGTCGTCGTGTCCAAACCTGTGGAGGTAGGCTCTGAAGCATCCGTGGCCAGTACGCATCTGGATCAGGTAGAAATTCAGTTCCCCATGCTGCCTATTGATCGCAGCGTCTATATTGGGAATCAATCTCTACGTCCACCTGCCTTATCAGAGTGATACCATCTCCTGTCTTTGGTGGTACCTCCGTACGTAGCGTTGCTGCTTCGACTCGTAGCTGTTGATGCCGTTGTCCTGCTGGCACGGTATTTCTGTTGGGCTTTTTTAGCAAGAAGGTCTATTAGTACCATGCCAACCACTACACATGCCGCGTCGTATGAGGTTGTTCGGAAGATGCTGCATTCTCTCAACGCGTCTTCTTTCTGTACGACTTCATCTTCATGGCACCATCCCAACCCTTCGTCGGCGAAGCTAAATATTTTCGAAGACCTCTGAATTCTAAGTCTGAGGTCGTCATCATACATTAGGTTCCACAGTAGCGGGCCGAGTACGGAGCCTTGGGGGACACCGCCTGTGTTATTATACTGCCTCGTTCCATCTTCGGTGTGAAGTATTCTATTTCTAAAATAGTTCGTCATTATCTTCTGCAGGTAGTTTGGTACTCTCTTGGCGATAAATGCTTGCAGGATATTTCTCCAGTTTGCGGAAAGCGTTCTTGACATCCAGCGTACTGTACTGTCTACTCTCGGCCTTCCACCGTTTCCTTCAATGACTTTTGCGCCGTATTCACGACTTCGTCGATGGCGTCTATCTTAGAACGTGCCTTACGGAAACCATATTGGCGATCTGCGAGGCTGTCACTATGATGCGCTCCATTATTTTCCCCACGGTGTCCAACGTGTATAGAGGCCTATACGATGCGGTGGTTTATTACCTTTTGGTAGGAGGCCCAGTCTTTATTTCTTCCACTGGTCGGAGAATACGAATACTATACGGTAACTCCTTCCTTTAGGCAACTGTTGTATATTTCTGCAAAGATGTGTGGGCGCCAATTGGTTGCTGCTTTTAAGGCAATGTTCGGGATTCCATCGACACCAGGCTCTTTTTGGTCCTTGATTCAGACATTTTCGGCGGTGACGAGGGGTATTGGTATTGGTAACACCCCATCGTATTTACCCTCTCCGTTTGCTCCTCTACTTACGTGCTCGCAAAGGTGATGTCTACTATTGATCCTCTTCGATTTTTGCTGAAGGTCAGCTCGTTCCCGGAATTCGCGAGAACTATGTCCAACGGTGCGAACGCCTCCAAGACTGTTCTTCCTCTGGCGTCTGTGGTACGTGACCCCCATTCCACGACCCACGCATTTAAATCGCCTTCCTTTTGCAGTGGTTGTAATGTTGTCAACTATTCGTTCGAATTTTTCCTGCATGATGCTGGGAGACGCGTAGCAGCTGAAGAGGTATATGCCATTTACTTTCGCCCACATGAAGCCTGCCTGGCGAAGTCATCATTTTCTCTTCGAACGCTCGTTGGCCGCATATCCATATCGCGGCTTTGCCTGAAGTGTCAGCCATCCATACACCCTTGTTCAGCTATCTTCTGTCTTCTGCCTTCTGTCTTCTGTCTTCTGTCTTCTGTCTTCTGTCTTCTGTTTTCTGTCGTCTGTCTTCTGTCTTCTGTCTTCTGTCTTCTGTCTTCTGTCTTCTGTCTTCTGTCTTCTGTCTTCTGTCTTCTGTCTTCTGTCTTCTGTCTTCTGTCTTCTGTCTTCTGTCTTCTGTCTTCTGTCTTCTGTCTTCTGTCTTCTGTCTTCTGTCTTCTGTCTTCTGTCTTCTGTCTTCTGTCTTCTGTCTTCTGTCTTCTGTCTTCTGTCTTCTGTCTTCTGTCTTCTGTCTTCTGTCTTCTGTCTTCTGTCTTCTGTCTTCTGTCTTCTGTCTTCTGTCTTCTGTCTTCTGTCTTCTGTCTTCTGTCTTCTGTCTTCTGTCTTCTGTCTTCTGTCTTCTGTCTTCTGTCTTCTGTCTTCTGTCTTCTGTCTTCTGTCTTCTGTCTTCTGTCTTCTGTCTTCTGTCTTCTGTCTTCTGTCTTCTGTCTTCTGTCTTCTGTCTTCTATCTCCCCTGTCTCCCATGTCTTCACTGTCTCCAAAATTCTGTCTCCTGTTACTTGTCTCTTATCTTCTTCCGTTTTAGAGCCGCAGATGTATTTTTCGTTTGATTTTCATCTCTTCCTTTCCCAGTCATGTGTTGGGGCTATAGCCCATCATTTTTTGCACTTCAAAACAAAAGAGGCATTAATTTGCCCTTAAACCTTAAAGCGATGTGTTATACACCAGAATCTGTGAATCTGAAAAGAAAATTCTGTCGAATACCCACACCCAAGGCTGGATCTTTAAAAAATGAAACCACTTTCAAATGAACTCCGAATAAGCTCAGTTAATAGACCGCTTAAGTCATTTTCTTACACAAATACTGCCAAGCCTCTCAGGCAATAGGTCATCAAGTCTATAAATCTCAACATCTCTTCCATCATCATCGCTGAATGTACCTATTGCCCACATCACAATATTTTAAAACTGTAAACCATAACTCTCCTAACCGAGTTTAACAGCTCCAGGCTGCATATAACATAACTAAACCGCTTTAAAGACCACAAAAAAAGAGAGGTTTTCCAAAAAACAGTTTGGACAAACTTACAAGACACTATAAAAGGAGATGACATGGTTATCAGTATCCAACACCCTGAAAGTCATCCAGGACCGTACCTTATTTTATCCTCCCGCAGGGCATATAACAATGTGTTTTGTTACCTCCACCACATACAGCAAGTGAAGGACGAGGGCACACGGCTTTATGACGGCACACCGGTAGAGCGTGTAAAGGTTATGATACCTAGGTGAGATCTACATCAGAGTCCCCATGAATTCATGAATCAACATAACACTGTCATCGTGTGTTTGTGGCTGGGGGAGACTTGTACGAGTATGTATATACGATGCCAAGGCGACATCTTCATCATGTCCACAAGAGGATGCACATTGGGTATTTACAACCAAGATGCTGTTATTGGAGCTGGATTAGGAAGGGTCTATCATCGCCCGAGGGTACCCAATGATTTGCCTTACCCCACTGGAAAGGATAATCACACTTTTAATCGTGATTTCGTCTTGCTCTACTTGGTTAGCTTAGACACACATACACAGACGAGAAGTTGTTATTTTCTTTAACACAGTCTTTCACCATAAGAAGTTGGATGGTGGAGTAAGGAGAAGCACACTGGCCAGCGATCTATGTGGCTCCAGGGAACGATTTTCATGGCGAATTGCAGAAAGCAGACGAGAAGGAAGGAGAAAATATCTCGACCATAATCGAGTAGGAGATACTGCTGGCTGGTAAGGACCTGTGTTGTGGGGGTGAAAGAGTAAAGTGAAATAGTGGCAGTGGCAGAGTAAGTTCCAGCTCACCACAGGAGAGTGATTTATTTTTAATTGCTCACCAAACTGACGGATTTATGGTTTGGATTTTCAATTCAAAGATAAAAACAAAAAAAAAAAAAAAAAACACAAAGGACTCTAAACTTTAGCAAATTAGTAGCCACTCAGTCATTGTAAAGAAATCCTAGTGCAGTCCTTTTTCACTGACAAATTCAATTTAAGGGGAATGCACCCCATTCATTGGCAAATATTTGACACCTTCGCAGGCACATATGGCGACCGGGGCATCGAATGTCCTTTCTATCGCAAATACACAGTGGACAATCAAATTCTTTGATTAATAATCCTTTTCCTTATCTTCGGTGCAGTGTTTTGACAGTCAAACTGTTTCGAGGGTCACTTCAATGACGACTGGACATGGTTGGTGGTGTTTTCGTGAAAAGGATAATCTCAAATGTCCACATAAATATTTGAATTTCCCTTTTGTATACATTACTTTGTGTGTACTTGGAAGGAACACGCTCACTATAGAAATGGACTTTGGGGAATAGGGGGTGTGTGTGTGTGAATGGTTGCTCGTGCATTGTGTGTAAGTTCTTAATTAAATTACTAGAGCAGGCGGGGTGGAGCTGAATGTTGTTCCTGCCGCTTGACCATGTTCCCGGGAGGACGTTTATGTTTTAGTTATCTGAAGGACAATTGTGATTTTCTTTGATTTTTTTTCCGACTGTCCTCTTCTGTGTGTGCATTGTTTGGATTTGTTTGGATTTTGTTAGGAAGAAGGATTTATTGTTGCCTTTAATCCCAAGGCGACCAGGCCCCAGCATAGTTTCTTAGTCGAAAAGGGCTAACCATGAGATGAGGGAATCTAGTTTGTATCACAGCTGATGTTTAAGTTTTTGATTAGAAACTTCCTGTTTGCGTGACTCAGAAGTTAAAATGACATGAATCCCAGATTATTTAGACTTGAAAAGAATAGATTTGTTTTCTTCTTCAGTTCAATGAAAACTAACTACATGCGAACCAAAAAAAGTAGTAAGATCGTTTTCAAAATGTTGATCTTTGACAACAAGTGACCTATCGTCCGATACAAATTAACCCTGATCTTAGTTGATCTTCACTATAGTCCACCGATGATCTATAAGACAACATTTTAGTAGAAATGTGAATTTCAGCAGGATCCACTGATCTATATGAGTAACCGATCATCAAGTAAAAGTGAGTCACAAAACTTGGGATATCATTTATAAAGCTATATTCGTCAGCGGTCACTGAATATATACCTAATTCAACCGTCATGTACGATGCTAATGACCTACAACTAATCTCCGACACCTGAATTCAAAAACTAAAGTTCATAATTACTGATAATTTGAGAAACTGATCTATCTGGTCAAAGGATCATAGACTAAAAGCGATCTCTTAATCACCGAACTTGAAAGATCACTTTCGAATGAAGTCCTTACAGCAAGCAAATAATTGAGATAATAATTTGGCAAAAAAGATCGTCTCAGCTGATCATATGCGACACTGATCACCAACATACTACTAGTACAACTTATACCTAATGAAAGATTATGCGCGACATTTGATCCTTGGCACACTTTACTCATTAAGAATTCTGATTCTTTAAGACAACCGATCCTCAAAACAAATTATAGTAGCAGATATAACCATTACTGACACCCGGGCACATCTATGAAAATCTATTAAGACATCTATTGTAAAACAATAATCTTGAAAAGTGATCTGACCACAATATTTGTGACCTTAGATCATGTACGATATGTGATCCGCACGACACCTGGTGGTAATGACTTCCAATCATTCATGCCAGCTGATCTTAAATATTTGAAAATGAAGGCAAATGATTATCACAGATCATAGATTTTATAGTAAACATTCTCGTAGCTTAGATATCAATTACAATACTCGATCATAATAACGCTGATCGTCACTTGCACTGACAATCTGGTACACTTGATTCTTAAAATAAATGACGGAAGCTGATAGATTGCCACTTTCGTTGCATGAAAAATTACAGGGCTGAAGTATCAAACGAAGTTATCGTCAACTACTAATAATTGCCATACTCGAGGCACTGGTCTTTATGTTAACCAAACATGTAAGACAAAAGATCTTCCGAAAGTGATTTCCTCTACACCTGATCTATGAAATGTGATAGTAATGAATTCCGATTATTTAAGACTCACTTCTGCGATATCCGAGCAAGTATCAATTACAACACACGATCAATGTGACAGTTGATTCTCAGTATTACCCGTGACACAAATGATTCCCAATACAAGTGACAATTGATCAGTTATAACAACCACCTTCGATCAATGGCACACAGTCCACTTAGGGTGCTGCAGGGGTGGTATAGTATCAAAACTTTGAAAAACCTTTTCAAAAGAAGTGTGCTAAAAATCTATGGGAACAATTTCCATTTTCGCGATCATTTATAAGCAACATTGACAACATCACGTAGCCACAGCCATTGTTTGTTTATGACAAAGCCATTACCGATTTAAAACGTATACACGACATGACAAGTGGTAGTGAAATCTTAAACTGGACACCATTACATTTTTGCGTCAACAAGTCAAGTATCTTACTGGCTTAGCTACCACTGCGCCCGCTGCACAAAGCCATAAAAATCATTTCTTCATTTTATGTTCAACTATCCATTGTCCAGCGATGACCACCCAAGCATCCTCTGCTGTCCCCATCAACCACACAATGAAGCGAATAATGGTAGAACACATTTTGACTTTTGCACTGGGGGCGCATTAAACTCGGCACTGACTACAAACATTAAAGTCGCCCCGATACACCTTTTGCTTGCATCATGCCTTTGTTCAACAGGATGGTGACGTGCATGTTGAACATTACACTGTCATCCACCTCGACCCTCTTTTATATGAAATGCAACACACAGTCCACTTCAAAAGGCAAAGTTTCATACTCAGACAAAAAAAAAAAAAAAAAAAATGTGGAAACCTCACCCACAAGTGAAAAAGGCGAAAACCGTTTAACTTGTTATTACCCAGTTGTTTGGCCGTGGTACCGCTGCAATCCCTTCATAACTAATAAAATTATAATTTTCCATGACATGACTCTTATGCTTCATGTGCAGGTGAATAACACACACTCGTGGGCACAATGGGGAATTTTTGCGTCTTCCTTTAACTACCCCCAGGGAGCTTTCCACTAGCTTGTGAGGAAACTTTATGCATTCTCCAGTCGTAAATGTTTTTCGTTAGTGGTAAAAATTGCAGATAGAATTTTTCGAAGGATAAGCGGAATCCTCTGAACTACCCCAAATTAGAAGAGATAACTTAACGTAATTCGGCCATGGTCCTAGAGTACGGAAACACCTTAATACATGGCTTTAGATTGTTAAGGGTACAAGAGCTAGTGTAGCGTTTGAGCCCCACTCAGTGTAGGTAGTAGGTTACAAAATGTAGCAATAATCTGTGGAGAACCAGCTTCGATTTTTTAGACATCAATTCATTCAATCTTCAAGGAACAACGAAAACAGGTTGAATTTTGTAGGTGCCTTACGAAATCAGAAAGACTTCACAGAATACCACTTGGCACTACCTGAACTCACGCGGTATTACATGCATTTACTCGATATTAAATGAGCTCACGTTATAGTATGCGTAACATCGCCTGGCACTTCATAGGATTTTTCGCACTGTTTAACTCAAGGAGGATCCACTTTAATTTTTTTTATATATCCATAACTGTGCACTCATGGTGAGTGAAATCACGTGATATTACGTAATACTGCATGAAATTGCTCGAATCCTTGACAAAATATTGGAGGTGGATGCAATAAATCGCATGACATGACATGAGCTTTCATAATTTCACGTTATAATGCGTTGAATTAATTCTACATGCGTTGGGATATTTTGAAAAATTTCTTTTCAAGTTTATAGATGAGTTCTTGTACTACCCTCATTTGTTCACACGCTATACTGCTGTATTATGTCCGCTAGATAGTATTCGCAGTTATAATGTAACAATATCATACAAACTCACATAATATCACATAGACTTGAACGATATCACGTAAGATCAAGCAATATTACTTGAATTCACATTGCACTGCCTAAAATAAATGGGGTTTCATGTATTGTGTCTCGTAAAAGTCCATGACGACACGTAAATTTGCATAACGTCACATCATTACGCATGATATGTGTCACGAAAATCCAAATTATTCACATTCACATGCAAAGTAAATTCACATTTAGTTACAAGTAAGCCTTTCTACAACATCAGTTCAACATCAGTTCGCGGATAACAGCTTGTAAATTGGTATCCATCTCTCAATAATATTGGAAATACAACTTTGAAATAAGAACAATCGGTAACATGTCTTATACTCCTAAGCAAAATATTCATAATATCGTACAAAACCGCAAAAAAAAATCAGAACTCACGTGAGGTTACATAATAATGCATGATATCACGTTGTTCGAGCAACGTGACATAAATTAGCATTTATTCTCGTACAATTCACAATATTTAATGCACCATATCACATGACATTCTGTGAGTCTGTATAATTTCAAGTGAATTTGTATGATATCGCGTGAGTTCAAATAAAATTTCACAGAACTCAGTGTAAATTACCACTTTTTGCGAATTTCTTCAGTCTCAGTTTCCCCACTTCCTCACCCCCTGTAAGCTTACTGCTTAACTGATATTAAAAGCAGAAGACTCAATAATTATATTCGTATCTTTTTTTACACACTTGCACCCAGCAAACAACTTAATAGCATAAAACCTCTACTTCACACAAGCAAAGGCACAATTTCCTTCTCATTCCATGGCGGACCGCCCACGTCCCCTGCAACTGCATTGTAGAAAATTCTTCGCAGGACAACGGTGTAAAAATTTATGTAATTTCCATGGAAAGCTCAGATTGGAGAGACACACACAAACAGAGAGTGGGAGCCTCCTTTAAATTGGATATCTTTACAAAAACCACTTTAGACAGAATTCGTTCTCCTAACCCAAAGCCAAGAGGGCTGTATACTATCCAAGGAGTGGATTCATGCACTTTTCAGTTATTTAAACGGTCCTTTGCCTTTCCTGGTAGAAAACATTCAAAGAATAAAATCCTATTTATACACGGCTAGTATCCTGTTGTCCCTACAACACACACAACCACAGACATACTTAGAAGTGCATCTTCTCGTCGCCTGATATCATTATATGTACACACCATAGAACACATAAAAGAAGAATAATCATAAATTAAAAAAAAAAAAAAACTGCAACAAGGATACTCACCAGACTCACAATGAGAGTCTATGTCTCCCCTGTTGCCTAAGCCATTCCGAAAGGATTTATGCAGATATTCATTGGGATATCACCAGGAGCAGCAACACTGCCGCTATCCACATTAATAATAACCCTCATCCTTGGTCTATTCTATCTGCTTCTCACTCCTGGCTTTGTGTAGGTGGAAATGTAAATGTCCCTCTACTGTTTCTTTGTAGGCGACAATCTTGTTAATTATATTCTTCACACTGCAATTGCGAGGAGTTCCTTTTTTTTATTTTTTCTCGCCTGTATTCCTGTTGATATTTTTACCACCATAGATCAGTAGAGGGTGGTCATGACACTGGATGGTATGAATATCCTTGCAAAGTCGCAGCCGCTGTGCAAATTCATGATGATGCGCGCCTAAGTGTCTCGTTGTTCACCTAGGATACAATTTTCCTCTTTTTATGTGTTTCTTCTCTTTCTTGACTCCTCTTCTGTATGTAATGGCAACAAACTGAGTATCCTTTTGCCTAGCACACCACCACCTCACCTCATCCTCTCTCATTCGTGTCGGGTATGTAGCGAAAAGAGGCTCCTTAAATAACTCATGTGCGGCCATAAAAATGGCTTAAAGTGATCATCATAAACGTTGAGTGAGCAAACATTGCAATAAAAATTCTTCCTTCCTTCCATGTCCTCCGTGCCATGTCCTTGTAAAGTGCTGCGTTTCATGCTTCACTCTCTTTCGCGAACAAAAAAAAAAAAAAATCCTCAAGAGATTGAGAGACGCAGAGTGGGTGGGGACGGGTGGAAAGGATAATTTTTGCGTCGTGCAGTAGTAAATTTATTTCATCCTAATTTGGTTTTATTGTGCAATTTGGATTTAACGCCCGGTAGAGGGGGCTGAGAGACGGCAATTGAAGTCAACGAATGGACTGCGTGTGGGTCGGGGAGGATAAGTTGACTTTTGCTTTATTTTTTTTTTTTTTTTTGTTCGCCTCCTTGTCGATTTGTTTTGGCAGACAGAATGGTGACGATGTGATTTCTTTTTTTTTTTTGTGTTGCTCCTGTCAACATTTTTATTTATTTTTGGGAATTTGTGGAGCGAGGATGTCCCCCGAGAGAAGAGCCTACTTCAAAGGGGGTAAATGACACTGTACGGATAATGGGAGTCGTAGAACACATTTGGCAAAATTGCTAGGTAGGTACGACGAGTATGTGATTAAATGAACTGAAAAAGAGAAATATATAAAGAAAAGTATCTTTCCTTTGAGAAGAGATAAATTGTCTGCAAAGCCTTTTTTTAAGGTGGAATGTTGGCGCGAAGGCATTTCATTCAAATTTGATGATTTTCTGAGATAAATGTATCTAGCAAATGCAAGAAGCAGAGTTTGGGTACATTGATAGTTTCGAATGAAAGAACATACCTACATATATGTTCGAAAAAATTAACAGGTAGGTAGTCTACGCTAGCTTCAAAATCCTTACTTGGTTTTCCATCTTAAAAAGAGTCACAACAAGAGGTCCTACATACATTCTGCGGTAGCTCTTGAAGCTCCAGTATATTAACAGATGGCAGTACAGTCTGCGTCTTGGGTGTCTTCCTTTCAGTTGGTTACTTGGGAACTTGAAATAAAATTTGGAGCAAAGAGTCACCATTGCGTTCTAAATCACCAGAGGTAGAAAGAAGATGCTTCAAACCCGCATCATATCATTTTCGATAAAGAAGTGTAAAGCACACTCAAACTCTATTTCATCGTATCGGGACACGAAAGGATCGATGTGCTGAAAGAAGAAGTGCTGGCAACCTGCAGATATAGGACTGAGTGGTATTTTGGAACTCATCGAATAAAGGAAACACTTCTCAGTTACTACATACAATAAGTTTTTAGAGCTGTCAATCAGCCCTTTTTGACCACTAAATTCGAAAGAAATATTTTGTAGAGTTTTCGAGAAATTTTTAGTTTTTCAAAATAAAAATTTGAGGTAAGAGTGGCAATTCCGACTTAGCCACGATCAAATCCAACCAGTCTTAGGCCATGCATACAAACGAAAGGATGCGCTCGACTGACAGAATAAAGAGCTCCCCTGTACAAGTACTAAGATTTCGTTAATTGTGGAAACATCTTTCTATCACTATGTGAGTGGTTATAAACTGCCCTGAGCCCATGGGGTATTTTTTCCCAAGACGTAAAGCAAATCATAAAAAAAAGAAAACTGCATCATGATAGAAGACCCGTATTCCTGAGCACCCAGTTAGCTCCATAGAACATAGCCAAAAATTTGGATATCCGCCTGAATGAAAATGTATAGAGACTATTTTTAGAAAACTGCTTTTCATCAACATTCCCTATCAATCTCGTAGAATGTTCTTCCTATCCTTGCGGGTAAGTCATAAAATTGTACACTAGTCAATCGATGTCTTGTTTATGTACCATTCTCTGGTGGTCGAGAGCGACATTCCTCAAACATAAACCCCTTAAATTCGCCACTGATTCTTTTACCTCTTGCGAGCTCTAAAATTTCTAGATAAGACATTTTATTTTCATGATTATTATCTACTTTTACACCCATTTGCAGTTCTCTCAGCCCTACCAACATTTGAGTCATTTGTACCTGCATAAGCTTGCATGTGTTTCATTGTAGGCATTCTCTATGCGCAACATTTGAACATATTCAAAATTTTCAATCTTTATTTGTTCATATTAGTTCACGTAATGTAAAATAGATTTAATTTCCTTGGCTTGAAGTCTCAAAAATCATAAAATTTGCAAGAGCTCACGCAACATTTCATAGAATATACGTGATATTACGTAACGCACTCACGATTCCTTAGCAAACGAAAGACTTCTATGCATGATTATCACTTGAAATCTGCAGTACCAGACAGAGTTTCACAATGTCACGGTAATTTGAATGATATCACTTGAGTTATGAGGATTCAAAAGGATTTTTCAATTCAATGTTACGTTAAGTGCCTATAAATCAATTTTTCCAAATTTCGGGGAGAAATTTTGTAACAACGCGAACTCACGTGACATTCCATAAAAAACCGTGATATAAAGCAGAATCGCAAAATATTATTTATATCAGTAAAAATAGAGTTAAATGCAGTATACAACATTAAATAACATAACATCACTTGATTTTGCATAATACTACGAGAATCTGCATGATATCACGTGAGTTGAGAAAAATCTGTCAATTGGCGGCACAGTTCTTCGTTCAAATACTAAATTTTTCGAATTTTGTTCATTTAGACAAAAGGGAAACGTTATATTCAATGAACTCACGTGATATTACGTGAAAATTCGTGATCCCACTCAAACTCTCAGGATATTCCTTAACTCCGTAGCACATAAAATCACACAATATCACGTAATTATATACGTATCTACTGAGCTCACATGTTTTTGCGAATAGCGCCAGTATTTTAAAAATGTTTCGTTCATTAAAATTTGTGTTTTTTTAGAGTGATAGAACGTTCAGTAGGGATAACTGTCAAAATAGCTATCAAATTTGACAAATGTGTATGATATTTTTCTTCAGCATGCTTTAGCAAATCAACATGTCGTGGAAATTTTTTTTCCAAAATTCGTGTTCTGTTCGCCTAACTTATAGAGCGCTTCGTCTATTTTGTGGTGCTGATAATCGTCCGTCTGAGCAAGTTATTCGTTGAACCATCGATAAATTAACATTCAAGTATACGCTACTGAACAATACTGGAGTGAGCAGAATCCTGAAGAGGTTCCTGAAACCCCATTACATCCAGAAAAATGCACAGTTTGGCTCGGTTTACACGCTGGAGGCATCATCGGTCCTTTATTATTATTATTATTTTTTTTTTTTTCAAAAATCAAGTCGGAGCTTGTGTTACGGTCAGTGGAGATTGTTACCTGACCATGCTTAACGAATATTTCTTTCAAAATATGGATGACATTGATCCGGATGAGATATTGTTCCAACAGGATGCTGTTACGTGCTCAAACCATTGATTTATTAAAATCACAATTAGCGAGAAGGTGATTTCGCGAAATAGACCTGTTAATTGGTCTCCGAGATCATGCGACCTGTCGAATATTTTCTTTGGGGCCACCTGAAGGCATTGGTTTAAGGGGATAAACCAGCAACTATTGACCAAACCGTACAGGCAAATTTACTCAAAAAAGTGGTCAATAATTCCATTGACAAATAAAATAAAAACTTGGCCGTTTAATTGATTTTGTGTGTTTCATTTCAATTTAAAGCTGTCATGCTCAAAAAAAAAAACACACCCTTTATTATATGAAGTACGTAAGATCGCGTAACGCCCCCTAGTATTACTCAAATCGTCATATAATTCCTTAACGAGATATGGGAGCTTACATTTTGTTATTTTCATTTAGTCAATACAGCGACAAACTAGTTTTACTTTCATACGTATTTAGGACCTCATCGAACATAGGTACATACTATACGTGCCATGAACAGCCCCTCCTGCGCTCGGACTCTAAAATCAGCTAAAAATTATGCCAAGTGAGAAATTTACGAGCTAGATTTTAAATTTGAATAAAGTTCTCCTAATAACTTTGTTTGTATTTAGACGTGAAAATTTTTTCATTAAGTCGCAAAGATAATATCGGTCAAATAGCCGCCGTCAGAGTTGATGCACATTCGGGCTTGTTCCACAGCATTTTCCATGACTTATCTCAAAACTTCTGGCGATAAATTCCCCACTCTTGTCGGATGCTCTCCTTTAGGACCGATAAGGTCTGTGGCTTGTTTGTATAGACTCCTGACTTCAAAAAAACCCCAAAGAAAGAAGTCTGGAATGTTCAAATCGGGCGATCTTGCGAGCCAGTGCAAATCGCCAAAACGAGAGTTAAGCGGCCGGGAAACACTTGCTACAGAATGTCGACTGTCGCTCGTGCTGTGTAAGCGGTTGCACCGTCCTGCTGGAACCACAGTTCTTCAAACCCAATTCATCAATTTGCGGCAACTAGAAGTCGTTAATCCTGGAAGGGTGGCCGTGGTGTAGTGGTAACATCATCGCTTGTCACGCTATTGATTCACGGTTCGAATCCTGATGTCAAGAATCATCTATTTATTTCGCATGAAATAAATAAAAAAGTCGATCAATTGCGAAAGCTAAGTCAACTCTACTGTGAAGGCATAACACTGGCAGTAGGGCGGTCATATGGCTAAAATGCAACTTGATCGTGATGATGACATCAGGAGGACGGAAAAAAATACTGTGAATCATAAGCAACGACAATAATAGCGAAATCAAAACAAAATACTCCCCAGTTATCTGGACAGCCACCCTTGGAGTTTACAGAAACTTAATACCACCTAAGTTTCAAACCCACTACACCAATCTTTCTTTCTCTCTGTCTCTTCCTCTTTCCACAAAAACGCACGTGTTCTAAAAAAAAATTAGTCTAAGGGTATTCATATCCCCTTTAACACGTGCAAATTATAAAAAAAAAAAAAAATGTAGGGCTCATCAATCACAGTAACAGTGATGCTGACGCCGTCCACGAAAAAACAGTGACCGCACCAAACAGTGACAGTTTTGTGCAGGGAAATGTCGCTCATGATGATTTTCAATGAAAAATCAGCCTCATCGTGGTCGAGATTTTGGGGGGGCTTGGCTGGTTGGTTGAGCCAAAACCACCGACCGATTATTTGTTAAAAAGATTGATACAATTACTCTGTGCTCTGGCGGTGTATAGCAATCCATGGTTTGTCTACGCGTATTCTGCTGCTCTCTACTTCATTAATGTCAAAGTCGCGATGACTAAGACGCCATTTTCAAAAATGATTGCTGTTGCGCCCCCTTGTACATCGCACAGGACGTCATAAGGTTCCCTGACTAATCAGAATGTAGAAATAGCGACTTTTACAGAATGCATCAAATGTATGTTCTCATTTTGGTTAAAACTTGTTAGAAATAAAAAAGCGATGGATTTGAGTTGTCGAGTTATTAGATTTCTTCATTTAAAGCTTAATTACTGATTAACTGACTGTTAGTCTACCCGCTTCTTGTATTTCCTTGAAAGTAGTGTGCTATTAATCAAGAAACTGTCCACCTTAACCCAAAATTTAATAAACTTTGATTATTTAAAAAAAAGATCGAATGAATAGTGAATCGTTAATTAAACTAAGATTAACGTTGACGAACAGTTGATTATGATTTATGAATAATGCTGATTGACTTTTAGTAAGTGCATCTTGCTTAGATGACGGCCATGTAATCACTATGATCCATTTCTGTGTTCTTCGCTACATACTTCAGACTGTTCTGTCTTGGCAGATCCAACTGATACTTATCGGTCAACTTTTCTGATTTTCTACAGAGGTCAATTTCTCGATTATGTCCTTTACCACTTCACTACCATTAATCTTTCCCCACCCTACATAAATCAGGTGAAGTTTCTAATCGTCGTCAGTATTCTCTAAATTACCTCACATCTGGATCCTAATTCTAGGATCCAGATACCTAGGTCTAGAAAAAAAAAATCATTGCCTACTTTCAGAGACTCTCAAACTGATTGCTATCAGTTGCAACAGCATCAAAAGTTTTCACATAAAACGGACCCTCATCCTGTGTAACAGAAAGCTCTAATTTCCCTTGAAGCAACTAACACATAAAATCCATAGCCGCCAGAGTATGGAAGGGCGACAAAAGTCCTTTGGGGCAATTAAAGCGCCACCTAAAGTAGGAGCTTCGAACTTAGGTATCCCCTGGTTAGAGGAAACCCAATTAATGGGGACCAACAAAGAGCGAGAGAGTGAGCGGGACATTTCAAATCTCTCTGGGGGGATGAATCTTTTTCAGGGGAAACTTTCGTTCAATTTGAGGGGTCGTGAGACGTGAGAGTGATTATGCGCAATTTCACTTTACCCTCTCGAAATGAGGGTGAAAGCTTTCTACAAAATTCCAGTAAAGACTTCCTCCGAATGCATTGGAATTTTCATACGAACAACGGAACTTTTCTATAATCCAGGACAATCAAAGCACACCCCCGCCAATTTGAAAGAGAGCAACGAAGAGTTACGTCAAAGGACAATGGAGTTTTTCATAGAGCTTTTCCCGGATTTCTGGGAAATTTTCTCTCGCGCTTCTCTAAACTCCATTTTAGGGGATCCTTTTCTGTGTACTTTCATGTGGAATTTCCAACTCCATTGCATGGATTTTGTATTCTGGTATTTTCACCAGTTGTTCGCTCTCTCTCTCTGGTTCAATTGCCAACTGCAAGAAAATAAATAAGAATAAAGTGAAATTTTTTTTATTTAGCAACAGCATTTCCTGCATATACTATACTCATCTCCTTCCAGCGCATGACGTATTCGCATCCTGTTTCATACTGCTCCAGGATATGAGAAGAGAATGAATAAAAAAAAAACAACAACCATACATACTCATACAATAACCAAAACGACGGTAATTTTCGCATCCTTTACGGATTTGCAAGCAAAGTTTTCAGTCGACCAGTGTTCGCCCGTCAGTTTTGCAAACCTTAACGTTTTAATAAAAGTTGATTATTTATTAGTTTTTTTCCATAAAAAAAGAAAATAGGACTCTCAGATCCTTTTCAAGTGGAAGAAATCAATTTTGAGCAAAAAAAAAAAAGTGCAGACATAGAAACTTTATCGCGTGAGTAGTTGTAATGAAAAAACTTTAAAGCAAAAATGGTGGCAATAAGGATTTCACACTAAAGTGTAAAAAAATCAGGACGAAAAGACGAAAATAAATAAATTTAAAGCTGAACAATCCAAATGGGATTTCTCATGTAGGAAATCTCATTTCTTGTTAGTGTGCGTGCTTGAACGCGAGCGTATGTGTGTGACAGAGACAAGACGACGGAAGGACATTTTTTTGCCTGTTGTCGGTGGTCCACGACAGGATATGCAGAGTATGATTTTTTTTTCGTCGTTTTCGGCAGTGGTTTTTTATTTTCGGTTTTAGGCATTATTTATGTGGGTTTCTGAATCTCTGTGTCGCGGTTTTTTTTTGCGTGGAAGTATATTATAAATGGCCTAGCTACGTGGAGTTCGAAACATCTGTCAGGAAATCCTTAGAAAATCACCAGCGCTTCGTTTTTTGGTAATTTTTCATTGTGCGCGTCATAAGATTGATGCCATGATACGGCTTTAAGAACGACAAAAAACAAAAAAAAAAAAAACTGAGAGCAATGTTTTGAGATAGCCTTGAACTGCTGGCCGGTTTTTTTGTTTTTAAATGTTCACCGTAACTATCCGGGTAGTGTAAATTTTGTGAATACGAATCTCCGAAAGGAATTTTTAGCATCAAGAAGCTCGTCCACTGGATAAATGTACTATGAAATTGACAGTCCAGAAGGTAAGTCTTTTAACTTTTTCACCATACCATACGCTAGATGAAAATTTAATTTAAATCCCTACATATGTATACCTATCGTTAGCGCGTTTCCCTACTCACCCTCAGGATCTGGAGCTTAAAAGCTGTCTCAACGAATTATTGAATCGCTTTCATTAATTTGCTGCTACTTCTCACTCACCCTAGGGATGTTGAGATAGGTCTTCGGCAGCATTGGATGACGGAACGTGCTATGCATGCAACTTGAAGAGGGTGCACGAACGAGGAAGGGAAGGACTCTTTGCCTCGATGGCTGATGGAATTTTAATCAATCTCTGTGTGTACGCGCGAGAAAACGTTTCGTTCATTTATTATTTAATAAAATATTGCACAAGCTCGGGGGGTGGTTGGGTTTGATGATGATGCTGATGGCGGTGTTTGATGGTGTAGATGCATTCTATGATGCACACGTGGAGCTGCAGAGGGAGAATGAGATTGATGTTTGTCTATCTTGATGTTTGGCCTTGTTTAAGATCAAATGACGATGATAGGAAGGATAGATGGGATTAGGTGAGTTGGATGGGGACACTTTCGCAAGACATCAATGAAGGCAGACACGTTTGTACATTCTTTTACGGTAATCGAAAGTATGGATATCTTTGACAGCTTTAAGTTTGTTATCTCCATTTAGTGAAGTTTCATTCAAGAGTAATTTATCGAGAAAAGACCGAAGGAGAAATATGTTTATTAGGTAAATTGTTTGTTGTGTATCTCAGTTTTGAAGAGGCATGAAATTTCGGTCAATTGCTCTTAATCGAATGGAGAGAATTTTGTTCAAATTTTCAGGTCCTTCGAGCCGGATTATATAATTTTGTATATACATACAGATGTACGCAAGCAGCTAGATGAGCAGGCATATTTTGTAAATATGAGGAAATAGCTCGTACTCGAATGAAATGCTTGAGTATTAATTTGTTCAGTAACCCCGAGTGGATAGGCTTATGACAGCTTCACTGGCAATAAAGTGGCAGATTTAGTTGCCAATCTTTAACTTTTTGAATTGGCTTTAGGTCATTTTATGGCCACTTGTCATGCGGAAAGATTTAATATTCTTAAATCTTTATTCCTGAATCCTAAAATAAACAGAAACCAATTTAGAATCCTGTATGAGATTATTTTATCAGTGGTCACAGTCTCTTAGAGACAGAACGTATTTATCGTAGGAATTTCTTGCGAATGATATTGGATTCCAAAATTCAAAGGCCTTGGAATGCAAACTACTTGAATTGTAAATCGTTTTAGTGGTGTTTTTTTTATTATTTGCCTTTCGTACATATATAGGTATGTATATGGGTAAGTTCAGGTGGCTGCACTTTATTTATTGCAATGCCTACCACGGGATGTATGTATTTTTTTTTCCTAATATTCTTCGTGTTTTACATACGAAAGTACCCTAAAAACTTTTAAACTTTTTATTCTGTGGACGTTATCAACTTTCGCAGGAAAGATATTGTTTTGTTCCGTGGGACTAAATGATGCTGACAGCCTACTTTAATTTTCCATCGCGTTTTCCAAAGTGTGAGTATTAATTAGCGGAATTTTCCCAAGATTAATATAATTTTATTATGGACGACAGAATTGCCCAAACCCAGGCTGCGAAATGATTTTCGCAAGAATCCACCAAGGTCAGATAATAGCAAAAAAAGAAAACCTAAAAAAAAAGAAAAAAATAAATTCCAATGTGTTTCTCGGAAAAGTCTGCGCCGGAAATTACACTGGGCGGACATTCCTTTTCTCTTTCTTGAAGGGCACCAAGCTATGGTTGAATAACTGCACCAGTGAGCGGATGACTCGTGTCGTCATGATTTTTTACAGATTAAAATACGAATCATCTGCTCACTGATGCAATAATTCGGCTGCTTATCTTGCAGCTAGTAGGCTTCTTGGTACCTCTCAAGCAAAAACATTCCATTCATGTACGCATTGTATTCGGTAGTCTTCCCAACATAGTTTCAGAACAAGTATTCTCATCCGAACTAATGCGCCCATTCTTGTCTTGTTGATAGTTTCTTCAAAGGAAGAGAAACCTCGAATTTATCGCCTTCTCAACGAATGTGTTAGTATACATCATCAGGAACAATGCCCACCACATCAAGCTTCCAAAAATGTTGAATATCTTCACATGCACAGTCGTTAATAGGTAGTGTGTAGGAAGCGTGAAATATTTTTTTTTGTTTCAAAATTGACGGCCCTTGAATGCTGCACCCTAAAACTATGCTTATCGCAGTCAACCTTTCAGTGAGACGTTTGTGTTTTCCAGTCGCAAATTGCCAATACGTGTCGGCGCGAATGAGCACACTGATCCCATCCTGCAACAATTGTCCGTTTGCATCTGCTAAATTCAGATCGCAAAGTGAAACGGTTCCGTCATTAGTAGGTACAAACAGTACATCAAGACAAATTGCTGGAACTTCTATTGCAACTATCGTAACAGCGCCAACATCGTACTTACTTCGTAGAACCATCCGAACCTTGTTGCATAATTTGGAGGGCCCGGGTTTATCGCTTGCGAAGGGTATCACACTTAGTCTATGTACTCCCAGAACATGTCAATTTGAGGATTCACGCCAGAGTTGACTTTACGAACGACAGCTGACTCCCAAAATTGGTACAACTCCCAAAAAGGAAACCCACTCTTAGAAATCTCTAGAAAACCGTTTCGGCTGCAATTTGTTTAATTTAACAGCACTGGATGAAGATGACTGAGGCGGTAGGTGGGGGACAACGTAGCCTTTGCAGAAGTAGTGTCATTTGGATTTGCTGAAACTACTAGCTAACTTTGGTGAAAGTTAGGGTTGTTAGCGCCAAAATATTATTATGTTGACCGTTCTTTACCTACCATAGGAGATCCTTTCTTTCTCGTTGGACATGTTCACTATCGTTGGACCACCCCAATAAAGAATTTTAGCTTGTTTTTCCCTCATAACTTTATTCGTAGTAGCTTCTGGTTTAGGGGTCTACTCTTGTCCTGTTTTGAACTGGGCATCACCACGTACTTGGCTTACTGCCAAGCATGCTGGCGCTTGCGTTAGGCTAGTGGCAAAAGGTCTTCTCCTTATATCAGAGTTTTGCTTCAGAGTTTTTTGGACTTCTGCCGGTTCCTTCCGCCTGCTTTTCACGTTGGGCACAGAAAATCAAACAAATTGTGTATCAGGGAAGTGTTGAAGTGGAAAAATCATGTTCGTACGATAACATCAACATTTTGCCACCAGCATCTTCTATAAGTGCAGAGCTTTTGTAGATCATCTCTCGTATTCGTAACGTATTCTTTGGGAGGCTTTATCGCTTAGCAAAAATGGATTAATTCTGTTTAATTTCAAGCTCCATACCTTGTCGAGGTTGGTAATCGTGTGGGTTTTAGAGCTAGATAAAGTCCCTTTATATAAGGGCGGGTGCACACTGGTGCCTTTTTGGTCACGCAATAGTTTTTCCACTCACCGTAGTCAAACTGTGTAAGCCCACGAGTGTGTCAGAACAAATGAAGTATAATTTGTTCGTGTTTTTAGTTCCGTATATGTGTACATTTTGCACAAGCTTTCACAATAGCATTTCATGCATAACCTGAGTGCCAGTCAAAAGTTGCCAGTCAGTTCACCACTACTTGGAGGTAGTCACAAAACAGTTGCGTGGTAAATATTTTCCCTGAGGAAGCTAACTACACCTACATAAACATATATCAGTTTTAGATCTAGTCATGTGCTATATGTCCCTTGTCGTCTCTGTAAGATCCTCTACGTAATCATCTTATCTTTTATGGCCACGAGACTTTTAAACTTTTGGATGTAGTGATTGCGTCAATCTATGGCTTTTCGAAGGTATTTCTATCCGTTTAGTCCTCCTCTATATTCCAGTTGAATTGTTACCCTTTACTGCTTGTCGCACGAAATGCCCTCAACCCGTCCTATATGGTCGGCTTTGCGATGCTGCAACTTGTAGTTGTACATCAGTCAACTCATAGCTACTGTTCATTGAAGGTACATACTCGTATTTATGAAAATATTTTGGCGCTTTCGAGAACACGTTCTCCAAGAACGATACAATCTTCTCCTGGCCATCAAGGACATAGCTTTAGTCATCCGGGTGTAGATAGTTTTAGTCTGAGATAAATAGATAGAGTACGTTGCTCTTGGGATCATTTTTCCAAATTTGTATCGCCGAAGATGTTATGAATATAACAATTCGTTTCTGCTAATATCTATCGTCATATCTACCATCTGAAACGAAATAAAATATTTCTCGGTCTAATTATGGATATCAATCAGCTCTGTACTTGGTGTTTCGGACGATGACTTACAGCATTCGGTATTCAAACCACGCCTATTTAATCCCTAACCAAGTCAAGTCATAGTTTCGAATCTCAAATGCCCATTACCTTACTCAAATTCTATAGAATTTCAAGTTTCACTTCCCGCTTCAACTTGAATTTCACTTCGTTTTGGTGGCAATCCAACTTCAATTGAATTTAGCCAACAATTCTCCAAAATTCGATATCATCACCTCGTTTGTCACCGTATTCCCAATCATGGAACACGTTCCTGCAACTATTATTCACCTCAACTAATGGCTCTCAAGCAATGCCGCGCATACTAAGTGTCAACATTAGACCAATCCAGTGTCCACCAGCTGCCATATCATCACACATGATCTTCGATGTCCGATCATTACGACATGGCCGCCCAAGTGGCTCAAACACGAGCGTGTAACTAATAAACAAATTCTCAGCAAGTATATGAGTATCTCGAATCTGTTTGCTGGTGCCACTGCCAATTTTGATCGTTTGACGGATGTCGATGCATGACAGATAGCCATTCTCAGGCTTTCTGTTATGATTCGATTCTGTCGCTTGGCGACAGTTGAATACAAATCGCCGTGATAACCAAAAAATTAGAGACACTCTAGTACTGGTAAACAAGACTGACTAATGTCGTGCCCTGAGTCATGGTCAGCTAGAAGAGTCGTGCGCGAAAATTGATTTTATTTTTCTCTCCTTTTCGTCTTGAAACCCTGACAGTGGGAAAGTTGGTTTATTTACTTTCCATTGCATGGAAAATTTAATTTTAGCTGAGAAGTGTTTTATGCTCAAGAAAATCCACACAGAGTGGTGGTGGTGATTGTGGTATTTCACAAAGAAAATGATTGCTTTGGCAATTCTTCCTTTCGGGACGAGACCATGGATAAAGGACTCTTCAAAAAGACGAATTGTGGCAGAGGAGTGTTGAAGAGATAGTGGCGTCGTCATCGTCATCGTTGGTAGCAAAAAGAAATCTTTAAGACAATTCAAAGTCCTGGACACGTACCTAACCTAGTATTTCTCCTTCTTTTCTCCGAACATATCTTCGGCGCGGCACTTAAAGAAAAAGGATTCTTCCATGCATTCTCAGCACTTGTCGGTTGTCGGTCGTCCCGTCGAAACCAAAAAACCAACAGAATTGCAGAATGTTTTACTTTTTATATAAGAAATGTACAGAACACACAATACATCATTATCAAACGGTTTTTCGAGAATATCCTTGCTCTAGTCCTCTCTTTCTGTGTGTGTTGTATCTTTCTATGCCTGTTAGTTTGTCTTTTATTTGATTTTTTTTTTATTATCTTTATTATACTCCCTTTGTGGCATTTATTATATTTTTATTGTGTGTGCTGGAAAAAAAGTCTTGTATGTTGCACTTTTAGTGGATCTTTTTTATCTTCAGCAATGTGGTATTTGCTGAAAGGATAGAAGTAGCAGCAGATGATTCTTCGTCGTCATCATCATCATCAGATGTGGAAATCGTCATTTAGGGATAAAGCTAACACAATTCAAGCACACGTACGTACATAAATGTAGCTCATTCTGAAGACCACTAAACCGCTGCATAAAAGGAGTAAAATATTAAGTGGTTACGACGAAAAGTCCGTTCTATAGAGTTTCCTCTTGTTTTGCGAAATGAATCCTTTGCCTGGAGAAGACTGTTGAAAGAATAGCGCTTTGAAGAAAGGAAACTGTTTGTTTGATTTAAATGCATAAGTGTTGAGAATGAGTGAGGAAATTGGAGCAAATTGCAGAAGAATGAAAAGTGGTGGAGGGATATTTTTTGCCATGGAGCACCATATGGTTCCATTTTAGCAACTGGTGTGTTTTGTGTAGGTAAATCGGAACTGGTGCAAGACTCTTTAAGGTCTAATGATATTACATTACCAAGTTGAGAATAAAAAAGAAGTAGTAAAAGCTACATTTTAGGTACTGTTGTTGAGGATTGTTCATTCATGAGTGACAAAATGGTTTTCTTTAGCCTTAGGAGGTAGATATTAACTTTTGGTTTGTAATATTATAGATGATGCTTTCAAGAGCTTGGTTTAGAAATGTACAAATCCTTCCACAATCTAGGAAAAACTACTTGCCAGATTGATAATTGAAACAGGGCGGTGAGTCAGATGGTTCAAAAATTGCTTCAAAACTATGGCGCGGAAGCTCTCAGGACCGGGGAATAATCGTCCTTAAGTTTGCTAATCTTCTTAAGAACCCGTGACGATCCACAGTGACTAGCGAAATTTGTGCATCGTTGTTCATATAACAGAAATAATCAAAATCGGGTTGAAGAGCATGGTCAGTGAATGACTGCTTAAAAAAGTGAGCAAATAAGTTTGCTATTATTTTAGGGTCTGACGAGAGTGTATCCGAAAATTTAAGAGTAAATAGATATCCTTCAGATTTTCTTTTGATATTAATAAATTGGTAAAATCTGTTGGGGTCGGAGATCAGATTGTATTGCATTCGATCATGGTATTCGTACAAAAGGTTTCGCAGAGTTCAGAAAAATGGGTAAATGCATGGAGGTATTATTAACTAGCCACCATTCATGAGTAGTAGTACGTGTCGTCATAGCACCGAGGTGTTGATGAGACTAGGAACTTATACTAGTCATGCAAGCAACAAAGTTTGTACACATATTCTTCCCAGCCTTGTCAATATTATAATAATATGAGCTGATTATGTGATTATGTGATTTTCGAAATACATAGTGTTTCAGGGAATATTTTTTGAAATCCTGGTTCCAACTACTGATTGGTTATCATGGAGTGGGATATGAAAGAAAATCGTATTGCTGTCATAGCATTACATAAGTACCGAAAAAATGTGCTGAATATATCCACGAGATCCATGTCAAATCTCAATCGGAATGGTCTCAGCATGGAAGCCTTTCGTCAGTCCACTGGACATCTATTGACGCCTAATTGAAAGCAAATTTTGCTTGAAAGATGCAAGAGACTCTTGCACTGGCATGCAGACAATGGCCGCAAAAATATCCAAAAAAAAAAAACAAAAAATACAGTTACTAGGGTTCAGCGCGATCATCATCCTGCTTCAGTAATAGTTTGGTGGGGTGTATCTCATAAAGGAGTTACTGCTATCTATTTTTGTGAAAACAGAGTAAAAAGAAGATGTCCTAAAAGGCCTCGTTAAAGGCTTTACAAAAACCTTTTCTAATGGAGCAGGATGGTATTTCAAACGAGACTGTGTTCCAGCACATAAAGCCAAAACAACTCAGCAGTGGCTTAGAATCAATATTCCTGTTTTTATTGTATCTGAGGACTGGCTTTCAGGAAGCCCAAATTTAAATACTTCGAAGTATTGTTTGTGGTCAGTCTAGGAGAGTATGGCCTGCAAGACACTCCGCCAAAATTTGGAGACCCTCAAAAATACCTTAACCACAGCAGCATTGTCCATACCCGGGAAATCAGGCGTACCGCTGTAGCCCAGTGGACCACACCGTTTGAAGGCCTGTGTTAAAGTAATAGTCGGTCACTTTTTTTTTAAAATGCTTACTATTTAAGCAAATACAATTTTTAAATACTTATCCAAAATGTTTTTTTGTTTAACTTTTATAACGTTTTGCACTTGTAACAGAACTGATAGCAAAACTAATACGACTTCTCAGTGTGCTTGTGCGCCTTTCACAATTTCAGAACCACTCGGATGACCTAGAAAGGCAAAACTTTGCGTAAACTATGGAAATGAACATAACGGGAACAGATTTTCGAAATGCCGGGTGTCAAAAATAACCCTTTTGTGTTCAGTTAATACAATTTTCTATTTTGGATAAAACTTCGCGCATAGTTCACGGAATAGAAGAAAACACAGGGAGCTTCTTGAAATCTTTCTGACACCCCTGATTACATAGAAAAAATAAAACTTCCCACACTTATAGCAGAGACTACAATGTTTTTATTATTTATTTATTTTCAACTATATTTTCTACTAAACCTTGCACACTTATAATACATACCACAACGGGGCAGAACGTTGCGCAAATGGAAAAGTAGTCACATTTTGAGATCTTTTTTTTTAAAAAAAAAAAAGGAGCTCTCTAAGCAAGCCTTACCCATTAATTTTCGTCAGATTGTTGAAGGTAAAACAAACTTACAGCCCCAATAACTTGGTATTTCCCAAAGTTTGATTGTCTGAATCATCCTGTATAATAACTCTAACCTGATTATGATGGTAATCGCAAATAAACCGTGAAATTTGCATTTGATTGCTTAGTAACGAAAATGAGATTTCCTCCGTTATGTCGTTACTCGCCGAATAGTTTTTCCTATGTTTGCCTCTTACAACCTCCATAAATAATGCCACGTGTCTGATCGTAACCAGGAGCCGTTTTTTGTTTGCATTGTTGGGACTTGAACCCACATTTAACTTTTCGCTCAAGAAGTCATCACACTATCCACTTGACTTCTCACTTAATGAATAGCGGATAAATCTGCTTTATATCAGTTGAAGATCTGCTCTGGTGAATTCGGGCATGAATAAATGGTTGCCCTGTGCACGTCTTTTATTAGACCTCTAAAATCAATTGCCCGTTCTTGTGTTTACTTATAGTTCTGAAGAGAAATGAGACGCGAAATGATATCCCTCAACCGTGCGTGAAATTAAGTTGAATAATGGACGTCTATTACCTACTTCTTCACGTTTTCCAGACTTTTTTAAATTAAAAATCTCATTTCCACGACTTTCACTGTAGAAATATCCCTTCCAAATCATTAGAGTTCATTCCTACACCTCTGCTAGTCCCTTTCAGTTTGTGTTCACTACGAGTAAATTGCAAATACATTCTTTACCCACAGAAGGTTTACTATATTAACAAATATCCATTCACGAAGGACACTTAACGTAACAGATAAATATGTACCTAGATACTCCACATTTTTAAAATTCACAGACGCTTTGCATCCCAAAACCAATCGACCGAATTCCACTCAAACAAACCCAACTCAATCTTGTCCCAGACTATGAGACCGTAAAACGCACAATTGAGCATCAGAAAAATCGTTTCCCAAAGCTGGCGGTACCGCCATTCACCCACACTTGACCCCCACAGAAACGACACAACAGAGTAAATCACATAAAAGACTAAAGGTTCACCGAGGTCAGTGCCAACTGCTGGCTGCCAACCATGGGACATGTTGGCTGGTTACGACGTATCCCATTCGTTTAGCTCCTTTCACAAGATTCAATTTTCATTTATTATTGTTATTTAATTTGTTGTTCATCTTCGTGTGTTCCTTTTGTTGCTTCAACCATAATCCCCACATTGATTACAAAAAATTAACTGACCGACCAGTTGGGGCATCGCGGGCAGTGAAAAAGATTACAAAATCGAACATTGGAGTTCACAGAAACCGCACAAGGTTGGCTTGTCCATATCCATCGTAATGTGTACATCTTGTGGTCACATTGGCAACCGCAAAATTGGATGACGTTCTGACGTACTCGTAAATTTAAATTTATGCATCATCCCATGGTGGACAAGGGGAATAGGATGAGCTAGAGAGAGAAAAAAAAGAGAAGAAAAAAATGCAAAATCAGCATCTTTTCTACGACTATGCGCCTTAATTGATCCCAATTAGGAGAGTTGCTGTAGTGCGGTCTTTTGAAGTTCAACGTTTTGGTCCTTTCCATACTTTCTTTTCTTTTCTACTTGGAATGTGTTTGTTTATTTGTCGGAGACTGCTTCTTCTTTTTTCTTCTTTGTTACTTGTTTCCAATTAACCTTCAGAGATGCGATGCTGATGATGATGATGATGATGATGATGATGATGATGATGATGATGATGATGGTGGTCACGGCATCGGAATCCTTAAACAACTCATTTTCCCGTCTTGGTAAATAAATTGATGAGTTATTGTTTTAAATTTTTTTTTTTCTTTAAGTTTTTTGTGTCTACAATGTCTGGCGGAGCAGCATCTACAGAAAGCATGGCTTTGAACTTGAAACAAGTAGAAGAGTACCAGACCGTAAGAATGGAAATAGCTATTTTAAAAATACCTCGTCCTATTTCAAAAATGATATGACATGCAATGTATTATGAAACAGTTAGAAGGTTACATGGGTTCTTGTCTGGTGACTTTTTTATTTCTCTTCTGCTTATATAACCTTTTTGTCAGTCTTTATGTCATCTAGGTTGTCCTTTTGTTTTCAATAATCATAGCCAAGTAAAGAGTCATCATAAGACATTTGTAATGTACTTTTTTGGATCATAGGTCTGTAAGAATAAAGGCTAAGCAGATGCCCTTCAAAAGGGGAGGGTTCATCTAAAGTATTGAAACCTGAACCAATCTGCAGATAAAATTGTGAAGGATCCTCTGCTCCTGCCTAGCTCTATGATTGTGCAAATCGATTGCACTCAAATCGTTGGAATCAAAACAAGTGTCATCAGAGCAGATGAGGTTTAAGGTATAGGGTACCTGGAAACTACAGTTTTTCGGATTAGCTTTTAGGGGCGAGAGAACTTCTGTGCAGGTCAGCCACTACGTCTTCTTAAAGAGACCTATTGTGCCATCCTTTTTTTCTGAGAGTGGATACATCTTTCATTCCAGAGGAGGTGAGGAAGTCAAGTCTCAGTGTGAGAAGAGCAGCTAGGTTTGCTGTTAAAGTACTGAAACAACCTTCACCGAGGATTTTCCTTCTAAGGCTGGATATTACGTAATCGGTTTCTTTTTGAAAATTTTGAATAGAGTCTACTACAGGCTGGATCCGGAGTAGTTAGTCAGTCTTTCGCCAGCTTAGAGAGCACCATGTAGATTTTCAGAACAAGCCCAGATTTGATTACTGATGAGTCAAAGGCTTTGACTGTAGCTTCGCTGTCTGAGGAAATAAATATGATGTCTCTTCTAGAATTGGCTCTGCGGTTGGTTTGCACGCACTGGGAAATTTGTACTCTGGTTACTGAAAATATTAGATTCAGTCTCTGTATTCACCTTGGATGCATCCGTTATTTTGCAAGTTAAAAGGAATGGATGACAAAAGGTGGTACAATATAGGACATGTGGCATCCACAGCCCTATGGCCGTTGTAAAAACGAATGACATTTCCTAAACTAAATTGGGTCATAATAAGGTGCTGGAATCATTTGGGTTGCATCTGAGACCAATTTTCTTGCAAGATGCACCATCTACTGTTAGCTTGTTGGTTGTCTATCTATTTGCTCTAAAGTGGTATAGAATCGTGCTCTTACTGAAACTCTTACTTTTTCTGTAAACTTCAACAAACCAGACTTGTACAATTTCAACTTCTGATTTGCATTTAGAATTTTCGTAAAGCAGATCAAACGTCCAAATCCTTATTCCCAGAAACACCCGTACCCGTACACTTTTGTGGGATGTGCGTTGAACAAATTCCACACCCTTTTTTGACCAAACGCTTTTAATTGGACTAAACAGCCAAAGAGAAGACTCGTCTTTGAAGATAATTTTGCTCCAATCACGATCGACATTCTCCTGAGCCCACTGAAGTCGTTTTTGAATGTGTTTTTCGCCAATAAAGGGCTTCTTTACCGTACGCTCATAAGAAACACTAATTTCTTCTAGTCGCTGCCTAATCGTGTTTAGGGATACATTGATACCTCGTGTCGAAAGTTTTGTTCTTATTAGCCTCAGCTTCAGTGTGGGATTCAGCTCGAACATTTCGATGATCATCTTGTGATTGTCCGTTTTGATCCTCTACCTGGTTCATCATCGATGTTTCCAGTTTCTTCGCAGCGCCTAGACCATCTTATAATGAAGTTGTTTGTAGTTCGCAGGTACTTTGCTGCCTTTGTTGTACTCCAAGGAACCAACTCGGGATGGTGTTTTGGAAATACATATGTAGATATGTAAGATACTGTTTTTTTTTTTTATGTGACGATGGATAGTAATCGTTTACCGTTTTTATTGAACAGACTGTATGTATCTATCTCCGATTCGTTAATGAGTTCAGGACTCGTCTTCTTTTTCAAATCGTTGTTCATAAGTTCAAAGCTCCCCTATGAATAGGTGGTCTGTTCGATGATTTCAAGAACCTACCTACATACTTACATCTACCCCATCATCCTCACACACAACAGTTGCTCGCTAAGAAGTCACAACCTCACCCAAACCTCTGATTACCCATTTGAGTTCTATATCCTTTCCAAAATAAAATATGAAATTCCTTTCAAAATTCAAATTCTTGTGTGCAATTTTCGCAGAATTTCCATAATTTCCCCCCACTCCTTCACATAAGTTCTTCCAACCACCTTCCTCCGCATAACTAGCGTCGAAGTTCCCGCTTATTACGATTATCCCTATATGCAGCGCAGCAACAACAACAAGAAATCCCATTCAATACGAAACAAAGGCATTGTAAAAAGCCCACGAAAGACGAGCATATTATAACAGAGACAGAGAGGACAAACAGGAAAAAAAAAAAAAGTGTACACACTTACGAAAGCCACACGATGAATGTTAGTATTTCCCAAGTGCCAATAAGAACTTAGACGGTGAAAGTCCTCCATCTGTGAGCACTGAAGACGATTCAAAACGCAACAAAGGGCTACTTTGGGAAAACTCCTTGGGTATAGTACACTCGCGCTACCCACACACACACACACATATACTATACTGCCTTCAACTGTAGAAATGCTAAATAAATTTATTTATTTGCCTCGCGATAAGGAGCGGGACTATAACAGACCTTGGAACTCTCCTCTCCTTCTATACATCTGACTGGGTATAGAAAACATTGTTTTGTAACCTTTTTCTCTGTGGCTTGGCAAGTTTTTCATCTTTGAAAAGTTCCCTTGGGGTCTGTAGTAACGGCAGAAAAAAAGAAAAGTGGAGGATGATGGCAGCGAGTGCAGAGTGTGTGTAGGATATACACAAACATATATCCTTAAAGGACAATAGAGAGTAGGTGGAAGAGCGCAGAGAGAAGGTTTTATTGGAGAAGGCAGTAGGAATATGATGGTTAGTCGGAATGGAAATGACGAAAAGACGTAGATAAGGGATATAGAATAGGATGGGAATATATGGTAGGCCAGGTAAGGCAGACATAGCAGTAAAATGGGAAGTGTAAAAGAGATTTCTATTTAAACAGTCGAAAACCCTTCGAAACGGACTTAAAGATAAAATTTGTATTCATTCGCATTTGATGTGAGTCAAATAGCAAAGGAGGGACATGGTTAAGATGGACCGTCAGCTTTCGGTACAGGCTGGCCCTACCCGTGCCTTTGCCAAAACGCATACTCGTAATGGCGAGGTTCAGTTCCATCAGTAACCCTTCCTGTAGAATAAAATTGTCTAAACGTTCCTGATTCAGGCGAAAGCTGAGTATTTCTGTTTCGTCAACTACGAAGCACATCGAACAAAGGCGAATGAATACTTCTGAATCCAATGGTCTTCAAATGCTCATTTAAAGGAGCAAAGCGCAGCGTGCGTACCCCCCAAATCATGTGAATTCCAGTCCGCCGTTAACAAGGCCTAGTGAATGATAATGGTATTTTTTAATTAACTACTTCACCGTCGGGCCAAAAATAACATGTCAGGGCCCAGTCCTATTTATCTTTAACCTAAACGTTAACCTTAACCCTGTCGACGTTAGCTGTATCTCTGTCAGGTAAGCTTACGCAGTATCTCAAGTATAGATACACAAACGTATCCTGTATAAGCCGATAGACTCATGAGATGAAAATGCTGTATCTCCTGAGTCGATCGGCTTATAGAGGATACGTTTATCTGTCGCCCTTCTAGCAATATGGTATATAATAGGTACGTCAAGTCTGATAAATAACCATGTGTATCCAGTGGAATATAACCACTTTCCAAAGTGTTTTTGAAAAATCCAGGGTTAGAGTAACACAAGCTCGATTCGTAACGCTAGCTGACTGCGCGAAATGATTCCTCATAAGATCCAGAATGACTTTGTCCTTTCTGGACACACCAGAAGCATCCAATAGTCTGTTATTATAGACAGAATGCCGAAAGTCGGCATGCAGACTCGAAGACATTTCCAAATATCCGAAGCTTCTCCATATACGAGGGGATTATGTTCCACCATACTGGACTAGCATAAATTAGAATTGGGCGAACGCAAACTTGGTAACATATGACCTTCACTTCGAGTCTCAGATAGTTGGAGTAGAAAAGGCTTTTGAGAGACATAAATACCAGTCTTGCCTTTTGCAACTGTGTATTTATATACTCATTGTAGTACGAAAACTTGTCCAAATGAATACCTAGATACTTCAACTCGATGCAAAGGCCATTAGAACTCTCGATCTCCAGATTTGTTCAGTTTCATCTCAAATCCGAATTACTGTGTCTTATTGGCGTGCGGAACAGTATGGTTTTTTTTTTTTTTTTGGATTGCGCCAGGGATATGTAATCTTCATAGATACTAGTAGCCCGAGTGCTACTAGCATGCACGATTCGCAAACCTGAGTACTCGATGCCAGGAATACGCCTACGTACTAAACACACACCCTACACACTTCAACCACTCTCCCCGCGGGACTGCCGTTAGGTATTACTTCTCGGGGCTGGTTAGCAATTCATGCTATGCTTCTTGTATTGCTGCTTCTGATGCTTCTGTTGCTTCTGCTGCTCTTCTTAGCTTTTCTATTCTCCGCAACTCTTTTTGTAGAGTTGTTACGAAAGAACATATTGCCATCCAATTTTCTTCCAACCGTAACATATGGTCGAGGAGTAATGACGGACTTGGCAGAGTAATTCTCCATGCCGTGAAACGTGTGCAGTAAAACACTGCGTGCTCCGTATCCTCATCTTCACCTGAGCATTCCGGGCAGGATGGTGAGTTGTCGTGTCCGAATCGGTGTAGATATTTGCGGTAGCCACCGTGGCCAGACAGGAACTGCGTTAGATGGTAGTTGCAGTCTCCATGCTTTCGACTTATCCAATCTTGGATTGTCGGTATAAGTTTGTATGTCCATCTGCCTTTTGTTGTATTAGCCCAACGAGCTTGCCACATAGCTGCTGACGCTGCCCTTTCTTCAATTTTTATCACCTTGATACCAGTGGCGTCGTGATGACTCAATGCTCTTCTGTTATATATCCTCAGCATTTCATCTGCGAGAATATCGATGGGGACCATTCCAGCTATGACAAATGCAGCTTCGTCAGAGATGGTTCGAAAGCCGCTGATTGTCCGTAGCGCACAGAGTCTGTATGATGACGATAGTTTCCTTTTGGTCTCCTTCGTCCTCAGTGCCTCCGCCCAGACTGGGGCGGCATATAACAGAACTGAGGTGATAACTCTAGAGAGTAGAATCCTTCTAGCGTATCCAGGTCCACCGATGTTAGGCATGATACGCGAGAGAGCTCCCTGCATTTGCGATGCTTTTTTGGTAACAAAATCAACATGCGTTTTAAACCGTAGCCTGTTGTCCAGCATTACTCCAAGGTATTTAACTGCCTCTTTCGACCTGATGGTTTGGTTACCAACCTGAAAGTTGGCAAATTCGACAGTTTTCCGGCTGGTTATAAGAACAGCTTCTGTTTTATGGTCAGCTAGTTCTAGTCCGACGGATACTAGCCAATCTTTTATCCGGGCAATTGCTTCATTTGTAGCTGATTCTACTGCACAGATCTGTTTAGCTACTGTCACGACTGCAATGTCATCGGCGAATCCAATTATCGTTACTCCCCCAGGTAACGCTAATCGTAGTACTCCGTCGTACATGATGTTCCACAATAGTGGCCCTAAAACCGATCCCTGTGGAACTCCCGCAGTTACGTTCTAGTATTTTACGCCTTCATCGGTATTGTACCTCAGCTTTCTGTTGTTGAAGTAGTTCGTCACTATCCGTAGCAGGTAATATGGCGTATCCATCCTGGCAAGTGACCTTCTAATAAACGACCAGTTCGCAGAGTTAAATGCGTTTTTAATGTCCAGCGTTACTACTGCACAATACTCCTTTGTGCCGTAGAGCCATCTTTCCCCTTCGATGGCACCTTTGGCGATATCGACTACCGCTCTTATGGCATCAACAATAGATCGTGCTCTTCTGAAGCCAAATTGGTGATCTGAGAGGGCTCCTTTCTCTTCTACTACTGCGAGTAATCTATTATAGATTATCTTCTCGAGGATCTTTCCCATGGTGTCTAATAGGCATATTGGGCGATAGGATGATGGTTCTCCTGGGGGAGGGGGAACAGTATGGTGTCACATTTTGTATGATTAATGTTGAGCTTCCATTCTGAGCAGAAATCCTGGTAGTTATTAAAATTGTTCTGAAGCTTATTTTAAATGTCCTGTATTTTCGAACCACGTCGTCAGCAAATGCTAGCAGATTACCCAAGCCCAACAGCATTTCAGAAATAAACATTAAAGAGCAGCAGTACTATAACTGTGCCTTGTGGAAGACCATTGATGATATTAAAAACTTTAGACGTCGTGTATTATTTCCTTCTTAGATATGTCTACTAACTAACATCTCTGTCATATAATAAGACCATGATATTAGTCGTAGTGTTGTATTAGCAGAAGCATTCCATGTTTATAGAATAAGGAAGTATTTCTCCTTCCATTCTCCTTCCATTGGACCTCGACCTGGCGGTGAACACTGTCTTGGCCCTATTCAAAGATAGAGGTGCATGGCCTATAGAGAATACTCAAAACTCAATCAACATATACTACGGCTACTCGTACAAGAACATTTGTATTTCAAGCATTCAGTCAACATCGACAAACATAAGCTTGTGGACAGCGGCTGCAAGAGCAGTATCGATTGTACCAATAGCTAGCATCGATTTGCCTATCGTATTTTACTTTTGAAGGCTCTACCGTCCGGAGTGGACCTGGGCCTAAATGAGCTTGTTGATGTCTCTTTCCCACTGGCGTACATTTTAACGTGAAGTGTTATTATTGTGCGGTACCTCCGGAATGAAATCGAAGACTATTCAAGTTAGGGCGTCAGTGAATAAACGCTCTACATTTTCTAACCATTTAAGACTAAAAATAAATAAATATTTTGATGGTGTTTCAATCCGGAAACTGCAGGGTCCCTTTACTGGTTAATGTGACATTTTGCAACGTCTAAGTCGAGAATAGATTAAGCGAAATCACGATGTATGAACAACAGATGCCTGATACTTCTTTAGTCTATTTGTTTTGCTAACCGGCTGAAAAACCTTCGCCCCTCTATCAGACACCTGTACTATCCTAAGTCTAGCATTTATGATATCTGCAATAGTAGCTATATAATCGCCGATAAAAGAGTCCGCTTCATTCCGAGTCATTCTTGTCAATTACTACTTTGGATGCAGCTCGCAATCCGTTACTAGGTGCATATTGGAAATTCCTTCAACCACTGCAGGAACGTCAAACGGTCCTCTATGGAAGGCTAGCCTTACTGGATACCGATATTTGAAAGCACTAATTAAGCCAAAACGAATTAATTCCAAAATAACATAAAAGCCAAATAAAAACAGCCAGACATACCATACGCACCAAAAGATTATGGTCCCTTGCCTCAAACGTTCAAGACAACTAGACATCCTCGAAGCGAACTTCTAACAACAAATTCTACACTTTCCTCATTATCCTAATCTGGACAATAATTTCTAATTAGTCTCGGCTAAAGCTTATGTAAACTCTGAGCAAGTCAACCGGACAATCTAGATAAAGAGCCTAATCAACTACGACTACCAACTGGGGGTTAACAATTGGGGCTAAGTACACGGAAGCAACTAGCCAGGATCCAAGGTTCACCTAACATGCAACCGATGCAACACGGCAACAAAAAAAAAAAAAAAAAAACAACCGATGATGATGATCAGTTTAAGCGATAGACGATGACCAATAATACCATCGACCCGAGGCAATTAATTTTCCCAATAAGCAATTCAAGCTGACGCATTACCATTTGTGGACTATGTCCGATGTGCACACACCGCCTGCCCATCCTCTGGCCCTCTTCTATGTCCCGTAAAAATATAAAATTCCATTCTCCCCACTGCCACCGATGATGATAAGAACAATTTTTAACTTGCATCGTCTTCTATGGGATGATCTCTTGGCTCCCTATTCTCTGTGGCGGCTTTGCAAATAGATAAACGGCACGAAGCTATCACGATTCCACCTCGTGTATGTGTGTTTGTTTGGATGTTCTGTACGTAGAGCACAGAAATTACTTCCTTAATTAAAGACCCCTCTGGACATTCTATGTCCTCTTCATCATCATGGCCATGACCATGGGTAGCTAGCACGCACCAGGCATACTACATCCCATACGGATACTTCAGCTAGGCTCTCGATGAGACTCTATGAGGATGACCGTGGCCATGGCCATGGCTGAACCTTATGGCAATTGTCCATGGTATTTATGCGATCACCCTGGTAGTATGGAGTCTCTGTCTGTCTGATCGTCGTTGTCCAGAAACGGACAAGTGGAATGCTGTTCGCTAACACTACTCTGTGATGGTGAATGCACGAGAGAAGGGAGAAGGTCATTTAATGGACTTGTTACCATGTGCGATCGTGAAAGTGGTTACATGGCAACGGCACAGCGCAGCGGTTGGCAAAGGATTAGACGGCGGCGTACATATAAAAAATTTGTATTTTACGCGTACCTCACGAATGCGATAAGCAAATCGACGACATTGCCTTGTTCTTCTTTGGTAGATGCGCAATGGATGCGCGGTAGATGCGTATATGAACCTCGTGATTCGAAATGGAAACGGACGAAGGCTCTTTTCTGGACGGGAACATGTGATTAAGTGCGGTTTATGACCCCGGGTGACGTTGAGTGGTTTGTTTTGTTGTACAGTGATTGGGATTGGACCCCGCCAAGAGATAGAGAGGAAAGAGGTTAAAAGCGATTTCGTACATTGTTGCGAGAATTGCATGGCAGAATGAAATATATTTGTCTCTATTCAAGATGGCTGCGCGTGTTCGGAAGAAAGAAGTGAGTGGCCGCTGCAAATAAGTCACAAAGAGCGACACCTTTAACCTTGGCTAAGGCTTTCTTTCAGTTGACAGCTTCTGTAACTATTAAGTGATTTTTGAACAAATGCACAATCATCTGACTGGCGATTAAATCAACGTACCGATCAATGATCAACGACCAGTTACCAATATTTGATTAATTTTATAACGATGAGTGATTTAACGAAAGACCAAAGTAAGTTGCGCAACCCAAATCGATAAAAAGTTTCCAGTCAGCTTGCCGACCGGCAACAAGGTGGTATACTTCTAAGCGACCCGGCTTTCAGATGGTATTTATTCTACCCTATAGCGAAATTGAAAATGGCAGCATTGCCTACATATCAAGCCCGTAAAGTCCATAGGCACTACATATTGAAGTCCTTCAGACCTTCACCCAATGTAGAAAGCTGTGGACAATGATATTAGAAGATATATTGTGCCCTTACGTCCTCGTAAGTATGTGCACCGGATAACAGATCCACGAAGATCTTTTTATACAAGCTATAGGACTCAATAGATAGAATGCTAGAGGTCAAAGAAACAGCTATGTGTTCCTTTTCTGACATAGATACAGCCTTTGGCAACAATTCACATGAAGCCATTAAGAAGTTCCTGGCAAGGAAAGGAGTAGACTGCACACACTGAGGGTTCAATAGTAGACAACTATACGCAGTTTAGATTGTTTTTTAAAAGATCATTGGTGGCTGCAAAGGACAAAAAGGTGTCTGTCCTGACGGTAGCGAAAGAATTCTCCTGTAATCCCAATCAGATGTAACTGTGTTGGGGACATATTTGGAGTTGAAATTGATGGGAAATTTTTAAGACTGGGTAGACCTTTCAGAAAAAGAAATGGTGGCTATTGAATCCTTAATGGACCAATGGTAGCATTCGCATTCGCAGATGCCTTAGCATTGCTAAAGCTATAATTATGAGAACGACGACAGTAGCTTCGGTTATTATTTCGTAACGTAACCTAAACCCTCCACGGAACATGCCCTCCCGATATGGACGAGGGTAAAATGTTACGCACAGGTGGAGAATCTTAATGGGACTAGAGACTAATAAGTGATGAGCATTGGGGTTTCTATGTAATTATAAGACCAGCCAACAATTCGCGACATAAGCTATAAGTTGAATATACAATGTCGAAGACGAGGGAATAGTGTAACTCAAAAGGTTTAACACATCGGTCAGTGATAATTTATTTTCAGAAAAAAAGCTTCTACTGAACTTTAACTTAGACCTATTCGGTCAGCAAGAGTTGAAATCGATTCCAAATGGGATAATCCTCTTCTCTAGAGTGATCTCATCTGGTATTTGGAACAATCACACAGAGGAAGTATTAGGAAAGTCAATCGAGATAAGAGCTCACGGAGAAACGTTTTCCCGATATGGGTTGAGCCACCCAAACTCGATCCAAACTCGATCTAATAGTTTTTCTTCTACTTTATATGGAGCTAGAGTCCCGGAGTGGACCTGGGCCTTAACCAACAAGTCTCTGTAGCTAGCACAATCCTTTGCTAGCAGTCTCCAGTTACATAAGTGTCGAAGACTGGTCGGGCCGGAGCATTGCTGTCCATCCACTCTACATGACCAAGCCATCTTAAGCTCTGGATGCATATTTTTTTTAATTAGGTTGATGTCGCTATATAGTTCGGTTACTTCAGATGAAGAAACACCTTTATCTGGCTTTGAAAAAACCCACACATCTGCAACATATAGCAGGACTAAGATGATGAGGGTTTTATAAAGCGTTTCCGCAGTTAACCCAAGTAGTCAAGTTCTTTGACAACGATAAGTTATTTGGTATAATGTATAGATTTGATCGCCTGTCAACTTTCCAGACCTAAAACTGCACTAATAGCTCTCAGACAGGTCGGCGACATTACACATTAAAGCAGACAAACATCTTAAGTACGTGTATTCCACTAGAGGGATGAATGCATCGAACTGAGAGAAGAAGACTTTAACAAGAGCAGAGTTTTCTTTAAATTTCCAATGGTAAAATGACAGGCCACCGACAACGTCAATATTCAGAGATCATACCATGAAATTGTCCATAGAGATGAGTGGGATAGTCTAATAGCAATGTGCCAAAAAGTTAAATCGAATGGACTGGTTCTCCTCGACAGACAGAATCGAAAGCGAAACTGTGAGTATTCTGTCAGTTGTCATTGGAGTTTAATGGAAGAAAACCCCGCCAAGCTGGCAAAAGCTTATTGTTCTTATTAGCCGGAATCCTTCTACACGATGAGAGGGCATAATCAACAGAGCAAAGCTACAACCAAAGAAAGACATCCAATCTGTGGAGAATATTCCACAAACGTCTAACAATTCAGGATACCTGGTCAGGTACAAATGATAAAGGTTTTCCTTCTAGAGCATGGCCAACTCGAGGACTACCTGAAGGAGCTAAGTTAAGGTCATCAAGAAAACTGCGTGGCATTAATTTACAAGTGGCTTACTTCAATCCACTTCAGGGAATTAAATATTCAAGGCTTTTAAACCGATATCAACTCGGTTGGCACTAGTTAGCGATACAATGAACCTTTTCAAATGATTTCGCATTTCTATTCACACGAAGCTTAAATACTTCTCCCATTTAAAGAGGACAATTTTCCATTCCTTAATTAGATTTCTGGATAGTGGCACCTACTATCGAATAGACTGAACAATTTTCGGTCTACAAATTCAAAATATTCTCTTGGTTTTTCCGTTTCAGGTCAAAACGAACGCAGGGTGTGGGGTTTCAGAAACCATTTAAAATCGTAACTGCTTGCAAATCGTTATTCTTTAAAGGTGTTTATAATCCATGAATAGCCAAATCACTTCAGGGAAATGTATTTATCTTCACAATTGGTTCCAAGTATTAAAAAAGAAAAATCTGACCAAGATTGGAGAGAAAACCAATAAATCCCTCTTGACTTAGTGGTAACTGATTCCATGTAATCCGATGACCCTCTCTCACTTATGTATCTCTCCCAACACCCATCCGCCCTTCCTTATAATTAAATTATCCCACTTTTCAATGTAACTCGACCTGCATTCCCACAATCTGCGTGCGGTGTAAGCTGCAATTTCCGCAGAATTCACTGGACGTCATTGTCAGGATTTGCTGTCTACCATTACATCTTTGCGTGCTGCAATGGCAAGTAATCTCCTTCTTATCCCCCACCAATCAGCAAAACAACATTACGAAACAAAAAACTTTCATTTCACCTGTCTAACCGCAGAGCGAGGTAAATTGAGAGACAAAATAGGTAAATCAGGTGGAAATGTCGCGGCCACAGTTAAGCACTGAGGGTGGCAACATAAAATTCACCCGAAACAGCAGAAATACAGAAAGCTAAGTGGTATAAGGAGGCGTGATAGTGGCAGAACTTGCGGAGCAACCAGCAACGCGTGGAAATAAATTATCAACTTGTGCTGCAGTCTGCAGAAAACTACGATAAAATCTACTTTGCACAAAAGTTTTCCATCTTACAAACCGAGGCACCCCTCATCCTGGCATCTCATCCCCTAAAGGAACGCCCGGTGAAACGTGCCCCCACCACAACTCCCACCCATTTCGTATAAATTATTTGAGTTCAGCGCAAAATTTTACGCTTTATCGAATTACCTAACGGCGCTTTTTGCGCTATATTCACCGCGCAATAATTTTTACTTGTAGCGTTCGTCTGGGTTAGGTTTTCTCAAAACCATCCATCCCCGGACTCCTCCTTTCTCAAAATGAATTGCAAGAAATGAAAGTTGTTCGTTTTTCGTTGCCGCTGATACTCGTACAACTGCTGCTGGTGGTGGTGTTTGAAAAGTTTTCGAGAGAAGACTACCCGAGGTTTGGAGTAAAGTGCATTATCCAAAGGACTAAAGTACGAGAAGCTCTCAGCATCGTCAAGGCATCACGTCTATACTAAGCACGACCAACAGCAGCAGACCATCAATTTAAATGACCGACTATTCTGTATATGTGTGTGGGGTAAAACGGTATTAAAAAAGAAAAAGTTAAGGAAATCCGAAACTGTAACTCAAATTGATACTTCTTGACATTTAAATCAGCAGTGTGGACGACGATAAGGACTTGGGGCATTCAAATAGTGTTCTATATAATAAGAGGTTCAGTAGTTGCTAATGAGCAGGAGGTTCAAGATTCGAATACCGGAAGAGCACCCAAAAGATTTTTCACATCTGAGAGTGAATTTGTCATGAGAAGCTTCTCAATTAAGCCCTTCAGAAACGTCATACAATTGCTAGATCCTTCCATATGCGTATGGGATAGCACGAATGGCTGTGAAAAACTATCCCCTAGGCCCTATATGGGCTGTTTGCGCCAAATATTCATTAGCGTTCCGTAAAAGTATGGTATTAAACTGATTTAACACGGTGTCTGTTTGTCCGTCAGAATGTAACACGCTGGTAACTTTTGTACAGGTAGAGCTAAAGAGCTGAAATTTAGAACGAAAATATTATGAGAAAAATTGTAAAAGAAATATTGTATTAAATATTTCGGAGGCTTTATGGTACATTGAACATGGCGGCACGGGACACTATCGGCTCGAAATCCGACTCGCACTTCAAGTATGTAGTTTCGAAAGGGTTTGGGTTCATAGGCCCTGAAAACCTGTTGGTTAACGCTGGAGGCAAAGGTCCAACTTTTACCATTACCAATTAGTTTACAATTGTTATATTATTCCAGTTAGGGACTATTACGAGTTAAGAACTATGACTTTACAATGGCAACATTATTACAGTTAGGGAATATTTTGTGTACTAAATGTATCCAAGTTGCTTAACTAGTTTATAGCTGCTGGTGTAATATCAACGAAGTCGTTTCGACAATTTTGATAATTAACAAAGCCATCAAAATGAAAATAAGCCTCATTTTGTTTGACAAATCAGCATCCACTTGTTGTTGTTCTATAATCATTCAACGAACCCTCTTCGATATGCGTGGTCAGTAGGCTTCACTTCTTGAGTCAATTGCACTTTGTAAGCATGAATATGCAAATCTTTCGTGAGAATACGCTTCTCGAAATGTCCTATTCTTGACCACGGTGCCGAATTGATGTTCCTGGACTCTCAACAACACTCATACGAACTGCTTCGATGTTATGTGTTGAGCGACTTGTTGAAGGACGGAGAGAGTGTCTAAGATCACTAATTGATCCAGTCTCCCTGAATTTTTTAATTAATCTCTTCACAGTTGATGAAGTGAAATCACTATTCCGACCATATTTTGTACGAAAATTGCGAAATTTTGAAAATATTGCTCAACAATGAAAACGAGCACCCCTGAACTGACAGCTGTCACGCTGTCTTTTTTTTTGTTGGCAACACTTTACCGCATAAATGGCGCAGAATTCAAATCTTGCGCGAATTTTGGGAAACCCTTTGTAAAACATATGTAAAAATTCATCTTCATAGCTCAAAATTTGAGGTCCAAAATCTGTTGGCATACAGACAAACGGACTAGATCGACATAACTATTGACGCTGATCACATGTACTATACTTTTGGGGTCAATTTTAAATAACCCTATGGGTTAATCGAATGCTTCTGAATTTTTATAGTAGATACCTACGTGCTTAAAAAACTCATTGTTCAAAAGTTTTTCAAAAAAATGTATAACCTTACAGGATACATTGCAGCGATGGAAGTCTAACAGGCGTTTCCCACTTACTGTTCTCTTCATAGTTGTGAATCTTAAAGCCTTGAAGCTTCATTCGTAGTCATTAATTTTTCAATCTGAATGGTTCTCTAAAGTCTTGCAGTGTCACGTACCTAGTTCTAAGTTTGCATCTCTACACGACAGCCAGCTTCCTTTTAACCAAATTTCAAAATGCTTCGAGCTTTTTTCTAATTTGTCTTCAAAAGTGATAGCATATTGGGTAGCCCCATATGTACGAGTTTTCGTAGTTTTACATTCTTGTTTCCCTGTAAAGGCCAAATCGCTGCTCCGCATTATCTTATCATTACAAAGCGATCAGGGGTGATGTACCCACCTCAAGGCCATACTTAGGATATTCAAAATCCTTTAAAAATGCAAGTTTTTAACTCACCCATCCAAGTTTTACTCTAAACCATTTTCAAACCCATGTAAGCCCTTAAGCCATTTGCCAAACAATTGCCGCCAATGTTTGCGAATTGCATTTGAGAGAGTAAATTTGTTTTCCTTATATTCTTTTTGAAAAAAAAATAAAAAATAAAAAAATTAATAATTTAAGCCGAATCGTCTGTATTTATATTTCAAAAGAAAACAGTTTTCATTGCCCCCCGATGTCAAATATTTCAATTTCCTTTTCTCTTTTTTTTTGCCTTTGTAAATTTAATTTCGCTTACAACATTTCACATGTTATTGTCGAAAAGGGGCTTCGGCTTACGCTTTTATCCTTATACGAGGATGCCACCTATGCTGCAGGATCGCTCGTCTTTGCTTATATTACTCGTACTTTCTTGGGCGAGACTCCTTTCCTGTTAGGGAATTTTTAAATACCCTTCGGGCAAAGAAATTGTTATTGAATCGCGCTATGTGTGTGTATGGATGGGGGATGGCAGAAAGGTAAACCTTTATGTCACCCTCCTGGTAATCGGTGGAGGACCCAAACAAAAGGTATCTCTTCCTCTGTATGACTGTGTGCAGAACTCCAATTTCTTTGAGCAAACACTCTGCGAACACACCCACTTGCTGAATTTGTTTTTTTTTTATCTTTTCTTGTTCCTGTGTGCGGAAATTTTCATTTTTTCCTGTTGAAAGTGAAATTTGTGCCCACATGATGTGAGCATGTACCAAGCCATCGACGAGCCAACACGTAAACCATCGTCGTCTGGGCCATTTCCTCGTTGACACATACGATTCGAGCATGAGGACTACCATCGTGTGGACAATCCTTCTCCATTTATATGTGCACACCGATGATTTTGTTATGCAAAAACGAATTTTTTGCACCTTTTTGTTGGGGGCGCCATTATGCACCTACGCAATGGTTGACTCTGAATAGACAGAACGTGTGACATATGCAGTGGCTGAGAGGAAGGAGCAGGAGAAGCGTTTGGTACTTTTTTTTTTTTTTTTTGTTTTGTTCCTCCAGCACTCAGTATTTTTGTCCCAACGGATGTTAGCTGCATCTGCATATTTGCATACTTGATTGCAGGAATAGCCAAACCAACGTTGGTGGTGGTGGCGACGGTGGTGTCGACGGCGACAGCGTTAGGTGTAAATTGCAGTGCATCTGAGTGGGTAGATTGTCTGTCCCCTTTGTTCGAACTCAAGCGACACTCTATAGGAGTTTCGTCTGAATTAAGTTACATTGAATCGATTTTAGGTGCTTAAAATAATTTATTTAGGAGAAATAGGGTTGGGTTCAGGTACGAGTATTTGATCGCATCTCAACTTTGGATCAGAACTCCTTTAAAAATGGGAACTTAAAGTGGCGACAGATTTTCTTTTGGAATAAAATTACCCGCTCGAGCTAGCTATCGACATCACCGACTGTGAATTATTCGAACCTTCATTCTTGTGAAAGGCTTACCCATAGAGCTTTGACTGGTCTGGAAACTCGTATGAAAAAAAAAAGTTGGTTTTCTAGCTCTCCTTCACCTTGTATAGAAAAATTAGTTAAGTTGACTACCTCTTCGATTGAGCTGCATCACAGCAAGTAATACTGTTAAAAGAGGTTTTAATAATCCCCCTGTAAAGGTGTTATTCGATTCGAAAGAAAGACCAGCCTTCTTGCATCATTGCGAAAAGCATTAATTGTTACGAGATCTGTCCTCTAATATTCTAAAACCGCAAACTGTCTATGACTTTTATTCATATGAACTACCTAAATCGGTAAACAGTGACAGACAAGGCTCTAAACGAGGTAGCCCTCCTGAATAATATACAATATATACAATTGTAGTACCAGAATAGACTAGCTGTCTTCGGCAAAGGCACTGTTACAGAAGGACTACGTAGTCAGAGGGTATCAATTGTTACAAAATCAAGTTCAAAATATGAAGTCTTGCATATACTTTGTGTACCCGGAGAGGAAAAATGACACATGCAACCGCACAATATTGAACTTTTTTTTTCCGTTCTAGAAATGTACAAAATTTATCATCCTGCGGGGCTTGAATCCACAGAGTTTTTACATTTTTTCACCCAACATCAGGATAAGCAGTTTTGTGAGGAAAAATGGTTGTTCAGTGCAAATAGCCTGATTAAGTACGTAGTTTAGTCGAACTGTTGTTTGAAGAAACATACGGAAGCATTTTGAATAAGAAGCCATTATCCTGATAGAAATTCTCGAGATTGGACAACAAAAATGTCGGGGCAATGGCGAACAATCGAACATTCAAAAGCTCCAGTTTTGTCCGTCTCCACATTACTAGATAGAATATTGATTCGGGATGAACCTGCTTACAGGTGCGTCGAGAAAATTGAAATCGAGCTACGGAGGCTTATACATTGTCAACAACACCGAGGTACAAAAGATTGACAGGTGTAGGTAATAAACGTAATTTCAAACTTACGGCAGCACAAATACGAAAGCTAAATAGGTAATTAAAACCATAAGACCGGAAAACTGATTCCCAGAACTGAAAGAAGGATAGGATGGAAGTTGTAGTCTTCTACTTTCCCTCTCCATTCTCATGAAATACACTGCCGTTTGTCGTTTCAACTGAATTGACAGGGTTTATGTGGATTTAAGAAAAAAAAAAGGGTAGAGTCTAGAAGATTTTATTATTTAAAATTTTAGCACCCATCCAGCGCTCTTCCTTTTACAAAAATTCCAGGTAATACTGAAAATACATGGTTTTTCTAAGAAATAATAAGAACACACATGAGCAATCACCTTCCGTAGTTAATCTTAGGAACAGGGAGTACGATGAGGACCATCTCGGTACTCCACATTAAATGTTGTGGAAGCAAAAAATAGAATCTATCCCTGACCTTATTGTACTAGATTGACCTCGTATCAAACTTTGTTGCCACGTAGTTGAGTTGCACGCCAACTTGCATATTTCAGAGAAACTGGATAGTGATTGGACCATTTAAGTCAGCAGATACATTTCCCTCCTATTCTCGCTGTTTGGTCAGGAACTTGATACATCAACAGCACGAAGCATTGTGTCTCTATTAACATCCATCAACAGCACCGTTCTGCCCAATTTGATGATCGAAGCCAGATTTGAAGCCGCTTTGCACTACCCTCTCAGTTTGCTCATTTGCCAATTTCTTGTTTAACAAGCCATCAAATGAATGACAAGGTCTGACTGGCGTCAGAAGTGAGATTTTATTGCTCACATAATTTTAGCCACCTATATCGCACCCATAAAACCACACATCACAGCGAGCAACAAATACTTTGTAGACTTTTACAACCAAAACAACAACACCTAACTGACAGATTGTAATATCCGTCATGCCACCATGAAAGCGACAACAAGATGGCACAGCAGTAGAGCGTCTTCTACCCGAAGAATGTAAATTGCATCTTACCATGTGCTTTCGATTTAAATTGCCACCCAAATGCGGCTGCAGAAGGAAATGTAAGACATGGCATTACAAGAGCACTAGCCCATGAGTGTGTACTCGTATGACTCAATCAGTAACTCGAAGCATTAATTAGTGGATGGTTGCGCCAAACCTAGTAATTGAATTATTTCCCTGCAATTGATTTGCGGAATCAAGCCAAATGACCATCATGTGCCACGCCACATGCATATACGTCCGACTTGACCACCTGTGTCATAATACACACGCAGGACCACAGGACCGGTCCCTGAAATCACGGCGATTAAGGTACACACAAAACAACGAAAATACAAGCCTTTTGCGTGCACGCTTGTAGCAAGCGAATTATGCAAACAATCTCGGGACACAATGCCGATCCTGGGGGCCAGCCTTAACTGCACTCAGAGCACAAGATGGAGAAAAACCCCGAAACACACAATAATTGGACTAATTACACTTTTAACAACTTTTGCTGGTAGGTACGCTACGCTATGCGCTCTGTGTGGTAGGTACGCGCGCTGTTGCAACAACCGCGCTGAGAATAAAGTTGTTATTCGCCACAAAAGCACTTAAACGGTTCAGGAAAAAATACTTTGACTTGTACAAAACTTCACAGTCCTCCCTCGCTCCCTGGCTGGGATTGAGGAGGACTCAATTTTTATTTAGTAGCACGGCTGTGTACTAGTTATACTCGTAACAACTCTTGCCTAGGGACTGTGATGTGAAGTGAAAGCCAACTACTAGCAGCGGCCATGATATGGATGAATTGCCAAAGGAGTGGGTGGTTCTGGAGGGCTGCTGCCGAAAGAAATCAACACGAGAACTTTATTAACGTCAAACTTATATTTTTTCTGCGTTGCCTTTTAACCCCCTCCAGTGATGGGAGAAAGAAAGTAAATGAAAACAAAGGAAATCTACGAAGCTAAAGGCGGGCACCAGCGCGCATAAAAGTTGTGTAGAGTAGTTTGAGAGCTACTGTAAATTATTGGAGTCGGGTTTTTTTTTCTCGTGGCAATCAAACGGAATTTGTGCGGAAAACTATGAGAGAAAAAAAATCCCTAATTAGAGAGAAAGAATGTCCTGAAACATATTTGTGTGGTTTGTGCACAGCACAGTCTGGAAGGGAAGCCTTAGGATTTGTAAGCACAAAGTTGATATATTGTAACTGAATAATTGGGTTTACCCAGCGAATGCTTGTCCAGAAAGTCCTTAATCTGGAAGAAGTTTTTGTTTCGCTTCTTTTTTTCTTTTGTGGATTTTTTGATAGTCAGCAGAGTACAACTTATAGCCCTACTTGAGGGCTTCAACTGTAGAGTTGAGAGATTTTTCAGTTTTGCAGTATAGCTTTGGAAAATTTTACTTTGTCTACAGGAAATTGTTTGGAATTTTTAGTGTGCTATAAAATTCCACCCCTCTATAGTCAGCATCCAAGAGAGCATGAACTGAAGAAATATTCTGTAAAGTTTAAGAAATAATGAAATAAAAAAGTCAAAGATGGTAAAATTGCATTCCATTGATCTGGATCTACGCCAATAGTCATACGAGTACATACCGGTATTATTTTTACTAGGAAAAGATCGAACCCTGTATTCAAACCGCCAACTAGCGGAGGAGTTGACCTAAATCTTTAAAGGTCAGCAAGATACCTGTGCGTAATTTTAGATTTCAAACTATACTGGGAAGAAAATATCGATTATCGCATTAAGAAAGCATGTGCAGCCTTCTATACATGCAAAAAGACCTTCAGCAATACTTGGGGCCTCAAATCAGCTGTGGTGTACATGTTTTATACAGCGGTGGTGAGATAGGTTAAAATAGGTTTAACGTACGGCTTGACAATCTGGTAGAAGGCACTTGAGAAAAAATACCATCTTTCAAAGCTCACCAAAATCCAGAGGATGACCTACATCTGTATTACGGGACCTATTAGAACGACACTCACTACGGAAATAGAGACCATGCTAAATCTCATTTCTTTGGATATCTACTACAATAAAGTCGTTGCTAAAACTGCATTAAGACTAAGAGAAGCTGGATTTTGGTCATAAGCACCATACGATCATGCTCCATCCTATCCCGGTGGAAAACTACTGCCAGACAGATAGATGTGATACTTGCTTTTGGCAGGAGTTTCAATAACAGAATTCTTGACAGAAACGACTGGAGGAACCAGCAAGTCACAACCAAAGTACAGCTAGACTTCTATACAGACGGCTCCAAAATGGACGTCTGTATAGGGACTGGGGTGTTCTGTGAAACTCTAGGAGTGAACCACTCCTTTAGAATTATCAACGACTGCAGCGTTTTCCAAGCCGAGATCACAGCCATTACTCAGGCGGGCAAAAATTATCCTAGAAGAAAATATCTTCAGAAAGATAATTACGGTGTACAGTGACAGTCGTTACGGATTTGGAAAAGACTAGTAATCAGATCAAGACTAGTAAATACCTGCACATACTATGACAAGATAGAATCCTATGGCCGGTCTATGGTAAGAAAAAATCCCTTTCTCTCTAATTTAGCTAAATCGTAAAGCACACGAGTCGTTTCCGGCATCACTACGGGGCACTGTACCATTGGTATTAACGCGGAGCGCCTCGGGGTTAAAAATAACAATAAGTATAAAAAGAAATTGAGTCTGTTCGTCACCTGATATGTGAATGTCCTGCCCTTACCAACAGAAGAATGAGGACTCTTGGCAATCACACTTGAACAAAATCGAGCTGAAAAACCTCCTGAAATTCATATCTTTACCTGGGTCGTTCTAAATCGGCGGCTTTCTTCTTTTTTAGAATGCGCCAAAATCGCCGATAACGACTTTGACGTCATAACGTGGACATTGGTCGCAAGTCCAGTCGAAGAGCTCATAAAAGCTATCTTTGATGACGTCGACCTTATCATCTGTACGGGCGTGAGTGTATATTAGGCTGATATTTTTGAAACTCTCTAGTTCCCTTTTTTTTTGTCGATATGGTTTAAAATGTTAGACCATAAGGCCTAAAATCTGAACTTCCTGGGATGGAACTATGTACAAACCTTCTTGGTTTAAAAGTTAGACTCTTTTCCGATCATGGGGCCTCTGCTGTTAACTCTATCAACGACATCGTCAGGCACTGGCAATCACGCTTGCCAATCAGTGTTTCTTTGAAGTTAGAAAGTAATGTATGAAGCTCTTAACGAAAATAACAAAAATGTCGATGACTAATGTGGAGGCTTAAGCTTTATCAAAATCGATTAAAAGAATCTTTGAACAAATAGTTTTTCGTACGATCATCGGTTCAGCTGGGAGAAGTTTTGTATTGAACACTTGTGCTAGGGCAAGTGTGCTCGTACCTATGATTGAGGGCCAGATTCTCTACAGCGCTATACTATGTAAATTAATTAAGGACTCTGATTTGGACTATAAGTGGAATAAAAATATAAAAATTTCCATTTCAATGCCTAGGTGTTCATATCTACCAGCAACTTTAACCGTTTTTTTACCCAACCGCTGCTTTTACAGTGAACTGCAGTCAAACAAGTTACACCAACTGTATCATGTCCTCCCAAAACCTGGATGGCAAAAAGTAAAATACATAACTTCAAATTCTACCATTGAAAAAAAATAAAAACGTCAACAAATGAAAAATAATTAAATTAAACTACAACTTTGCGAATTATAAAAAAAAAAAAATATGTATCCGTATTTTCCCCCATCGGCATGAAAATTCCCTCAATCGTGTGCCATCCATTAATTCGTTTTCTAACTCCACTCTCCTGCTTTCTGTGTTCCTTTATTTTTTTTTTATTGAAAAGTTTACGAATTTTCTATTTTTTTCCATCTATCATTGCTAATTTAATTTTTCCATCACCACCCCCACCCCCTACACGACCAAGTGTACCTCAACAAAATTTGAATGCGACGAGTGGTTCAAAAAAAAAAAAGAAAAAAATCCCCAAAAACTTCCCCCAAAAACTTTAATTTGAAAAAAGGACGAGAAAATAAGAATCCAATTGAAAAGTTTTTGACTGTGCTCCTGCTGCTGTTGTTGCTGCTCTACTACTCCTGCATGCGACTGCAAAACTAATCAATGGAGGAAATTGATTTTGGAACGAAAAAAGGATCCGAAAAAAACACGGAATATCGCATCGTTGTCGTATCTAACTATCGCGAAGGTATTTTCTGCAAAAATAAAAACTTTCTTAAAGCAAAGACATGTAAGCAATTAGGGAAAGGTTTCGTGGCACTGACCAATTATGCTGATAATTTGAGTTGGTCGTCGCCATGTCAGAGTTTCAGTTTTGGTCCTTTTTGAATATTTTTCTCTGAATTTTTTTTTTTTGTTTGTCATCCTCAAAACGACGGACAAAAAAGAGTTGGTAGGTAGAAAGAGGGAAGGAAAAAATAACTTTATTCCACCTACATGGTTTCTTCTAGGAGAAGAGGAGCAACAGCATAGCAAGCATCACATCACACATCGTATAGCATAACATTCATCCTTGGCAACGATGGTGGTGGCGGCATCATCCTATGGAAGGTGTCTAAGGATCGTGTGACTTCCTGCCGCAGGCACATCCTCACATGCATTGCATAGTTACTGCAGAGAGTGTGGAGTATAACGTATTCCGGACACGAATGGAAATGAAAAGGATTAATTTTTAGCTGCATTTTGTCCGTTTGTATGGCTTCGTCCTGTTTATCCACCACCCTTTCTATCTCTTGCAGTCGGGATACATATTTTTTTTTTCTGCATTTTAGTTGTCATATGAAGGAGGATATTCTCCTCCAAATGGAACATATTCATCTGTGTGTGCGGTATGTGGCCCCTTTTGTGTGCCATTTTGTGCCATTGTCATCGGTTATATCCTCATTGTTGTCCGATTTTTAAAGCGCTCGTTAGTGTGTTTAGAGAATTATTGTTTTTTTTTTTTTTTTTTCGTCCTTTTTTTACTGTTGTTTTTTTTTCTGCCAATACTTTGAACGATGGAGAGGTTTTTTGTATGATTTGAAGAGGATAGGAATTGGATTGGAGTGCATATAATTTCAGTTGGTTTTTGAACTTTTTGTTTCGATGTTTTCAAAAAAAATTTTAATGACTATATGGGAATTGGGCATGATAGTTATGACTCTGTTAGTACAACTGAAGAGCCTGTCCTAGATTCAAATTAATTAGAAATAGTTATTGCTTTGATTTACAATTAAAAAGTTCTCTTTTACAAAAATGGAAGAAAGGCAACGACACATAATCCCGGATTGCAAAATCCCGGAAAAAACTGAGTACACTCAAATTTATCCAGCATTATAAAGTCATGGAACTACAAAATCCCAGGCAGAATTCCGCGGTTTACGGGATCCTGGAATTTGAGCATCACTAAAAATCCCGGACAAATTCTGAACAATCTGGGATATTTTCGGGATTTCTTTAGTCTGGTAAATTTTAGACAACGAAAATACTAAAAGGCTATCCAACTAGCCGCATAACCCATGAGGTACATCTCCCGTTCCTATAGTATCTAGAAATTAACAGAAATTAATCAGTGAAATATGATTGAAAAGCCAATTGATTTTCTAATTCGGGTGTGCAACAATATTAATAAAGCTCTTCATTTTAAAGTCAGGGGACATTCAGGGCAAATTTTCATATAATTTTTCATACAATTTTCACATTCAAACAACGCTCATCATAGCATGACCCCGTATCGTACACGGAAAGACTAAATATACAGGGACTAGGTCTTCTTAGACAGCCAGGCTACCTTTGACTCATCCGTAGTAAAATCCAGACTCGTTGAGAAAACCTACATGACGGCTACAGTAGAAATTAAATGACTAACTTTCTTTTTAAGGCCGGACCATCTGTGACCCGAAATGGTTCTGTAACTTCATGTGGTGTCAGCAAAAGCCACTATAAGTCATAAATGAAAGTTAACCAAACTAACCGAGACACTTTTCCCCAAATAGTCGAGTCTGAACCAGAACAATCAGTTGCCATTGCGTTCTGAAAACTCCTAAGCCCACTAAATCATGCAAGAGACTCACGGCGCAGATTCTGCTCGAAACTCCACATTCTTACAGAACCTCAAACTCTCTTCCCGTCCTCTGGTTCAACATCGAGAATCGCTGCTGTCCACTGAGAAGATTCTTGACTTTCTGACTTCCTCCGGAGTAGAAGATACTTATGCTCTAGGAAATGCAATAGGATGGGAAAAAAGGAATCTTTAAGAAGCCGGCTGTTTTTGAGCCACTCAGTTCTTCAGTCCTTTTATTCGTTTTAATTCTCATATAAAGATGTTTCTTTGGGAAAAGTATAGTCTTCAGTTTGCATTTGTTATTAAAATAATAATCGTTGCGATTGTCAACTGCACAGGTTCACAGCTAACTCTTACTTTACTCTATCGAGTTCACGGTTGTATCTTCTCCTATCTTCTCATATTTTCTCCTCTCTTCTCTTCTCTTCGACCCTCTCGCAGACAAGACCAAATATTCGAAGAGATTCTTCTTTCAAAAAGGCCTAATATCTACACGGGTCTCCAGCACGTGGTTCATTGATCTGTAGAACAATAATTTATATTGTTCTACAGAAGTTACATATATCAAGAGGCACAATTATTATCATCGAGACCATTGCTGCCGTAGTTCTGTTTGTGTCTCTCTTACTCTTGCTTAGCTTTTGGAATTCGTTTCGTTCCTTCACGGCTCTAAAGATTTTTAATTTTGGCAACGAAACTGTATCATCCATTCTTTTCCTCCCTTATATCTGAGGAATGCTTGAACATGTAAATACAATCTAATGCTAACTTTATTCTATAAATAACACTTCTATTTATATGTGTTCATCTCACTTTAAGATATACCAATTCGCCCCCGAAATGCTGAAAAGCTTTAAGGTTATCCAGCTCGAAGGACCAACATTTGCACTTTGTTCAGTTTCACCTGAAGTTTCGCATTACCTTCCCAACAACAAGGCTGCGATATTAATCCGATTATATGAAAATGTCCAGCTTAATTTGTTCAGTTTTCAGGATAATGACATGAATTTGCCGTAAACCATTTAATTATCGCCGAACTAGATTAACAGGAACAAACTTTCCCAGATAGGAAAACAAAAAAAAAAACCCAATTTAATAATTCGAAAAAAGGACCACCACCTTTCGAAGTTGAAAAAAAAAAACTTTTCTCATTCCTGAACCGGATGACGTAAGGGATTTCTATAACGGGTACAGAGATAATCATCAGGCATTCCTCTCCATCCAAAAATATACTGCGCCACCAGCATCATAACAGTGAAAAATTACACTCTCCCCGACAATGTAAAAAAAGCTAACTTTACCAATAAACATTAGGAATATTTTATTCTTCGTGTGTTCCGTTTGGGTATCCTTTTTTCCCCCGTTATCCAGGGAGATGCAACAACGACGTAACAATACACAGTATAACGGGGGCGAAAAAAGTCGTCAAACTTTCTGACATAAAAATCACTCATTCGCAATGATAAATATATGTAGCCGAGGATAAGGGAGCCCCAGCGCCATCCAACACATGATGCCTTCACCTTGGATCAAGGACACCTTTTCTCAAATCGAAATTAAAGAAAAAAAAAAGTTCTTCTGTTTGTTCTTTTGTTCTCCTTCTCCTGAGACGCTGGTTGTCAGGGTGGATACCCATCCTTTTGGTATTCGGGACGATCCAGAAGATTCTAATCAGATTCATGGTGATGTCCTTCGAAACAATATCTAAGGATCTACCTGGAGAAAGATTTTCAAAAGAAAAAAAAAAAACAAAACTCAGACCCAAAAAACTTTCAAATTAGAAAGTTGTTCAGTTTTTTTTATCGGGATTCCTCCCTTTTTTTCTCGAAAAAAAGGGACGACCATTCGAAAGGAAATTAAAAATAATTCCAAATTGGAACAGCTGGACAAAGACAGGATGAGAAGAAAAAAAAAAAAAAAATCATTTCTTCCGCTCGTCCAACAAATAAAAGAACATTTCAGCTGTTGTGTGACTCCCGCTAGCAGTTTTAAGCAACTTCCCAACTTTGCAACATCAGTGCTTATTCACTCATTCACTCACGCATACTTAAAGGGTGCGAGTGGAATGTACGTTTTCGTCCTGTTTTATACAATTTTTTTTTTTGTCGGTAGTACCTGTGTTACAAATTTAAATGTAAATATTTTAACCATTTCCACTCTTTTTTTATAAGCTCTGGCACCAGCGTTGCCACCTGGCATTCACGGGAGTTGGGGGTTGTACGCACAATTACCACTTTAGTGCTTCAGGGGGCCAAATTCATGAAGACGAAAGGTACGAGTATAACACTGCAGGAAAAAAGAAGGAAAATCCCATCCAAATTAAGTAGAGCAGAGTTGTTTTAAAATTCCAAGCGTTTTCGGGGTGTTGGAATGCTGTTGTTTTAGCTGGAATAGAGGTGGGGTAGCTGTGCCCGTAAGCTGTTTTTTTTTTTTATTATTTGAGTTGGGATGTAAGTTTTTAAGAAGGTGAGAGTGGACCTAATTAAGTACAATGTGACTTTTTAAATAGCAGTACTTAATTGAATGTGATTTTTTGGTGCCTTAGGGTTGGAGATTGGTGCTCTTTTTGTGTGATGAATTCATTGCTGGTATGGCACATACTTCTGGTCTAAGCAAATTGTAAGACCTATGGTTTTTTGCTAGTTTGTGACGTTAACGTTGGTTCAAACCGTCGAGTTCGAATTAGCTATAATCATCGATGGTGCATCCATCACTGTTTTCTGGAATCTTTCCTTCTTGGAGAATGGAAGATTCAATTACGAATTCCTTTCGAAGGTCTATAAAGCTCCGAACTATTTCTAGAAACGTATGGTTTTTACGTCTGCTTTGGTATCGTGTTCGACGTTTAATCACATGAGAAGGTTACTGTGTGGGTTTAATTGAAGCCATAGTGGGCTAAAGCTATAGTGTTTTTTTTTTCCGCTTCTAAAATAATTACTTCGGCTAAATTAACCCAATAAGTACAGTGTTAGGCCGTTCGCATACGGACCTAAACAAAAGAAAGATAAACCTGAACTTAAGTCACTACTTTGTAGTTTGTGCATCGCCGGTAATGTGTTTCAAAGGTAATCCTCACACTGGGCTACAACATTTTGCGGGACGTTTCAGTTTTCTACTCAATCCAGTTTGTGCCCACACAGCCACCTTAATCGTTGCCAAAGCCTGCCCCTCAGTGAAGATATGCATGCTGCAAACTATTCTTTGCGTATAGGTACACAGCAATGGCAATGGTTATATGCTTGGAACCAGAAATTGGATTGTGTAAATCCAAATTTATGCTGAACCCTGACTACCAATCACTTACAAGCCCTTAAGCTAACCAAAACCAATTAAAGCTATCCATGTATTCTGTATCCGGATATATTCTCATTTTCGGTGTTCTCTATCTTTATCAAGATTCAAAATTTAGTTTCGTCAATAGGTGGAATAGGACAAGGGTCATCATCAGAATCATCAGGTCCGTTGAAAATAATCTTTTGCAGAACTTCCCCCTGAAGGTTTTTCTTTTATCTTCCAAAGCACAGGGAATAGCTCTCTGATTGAGCTGAGTAGGTAAGCAATCTTCCCAAATTACCAACTTAACAGTGAAGTTAATGAAAACTATTTTTGAGTGCGAATATTCCGAAAACCATGCATCCTACGAGAAAATTATTATTACAAAAATTTTAGGGTTCAAAGTTCTCTAGGCCAAAGTTTTTAAAATTTTCGAAAATTGTAAGTACGCAATCTTCTAAAATGTTTCACTTTACCTCGAAGTTAATAATGAAAATCAATTTTGAGTACGAATATTTCGAAAACAGTGCACCATACGAGAAAAGTTATGTTGATCGAAATTCTAGGTTTTAAAATTCTCTACAAGATGAATGCAATTTTTTTTATTTTAGTTTTGTTAATGGAAGTCCCGACGCTATAAGTTTATGTACATATATACCCCACATGTCGAATGAATGAATGCATAAATGATTGGAATTATTTCAGTTGTAATCATTCGATTACTAACTATCGGTAGTCGAATTCATTCGGTGATCGGAATTCGCTCAAAATTGTTGATAGTTTGTTGATCAGAAGACCGCCAAATTCATTTAACGATGATATTTTAGCCTACTAGCGTGTTACCTCTTTTTAAATTTTGATAAATTCAAATCACTGGAATAGAGAGCTTTAGATTCTAAGGCTCGTGTTCTTAACAACAACCTACCAGTAGTCAAAATCTAAATATTCTTTTGCTTAATCTATCAAATTGCACATATTTGATGGCAGTGAAGTCTGCAGCATTCTAGGACCATCACCGAATCGTTTTAAGATGGACTATGTCCTCATTTTCGAAAGAGACTCACGGGAACTTATTTCTGAGGTGACACATACATATTAGACGAATGGGATAACTCTTAAAAGTCGAACGAACCTAAAATAATCGCAAACCTATTTGCTTATTTCGTCACCAACCATGTCCTGGAACCTAATTACGATTGCATCTTCTACATGAGAAACTGTTCTAAAACTTATTTAGTATCAGTTGATATAAGCATTGCATTCGTTGAAGAAAAGATAAAAGCACTCAAGTGATGGTCTACCTACTCGTACTATAGTTCTTAAAAAATGCATGCACCATTTGTGCCCAACCCCTTACCAGACTCTTTCAACTTTGTTTTATCACAGGGTGTCTTTCCTATACTCTTGTGAAGGGGTATTATACCCCTTCACAACGAAATCTCAAACTACCGACTAGTCGCTAAACTGTCCTGCATACCTAAACTCTTCCAAAGCATTATTTACACACTCGTATAACCACATACTTAACTGAATTCGTTTCGACTACTCTGGAAAAGTGTTGATATAATTGCCACCGATTTTAGTAAAGCCTTCGAAAAAATCTCCCACTCTATAGTTCTTTCCAAATTAAAAGCTCTTGGCTTTCAATCTGGGTTCATTATGTGGATTAAATCATACGACTATATGAACTAATTTTTAGATCCTCTATATCTGACACCAATCAATGTACAGCGACTCCGAAGATCCGCAAGGTAGCCAAATGGGTCCGCTGGTTTTCACATTTTCAATTAACAACGTTGACTATATTATTAAAAACTCAAATATTTCCATCGTAGATGGCATGCAAATCTTCAGACACATATCAACCCCCACCGACTCTCTTAGCCCAAGTTGACCTGAAGAACTTTTTAGGCTAGTGCCAAAAGTTTTCCTTGAGCTCAATTTTAATAAATGTCGGGCTATTGCATATTTCCGTAAGCGTCTTCTACTAGTCCCTCTATCATACTTAATAGGTGACGAGCTTGTCCCCCCGGCTCTTTACTAACTTTACTACTTTAAATTACTCAACCAACCCTTCCTTTCTTAGTTTCAGCATTAGTTAAGTAATTTTTAGTTTTAGTTTTAAGAATGAAAAATGGCGGACCTATGCCGCAAAAAAAAAGCTTTAAGTTCTTAGTTAGTATTAGGCTGAATTAAATAAATAAATTACGTTCATTTAAGGCTTACATTTTAGCCTTGCTTCCTGTTCATATCTTCCAGGATGCTTCAGTCTATGACGAACGGTCATTTCATCTATGGGTGTTCCAAAGAGCAATTCAAAATCGTTCAACGTAAAGGACTCAAAAGAACTCAGTTTCATACCCTCATGTTTTGGGCATGAAAACCTCTTCAACCATAACTCTTATGGATGACTAATCATTCCTGATTAATTCCACATGGTAATTACCAGAGATTCATTAATTGTTCTTCCCAATCCGTTCATCAATTTAATATATACTCGACGAAACCAGGCACAGCACTCATTCGGTCCTCTTATATTTTTTTTGCCATTGAAATCCTTGCCATTTGATCCATTAATCAAACTCCTCCTGGCATACACAGAGGGAGCTATCTTATCAGCAAAACATGTAAAAAAATATATCCACCGAGGGTCCTTATTCCTGATGAACTATTACCCAGCGCCTAGACCTACGTTCGTCATTCTCTCAACTCGGTCTTTAATCGATTAATGATTTGCTAGTCGGCCTACTTTGATTCCCGATCCAGTGCTGGACAAAAAACTGCAAGCAAGCCTACCCAACCGGTATTTTTTTCGCCATCCTCTGAAGGATTAAAATATAGAAATAGGCTTCACGAACACTCTCCCTCTCGTAACCCGCACTACCGAATGAGAAATGTGTCAAACGCACCACAAAAACTGTAATAAATATCCCGATTGACGTCTGTACTCCGGTGGCGCCTGACGTTGCCAACTCCATAGGGATTGCCGATAGAGACCTATCGTGAATTTTCAAATCTGACCTGAATCCGAAAAAAGGGATTTCGCAAGAGCTGAACGCAAAAAAAAGGTGGAAATTTTGCAAAGTTGAAAATGCCCAATGGAGGTCCTTTGGATTCTTTCAACTCATGGTGTTTTTGCATTTTTTTTGTTCACCTCTCTTTCGGTTATCCTTACACCCCTATAATTCGGCATCTCAACCATTTATAACGAATTTCAGAGTGGGTGAGTCGAGGCATGGGTCATGGGTAAACCGCATCAAAAAGAAATCCAGCAGCCAACACCAATAGGGCTAACAACGGCACAGGCAGAAAGAGGGAGATCTGAATCATAAATCATTCGGATCCAAATGCGAGCTCACACACAAATTCCCAACTGACCCACATAAATCATTTCCAATACGGATTTTCGGGGCCACCAGGAGGATCTTTGCCTGTACCCTATCCCATATGTATATCCTTACACTATACACTACTGCTGCTTGCCTAGGTTTGCATGAGTGAAAGTGGTAGTAGGTGGTTTCTTGGTTGGTTGCTCTTGTCGTATGTTTATACAATTTCATTTTGGCTTAGTTTTGGCTGGGTGCGATACTGCTGGCCGTTTGTGTCCCTAAATCGAGCTGAGTTGGTCATAAATTCTTTTCCAATTATCAAAGCGCTGCCACCTTCAGTTTTTTTGTTTTGCTTTTTTTTTCGTTTCGTTTAGTTTGCGGTCTGAGTGGAATATTTTATGGAGAGAAATGGTCCTTGCACACAGATGGCGGGGAGATTATTTGGGTTTTGGGCTTTTTGATTGACTTGGAGGGATCACAATGGGAAGGGTGACTACCTCAATTGAAATCATTGTTCTGATCCATTGGTTAACCTTTGCTGAAGATGTTTGTTGCTGACCTATTTCCGGGTTAATAATATTTTTGCTGAGCAGGAGCTAACAGATGGAAAGGTCATTTCGTAGGTTTTTATATTTTATTGTTTCTATCACGCACGGGAGGTTAGCGCGAGTAGCAGAAATTCGGGGAATTGACCACAGTGGGCTTGCATTGCTAAGCAATGTATATTTACTTTACCAAGCGTTTTGTGTTAGTCTTGAGCTAACCTTTATAATAATATTCTTTTTTTTCAAAAGGAAAGGTAGGCAACGATGATGTGATTAATTCACAGCTTATTCCTACTTAAGATTGTGCAAGTTTTAGATATTCTTCGATTGTACTTTCCCAAGAATACTTTCGTTCTTCATGATCCCTAAAGAATTTAGCTCTTTTTACTCCCCCTCTATCATTCCCTCTTTTCGAATGATGTGTCCCACAAACAGGGTTATTGCCACGTCTTTCGGCAGCCTGTTTGTCACCATGATACTTTCCAGTTAAACCGCCTGGTACGCAGTTTAGTATAGAGTAACTTTGTTGATATTTATCAAGTTGCTGAGTTGGTTCACCTAAGAGGTGATTTCGTGTGATCTCAAAGCTCTGATGACAAATTGACTGTCTGACATGATTGCAATACATCTTCTTCTCTAGTGTTACTTTGTAGAGTGAGTCCTGGTCTCTGAGCTTGATGCATGATTGCTTAATTTTCTACTTTTCGAACTAATGAGTGTAGAAGTGAAAGATCGGGGATTACATCCATCGCTGCTGTCCTCACGATCTCATTGCCCCTGACATTTATAGATATGGACGATAATCTCTGTATTTTCTCGGGATTTTTGACTAAACTGTCAGTTAAGAGGTTTCTGGAGCTTTGACTTCTGTAACTCCCCCACTTTCTATGTCGTACTGAAATCAATTCAATTCTCTGAACCCAGATGTATAAGATCTCCTCTGAATGATTCATTCCGGATGGCTTGTGTCTCCACCTTAGCATAAAAAAAGTTTTGCCGCTTTCCGCTAACTTATGTCAGTATCTACTCCAAAGTTGCTGTCTTTTGGTAATTTTCTGAATCTGGTAACCTTAACAATTCAGCGAAATATACACATTTCCCCCTTTTAGCTAATCAACCAACACCAGATTGCCTGGGGCTTGGTCTCTTTGAAGAGATTGTTTCGAGGCTTTATTTGGACTACATTAAGCGTCTTTATTTTTCAGCAAGTTCCTTGATTAAATCTTAAAATATCATACAATTAGTGGTCCGAAAGCTCAGTCAGCTTTTTTGAATCGTCGGCTAGGAACCTAACTAGACGTTATTGACATTCATCGTGTAGTTCTTGAGTCTTTCACACCGGCCACTGTACTTGTACATTTCCATGCTATTTTTATACCCAATTACGGATATTTAATTTCCTCATTACGACAGTCTTCACGAAAAATTCCCCGCCGCCTAACTATGTGGCATGAATAGGGAATCAGTAAATCTCTCCCCTGGGAGATTGGTCATTCGAACCTGATTTGGTGTCTTCACTTCACACCGTATCGCTTCCATTCGACCATTAAACGGGAAGGAAATGCAAAAATCCAAAGCAAAGCAAACAGTAGAACCGAGACCGGGAACTCCTTCGGAATTCAGTATTCCCTCACAGACCGCCCAGATAGTCAGGTGTTAATTTACACTCCCAAGAGAGACAAAACCGGCACTGAACAAACAGCAAAAAAAAAAAAAATGAATTCCTTGCCATAGTGAGGGAGGTAGTGCGCATGGTGGGTGGACAGGACGTACAAGAAGACCAAACTAATCGACGAGGGGTATAGCTTCTAGTGGATGTGGAATTCCAAACAATCGATTCGATTAAAGGTGATTAACCATTCCGTAGGTTAAACTTTCAATGCACATATTTGGTATGTCACCTCTTCCGTTCCGCTTCTGTCTTCGGTGTCAGTCATCCACCTACGTTAGGGTGGTGTTGACTTTGGCTCGTTTGTTTTTTTTTTTTTATTCGCTTCTTCGTCGATCCGAAGATTAATTAAACCGGAAGTCTGTTTGATTGAAAAGCAAAAACATTACTTAACTTGTGCCCTTCGCCGATGGAACAGAGTCGACCTGGGTGCGCCGCTGCTGCGAAAAAAAAAAATGGAAAGCCAAGAAGAACGACAGTCGGATGTAGAGGGTGCCCAAGAACATGTTCGTTCACAAATTCAAAGAGACATGTGGATCGTTAATTGTTACCCCGTTGTGCTTCTTCTTCAGTCAGAGTTGTCTTGCACTTTTGTTGTATATTGTACCTTCTGTCCGCAAAACCGGAATGATGAACATCGAGATACAAATAAAACGACAGGCCAGAGAACAACATGCTACCGTGTGCGCATTCTTCTCAGCTTTCTGCTTTGTACTTCGCCTCTCAGCCGCCTGGGCTACTGACACTGGAAGGAGCAAATGGTACATCTTGGGATGTGGATCTCCTTAGCATCGGCTTCGTCAGCACACAACACCACAACATGTGTGAAACATCTTCACGTTTTGTGTTCCGCTACTGCTCTGCCGAGTCGAGATACTAATTTCACTTTTAATGGGGGGAAAATGGCTCATTAGTGGAATGAGTGCACTTTCGACAGGAATTAAGTTACAATCAATTGCGGCCGTGACAGTGGGTGGCTAGAGTGAAGATGAGATGGCGGTGGAGGTGACAGAATGGAGGCGTCTTCAAGCTAGAGTGTGTAATGTTTGTTGGATGAAAGTGCTTTGTCGTTTAATTTGTTTGCTTTTAATTAGTGATGAATGTGTCTTGGGGAAGATTCTTTTCTTTTATGTTCGCCCCGAAGCGGCAGGCAGGCATTGCCGTTTTGAGGAAATGGAAAGTGAGACGGTGGCAGAAGGTCGTACGGTAACGAACAAAATGTAGATAGATACGGCTAGAGGTCTAGATGGGATTGTGCATACTTTAAGGTGAAATGGAAAATATGAGGCGGGTTCACAAAGTTGGCGAATTATGACTTAAAGAAATCGTACTCTGCCCAAAATTCGGAGTCATTGCCTTGAAATCAAAGTTGTTGCGCGAGATTTCAGTGTCCACAATACTACTTAGCGACTCTAGACCAACAGTACCTGAGTTTAACACTTTAACTTGAGTAGGTACTCAGCCTTTGAGAAACCCATAATCTGGAAGGCATTGTCAACTCATTTTTCTCCCTTCCCTGCCCAATCTTTAAAACTTTTCTACACTTCCTCATCATCACTTTAAATGGCGCAATTCTAAGTGGTCCAGAACATAATGCAGGATCACAAACGACGCAAATTTTCTGGTTTAAGCAAACTGGTAGTGGTGCAGTTTCACGTGGTGCACATTAATCTTAGGTACAATCATTTCCAGACGCGCTTTTCAAGTGTATGACGCCAAAAGTTATTCATTCATCTTAAGACTGGGTGTATCTACTAGGTATCTCCGTGTTCGACAAACTTGAGATCTAATTTCTCGGCACAACCTCAGTCTGTGCGATTGGTCATACTTCCCGAATTTAGCCGGTGCTAATTTGTTAACATCAGCAATGACAGGCAGGCAAAATTACCCTTTAGACAGACTTTCGCTGGAGAGTATATGTTCAACAGTATTAATGTGCACAATAGCCATCTTGATGTTCTTCGAAAACTCACTTTATGGTGGTCAGAAACTGTAGTTGCACACCCAGAAAAAGCCCTTGGCCTGCGTATTCTCTTCTCGAAATTTGTACGAAATATTGCAGAAGTCTCAGAAGTCATGGTGCCCAAGGACCCATGATATTTCTTACATTGGTGCAGAGTACCCATGAACATGTTTGCAAATTCCGCACTCAAATTCAGACAAATTGTTTTTGGAGAAGAAGCAGTACATAGATGTTACTAAAGATGCAATCAAGCTTAACAAGTTTAATATGGAAACATAAATTGCCTAATCGATTCGAACAAGGAAGCGCAAATACCATCTTATACCAGGCAACTTAAACCACTTCTTCATGGATCTAAAGTCTAGGGTCTAGACCATCCAGTGGCGATCTAATTGGAATAGTGAGGAGGGCTACGATTTGTTCTTGATGGTTAAAATTGTACCTGCCTCCAGTTGGTCGGTTTGCGAGTAACTGGAGTATGAGTTTCCCTTGCCTCCTCACGCTCTTGTATCTTCTCCGGGGAGAATAGTGCTTCTATTTGCTATTCTTATGGCGGTTATTTCAAAATATTTAAAGATCGTGTTATTTTTCTTAATCACACGAATAGCTAAGGAAACCTTAGTCCGGCAGTGCGACACTTCAGACCCGCGCGTGACATAGTAAGGGAATAGTTACTAACTACTTCGGCCTAATTAAAGAGAGGCTCCGTTTAAATACAGCCAGCTGGAAACAATCCAAACAGGCGGAATAACAAGGCAGTTCATACTCGTACTTCGTAACTCGTTAACAGCCTGCCTGGTAAATATACCTATCTAGTGCATTAGCTAATCATTCCAGTCAACAGTATATTGTGTTACTCAAACTTAAGCCCTTGTAGCAACATCTCATTAATTTTATTAAAGCACTGAACATTTTCAAAACTATAATAGTTAGCCACACCTAACTTGTCCGAACTTTAGTATTAATTAGATCGGGATCGATGACCGAAATCCATCGTTCATTAGCGCATGTTATTTTGTCAAATGGCAAGTCTGAAAAAGTTTACTTTTTGTGCAGATGATCAGTCCCACGAGTGGCACAGATGTAGGTACAGATGAACAAAAATCATTTTAATCGAATTTGCCAAATACTTGGTCCTTGATATACGACTAGACTTTTAGCCAGCTTGTACTAAGAAGTGCAATGAATTACCTCCCAACTAAATAGAAATACATACGAGTACAACTAGGCTGTGACTAATTATTGGCACTGGTTGAAGGTCACTCATAAGAGGAGACTGTGTATATAAAGAAAAGGGAGAGGATTGGATAGGATACCTCAGTTTCAGACCTTCTCTCCGAAATAATATTCAGCCTTAGGCTTATTTCCGCACGTAGCCTTAAGACTGCATCAAGCTCAATATTCCTGTAATGTCTCACACCACCTTAATAGTCCTTTGTTATCAATCAAGTCAAGTCAATCTCAATTTTATCTACGATGAAAAGTTAAGCACAAGGCTTCGATCCATTTCCAGTTCCAGATACCTTGGGTAAGCCATGCGCTGTTGTTTTTTAAACATGATGGTGTTGTCTGACATTCAGAGAAGAACTATAGAAACTGTTTTGTGTACGGTTTGGTAATAATTTTTTAAAAGTTCGGCATCCATCTGTAGAAAATTTCAAAGCCTAAAATTTCAAATTATCTCGTTCATTACTCGAACAGTTTTTGAGATATTCGCACTCAAAAACGATTTTCACTATCCCGGACGGTAAAGTCAGACATTTTGAAAGATTGCGTACCTACTCAGCTAACTCATATTTGTGTTTTCGTTGTGAGTTTAACCCCTGACTACAAAAATGCACAGTCATCTAAAATAAAAATGTATTACCTTCCTCCTTCAATCAGACGACTTTGTATAGTATGATAGTTCTTTCCTGGAGCCGAGAGAAGTCCTAATGTTTGAATAGAATCCTACTTATTGGCTAAAATGGAATTACTTAATACAGAGAAAAAATTATCAGCGAATTTTAAACCAAAAGCTCTTAAAAAACGGAAACAATTGGCATACGTTTCAAAAACAATTGGGAAACATCTTAAAAACAATTAAGAAACATTTTTGTTTCTGAAAAGTTTTTCAATTGTTTGGAATCAATTTTGGGTATGGACGCGATTTTTATTTTTCAAATGTTTTCGAAATGTTTTTCATGTTACCCATTTGTGACGAAGAAATATTTTTGTTTCTCAAGCTGCACGTTCACAAAATGTTACGAGATGAGTAGGATCTTGTGGAACCCGAGATATAGAAAAAATGCCTTTGCCACAGTCTTTGAAAGGGTTTTTTTTTACAGTTTTTTTCATTATAACATTGCATGACACTATTAACGCTATGTCTTTTGGATTGATCATGTTGAGTACGAAAATGAATGGGAAACATTTCAGACACGCTTTTTTGTTTTCAGAACAATTTGAGAAACAATAGACAAACAAAAAAGTTTTCTTGAATGTTACTCAAATGTTTTTGAAATAACAGGGAGATAATTGGAAAAGAAATGGGAAATGTTTTCGAAACAATGATTCTCAAATTTTGTTTGGTGTGAATATACCTTTAAGCAGTTATTTTACGATTGTGCTTCCCAACCTCAAAGCTTTAAATTGGAATCCTAACGTAAATGTCAGAATTCTTTATTTTATTAATTCATTAGAATATAAAATCCTATAAGAACGACGTTCGAAAATAGATGGAATACTTCAACAGAAAATTAACAGCGAAAGAACATGCAAACAAAATTTGTTCGATTTGGACAAAAGTCTTTAAGATGCTAGGTAATTCGTTATTGTATTTTCTAATTTAGAGTCCTAAACTAAAAGTCGGATTGAAACTGAAATCATTGTTAATTAAATCAAAAATTTTCAAAATGAATAACAGACCTGCTAATCACTGGCTATATGAAGAGAAAAAAAATAGTTTCATCTAAAGAACATAAATATGCACACACTCATCCACTGGTGCGCTACTGATTGCAATGGCAAGTGATTGTTAGAAATCTTACATTTTTGCTTACTACTTCGGTTCTTGGAACTACATATTAATGACTAATATCTCAAACTCTTCACAAAGTTACATGCTTATCAGAAAATTAAATTATATTCAAATCGGCGCAGCCATTTTGAATTTAGATGCGTGTTATAAAGCGCATAAAAGGGTTTAGAAGCCCATAGAATGGATTCTGAATCCTAAATTTATTTCTGCTAGTTTCTTCTCTTCATGACTAATCAGTTGATGTATAATATATTGGGGTATCGTCAGCCTACTTATGTGCTATAGCGGACGACCAAAAAATTTGCATTCTAAAATAGAAGATTAAGATTCAAATTGCCACTCAAGCAGACGATAGTTATCCTTATGTTATGATTTGAATTATTTTAGAAGTTAATAAGGAAAAATATACCCAAAACTCGTATTATTACTAATATACTATCTCATTTCCACTTAATTCATCTCGAATCTTGCCTGTCCTTCCAATAAAACTTTTAATGCGTAAAACTTCCCGAAAATTATTTAACAAAATATTTCTTTCCCTCTTTTCAGGTACGTATCTCTACTAAAATGATGCCATATATGTATTTGGAGAAACTGTAGAAGGTAAAAATTACTAAATTGAATCTCGTGAAAGTTGTGTACATTATTTCTTAAACGGAGAAGGGCATCGCCCTAAAATAATCAATATTGTGAATGAGGGCTACTGTCTTTAAGTCCAATGACGGCCTGCATGTGATTCTTACAGACAATTAATTCACTTCGTAGAACTGAATCTTAGATCCAAAACAAACTGAATTCTCTCCCTTCTGCCAATTATGGCCCAACTCCCAAACCACACTGTTCTTAAAAGCTCGTAATTATCAGCCATACCTCCTCTCAAGCATACACAAAACTCCTCTTTTGTAAGCCAAAAAGCTCATAAAACGGAACTATTTACTTCGAAACTCCTCCATTATTTTCCATCACTTCTCTTATATCCGCCCAATCAATCAAAACCAATAAAAAGCAATAAAGATACAAGAGAATAACCGTATCTTTCAGATGCCGATGAAACTATTTGATCATTGCTCCCGCATTTTCTAATGCCTTCAGTCTTATATTTTGCAAGAATCATTGCATTTAATTGCTAACACTATACAAACTACCTTTGGATATGCACGCCTCCCGAAAAGAAAAATACCGCTCTCTACAGATATCCCGCCAGAGCAATCATCAAGCCATCAAAAGACCCATCATCTATTGGTCAAATTAGCAACAATTGGAATAGTGTGGTCGGTCCATTATGCAGCAGCAGTAATAATTTCTAAGCAGAGCCATCATTAACCAGAGAGAAGATGTGTGCTAAGATGACGATGAAGGTGAAGGCGGAGGCCAGCCACCTCATTATTGTGACAGCTAGCTGTCAAAAGAATTTCAATAGAAAATTATTGTTTTGTCACTTTTTTTGAATCGGTCCCGGTACGGTCTTCATCTCTTTTTCTCTCTGGTGCGGAACTAATGATGGGGCCACAAGTGGGCGTGTCAGGTGGTCGATGCTTTCTTTTGTCTGCCTCTGCATCTAACAAGCCGAGGTGAATTCTATGGTCCATTGCCTACCTGCTGCTGCCTTTTGTGTCAATTGTGTTCAATTGGAGGTCGTTATGCGCTGTGTCAGGGTTTTCGCCATTATCATTATCGTTCTCTGGGCTAACGATGCTAACGATGACGGTGATGCTGTGTAGATGGTGTTCCTCCTTGACTGGCGCTTTGTCCCGGTTTTTTTAATGGCTATGTAATTATGATTGATTTGTTGACAAATTATTCCTTCTCCTTCCTTGCAACGTGGTGAGGATACCAACAGCAACAATTGATTGACGTAATCGGCCATTTATGGTCGTTTTATTCACTTTTTTTTCTTTCAAACTCCTCCTCAAAAGAAAGTCGAAAAGAATAATGAGTTCAGAGGGAGAGAAAAGGAAGAAAAGGAAAAAAAGAACCAACCAAAGGTAATGGATTACCTAAGAAGCGTAAATTATTTCAGATTTACATTTTCGAACAAAGTTACCTACCAACCCCGCTGGGTGGATGAGATTAAGGAGCACCCTTAATGGAATGCGCGTTAACATTACTGCTGCAACGGAACGCGGTCTTGTTGTTAATGCAAAAATATGCAGGACCCATATATTACCAAGTAATTAGCATTAATTTCTGAAGTGATAATCCAGCTTAGCGGAACGTTTCATACTCATTCTTGTGAGAGGAAGAGTTCTACCACCTGGAATAGTTGTAGCTACTGGTCAGGTGGAAGTAGGAAAAAAACGGGGAAATAAAGTTAAATAAGCATTCAGAAGGAGAAGAGAAAAATCTGAGAAAAAAGGAAAAAAAGCTACTTAACTAGAATAATAATTTTTACAGCCAGAAGAGTGGTGAATTTTAAATGGGAATGTAGATTTTCAGAAGCCTGAATGGAAAAGGAAGTTGTAACTACTTGTGGGTTGTTAATTGAGTGTCAGCTTTAAAGCTGCCTGAAGAAATTTAAAGGAATATTTGTAGTCTAATAGCATAGTATTGTTACCGATACTCGTAAATTCAAAATGCTTAGTTTTAAAAAAAGCAGTGCGTTACATCATCGCCCTCTAAGTTTCTCTAAATAAATCTTCTTCCCACTTATGCGATATGCTTTTGAAATATTCTCGACTTTACTCTACATTGCCGCCTTAAATTCTAATACACTCATAGCTGAATACCAAATACTTGAAGTAGGTTGGGATTTTCGTATGAATTTCAAATTCTGAAACTATTGTTTGTGAGAAATTCTATTCAATTGCGGCTGTAGGTAGATACGATCAACGTTAAGGCCTGTGTCCTACGCTACTTTGCTTCTCAAAATAAAAATAGAAGAGCCTCATTAGCAATATCAATTTCACAGTAAATCCTTTTAAATTATCTTGCTTAAGTTACATTCAACTTAGAACATAGATATGTAGTTGGCAAACAGAGGGTCGACAAATAGATCATTGAATCATACAATCTGGTATCTTATGATATCTATGGAAGCAGTAAATTTTGTGACAGTTGCCGAGGTCAAAACTGTATACATAACTGTGTTCATTTTTTGTGTCTAAAGTAAAATTCCGTAAGTAGACAGTTTTGCCTAGATAGACAAAAATGTCCTAAGATAGTTTTACCCTTAGTGTATGCAGCGCTTTTGTATAGAATCGAGTTGACTTGAGGGAGATTTAATAGGGACCTTGTCGTAACCTCAATGTGTGCACTCTCAGAAATGTCTGAAGACAGCGCAGAAGTTATACATGTCCGAGCCATCTTAAGCGCTGAACTTGTCCCTTTTTGACCAGTTTAAAGTTGCTGTAAGGCCCCTAATATTACTCGACACTCCGTCGGTATAAGGTAGGTAGGTGGTAGGAGTGGTTGATGCTGCGCACTGCCATGCAGCCCAATTAGCACTTAAGCGGCACTTTGAATACCACAACTCACATAAGTTTATTTGTTGGATGGTATTAATAGGTTGTCAAAAGGAAACGGTTTCAAGTCTATCTTGTGGCATTCAGGAAACTGATAAATTCTGTGATGCTTTTCTTTGAGATTTTCTTAAGGTTGTCGAAAGAGGGTTTGTCTCGAGTTCGTTGACATGCCGAACACCAGCAAAGTAAGTGGGAGATAGTTCCTTTCTCATTTATATTTTTACAACTGCAGCAGTGTGTGTTAAAAGGAATTCCCAGCCTAGACGCATGCGTGCGTACTGACTATTGACCCGTAGTTATCGCTAGAATTTGTGCAGCGTCTGTCCGAGTCCTTTTCAAGTTCGTGTGTTTTGGCCAGTTGTACGTGTAGTTCGGCCAGATCTGCCTAGTCACTACAAACTAAACTGTGCATCATTCACAACAAGAATCTTCCTTTCGAAACAATTAATGGTATTTTCTTTCGATTTTGTCAACGTTCCTGCTTTTGCGCCATATAGTAGGTCTGGGATGATGAGAGTCTTATAAAGAGTTTCTTTATTCATTCTTGAGAGGGCCTTACGTATCAAATTCCTTTTAGCCCATAGAAACAGCAGTTGGCAAGAGTAATTCCTCGTTTGGTCTCTTCACTGGTGTCTTTTTCAGAGTTAACTGCAGAGCCTACGAGTAGTTACAGAAAATCTTATAGCTCATTTCTATACCTACACTATCATAGGCGACATTAAGGTCACCGGACCAAATTTTACTTTGAATGGATCGTTCACAGGTTATCAGCTCCAAAAGTCTTCTTCGTCCTGGTCACATTGACATAATAGATGAAAATGAGAGAGCTGACGAATTGTGTAGTCAGTGCTCCACCCTTAACAGTTTGAAGATAGAGTCAACATTTCACTGGGTGCGGTTGGGTGGAATATGCTATTAGACTTTCTATCAAAGGCTAAAAGATTATGCGACGTATAGGACGATAGAAGCAACTTACAAAATGGCGAAGAATAGCGAGTATCTAGACCTAAGGATTTTGGCCAATTGGAGACCAGATAGATATCCTCCACAATACACACTGCTGCAGCTACATGTCTGTGAATGAGAAAGAAACATTTGTTCACTTCTTTTGAAGATATTGGGCCAGATAACATGCATTGAACAAACCCTTCCTTGATTACTCTAAATAAATCTGGGGAAAAGGACCCAGTAACAGACGTACCTACATATATATGTACATATGTACATATGTATGTTAAGCTATTAAAATCTTTTCTTTTTTTTTCGTTCGGATTAACATAAGTATTTGTAGACTCCATCACGTTTCTATAATATGTACTTAACCTAATGTCATTGTCACTTCCGCACTGATAGCTATCTACATATACCTGACCTTCTCTTAAGTGCTTTACTGACAACATTCACATTTAAATACCCCTGATGCTCTTCCTCAAGAGCATTGCTCATCTCTTGGCACCCAAAATCACTTTGAAAATACTTCAAATTATCTGCAATAAATTGCAAAAGCAATCATCTACCTTGAAATACCGTACCTCCAATCCAGAAAAAGAAATGTGATAAATCCTTTCTTAATACGTCCTTCATTCTCCCCTGAGTTCGGTAAACTCAACTTCCTAAATCAAACCATCAATCCCATGGCACACATATCCTAAATCCTAAGTCTATGTATGAGTATATACCTTACCTACCCATGAGATACATATACCCACCCATATGTAATCCCTTCCAACTCAAGTCACTTTAAAACAATTTTTAAGTTTCTCCCTCAATGATACAACCGCCATCGGTAAAACCAATTCCGGGCGTATTTTCTACCCGCAGATTTCTTTGTTTCATCGATAGAAAGAAACCATGGCACATCCTTGTGTCTTGAGTAACCAACAATCTTTCTCTGCCTCTTTCGAGAAAAAAAAATAAAGGAAACATCTTCCAGTGTGACTGTCAATCTAATTGAAATTCTAGACTGAATCTTCCGCAAATTACCTTCATTGACAAAAATCCCTAATCCCAATCCAAACATGCCACCTACCCACCACCATCGCTTTACTGAGGTATAAGCTGGGTGCTTGGGAGCAGCACCATACCCCATCAGGGTATTGAGAAGTAGTTGAAGCGCGCATGAAAGTATTGGTAGAAAAAAAATCTTCAAAATGACAAAAAAAAAGTGAAAATTCGCTTCGTTTTCGACCTTTTTTTCGGTAGGTGGGTATGTGTTAGGAGAAGGCGAAATCCAGGGAACCACAAGACAAGGAAACGACGACATACTCCTTGAAGGAGGGAATAGGGTTTATATATATTTTTCTTTCACAGGATGCCAAGTCTGCATTCTTACCGCAGAAACCCAGAGTAATTTAATCGGGCGGAGGGGGGAGGATAAGGAATGGCTACAGTAGTTTTCCACTTCCATAAGTTTAGGTAACCCAAAGCTGCTTCTGCTCATCCTTCTCCTCTAGGGGTAAGGAAAAATCGAAAAGTAAAAATAGTAAATTCAATGATTGCACAGGAATTGCAGATCGATTTCCCGGTGGAATTTTCTTCTCTTTTATTTTCAATATATAAATTGTGCCACGCAGAAGGAAACGATAATTTAAAAGGGAGACCGACAATAGAGCGAGAAGTACTCGTAATGAAGGAAAAGATTTGGGGGAACTAATAGATTAAATCCTTAATTTTATTGAAAACTACAGCTTTTTTCTCTTTCTCAAAATAGAACTGGTACTCGCTGTTATACAAGATGATCCCCTAATTCGACGGGCTCGTACTTTATTTACTTTTTAGGGGTAGGTATTGTCATTTCGGAACTGAAGTTTCCTTTCAATGGTTAAAATCTCATCTAGGTACTTCCTCTATTTATCTGACCCCAATTCTACATCCAAAGCCATGCCAAATTATGCACGAACATTCAATTTACTATCTTCGTTTGTTGTATCTGGTGATTCTCAGTGATCGTGAAAACCAATACATCGGATTTAATGCAAAGGAGTGTTAAAAATGATCACCCTTGCTTATTAATATGGTAGATCGAAAATATTTGAATAAAAACGAATAAAATTGATGGCCGATCTAATGAAACAGACAAATCTTCCTATGTCGCAGATCAAGCAATCAACCTTTTTCAATCAGACGATCAACGATCCAATCTTGTCGATCAGGCTTATCTTTCTGGCTCACAAATTGAACGGGTAGATAGATTAGAAATGTTACAACAACAATATCGAACAAACAAATCCACTTTTAGATCAGACGTTCAACGATGGCAGTTGATTTTGAAGATCAGTCGATCAGTACAAATTTTCTGATTTTTTTCGCTAATTTTCTGCAACGGATCTATCAGTATTCTTGGGCGATATTGTGATTTAGGCGTTCAATGTTGTTACCCGGACCTTGTCAGAAATCCCCTTCATTAAGACCGCACGATCAGATTTGGTACTTACAAATCAAACAATTAGCATTTGTATCGGTCAATCCAGCCGATCAGCTTTTAAATCAGACGATCAACCTTGATCCGTAGATTAGATAATAACAATACAGTATAAGATCTAGTAAAGCTGATGATCATCGATAGCATTTTGGGGTAGAAATTGAACGATCATCATAGTCAATCTTGTGTATCAAAAATGTTCCTTCATGAAGACCGTGCGATCAGCTTTATTTTTTGTTAACAATACTTTCTTATGAAGATCGCACGATCAGCCTTTTTAGTTGACCTTGAAGATCAGAGAATGAATCTACGCATCTGACCCACAAGATTAAATTATCTTTCTTAATTGTCTACCCTAAAGTAATCAGTTTTGCTTATCAATCTTGTGGATTAATTTCGTGGCTGTTCTTGTTGAAGAGCTGTGATCCTATGAAGCAAAATTGAAATAAGTATCTTAAAAGTAAATCCCAAGCTCGGGTCTTATCATGCAACTTTGTGGCATTCCACTTCAAATTCGAAACTTACGAGTAAATAACTTGGCTACATCTGGAATACCCACATATCTCTTGAGGAAGTAGTAAATCGTCAATTTCACTTCATTCGGTTCTATGACCTCTCTCTCTCAACCAGAACCACAACCACAAAAGGCTCTCCTCTGACTATTTCTAAAATTGGTCATCATTTTCTTCCGATCGTTTCAAGTAGAAATAACTCAGTTCGTAGAGAAACAGAACACATGTTCTATAGTCCGGTTGTGGCAGGGCCAGTGTCTATACATATATATCAAGGAACAACCATCGATTGTCATTGTCATTGTCATCGTCGGCAAATCATCTATGTACGTTCTGTGCTATGTACTACTATTTCGCTATACGAGTATACTGTGCGCGCATCCTAAGATAGAAAATGCCATCAAGTCTATATATGGTCAGAGTACAGATACGTTTCAGGTCTACTGAAATCGATGATTATCATCCATTTCGAACAGCAAGGGGAATGATATGAACCAAATGCATTCTTTCGGAGCAATGGTTGTGTGAGCAAAACAACGACCTCTCAATTGGAATCTACGACTAGAGCTTCTGACCATTTATAGATTAACTTCTTTGAGATGCAGTTGTACAGAACGTTTGTATACGTACGCTGCGCATCTTGGTTAGCATCTTCTTTGGTCCCAAATGATGATGGGATGCAATCGATTTTGGACCTTAATTACGGCCAATGACAGTTATGTTGCATTTTACATGAATGCGCACCATCGACGATTGGCATAAATGGAAAGATGGGAATTTTGCTTATGCGTTGAGGTATTACCAGAGCGAGTATTATTTTTCTTGTTTTTAACATCTTTGAGCTTACAAGCCAACATGGTATAGATGAGTTGATCATTTTGATCTCTCTCACTAAGAACATTATGCTCGATCAACTCGACAGTTCCTATATTACACAGATTAGTCGAATTTTGTGAGACTTAAGAACAATCGTATTAGTCAGACAGTTAGCGTTGATATGAAGTCTGGAGATCAGACTATTCTTGTTAATTTTCTAAATTGCATGATCAGCTCTGGTGTCTATCTTTTAGATCATAAGCCTTCCACAATGAAAATCCAATACAACCGATTTCGATGGTCAACGTTGGATTCTGTAGACCAGAAAATCAGTTAGGGTAGTCGATCTTGCGAATCAGAAGTTGGTACCCGATCATGAACAATGATTTTTGTCATGTCTTAAATTTCCTGTCTCTAAGATTGTAATTGTAATTGTAGGATCCCCCTGTCAGCCTGTTAGTTGAGCCTGGAGATCAGATGAATGAGATTAGTAGCTGACGATCAGACGATCGTAGGAAATTTGCTCGCTGGAATTTGAACATCTTGGTAGTCGATCTTGTAAATCATAAGATCAAAGCTGGGCTCCAATAGGTACAGTAACTCAGGTGATCCTCATTCAATTTGCAACGGTCAGCCTTAACGTTGATTCCATTTTGCAGATGAAATAATTGGCGGTAGTTACTGACCAGTATATCAATCAATCGTCCTAGTTTTCTGTCATGAAGACCGATTTAAATTGGCAGTTTTCAAGATTGTAAATCCTCTGCTATTAAAATCATCCCATCGGCCTTGTTAATTGGTTTTGCATATCAGATGAGTTTCGGTGATAGCCGACAATCTGATGATGATCGTCGATCTTATGTATCAGACGATCAACGTTTCACTTCAAAAGGTGCAATAGAACAGCGATCTCCATTCAATTTCCATTTTAAAAAATAAAATTACGCCATGAAAGTAGAACAATCAGAATTGGTACCTGATCTTGTTAATGAAACGATCAACTTTGGTAGTAGATAAAGCGATCCTCGTTAATTTGTTCCGTGAACATCGTAGGTAGATCTTAATGATCTGTATCAGAGGTTAGTGTCGATTACGATCTGGGAATCACGCGATCCATGATCAATCATGCAGAACATCGATTCTAATCGATTTCAAAGAATTGTTCATGAAACAGATCAGGTGATAGTTGTTGATCGCATAAACTCGAATGAAAAATTGTATTCGCAGTCAGTATTCTGAATTCATTAAAGATCAGACAATTGAAATGAATGCTTGAGCTTGCAGATCTGATAGTCTGATATTAAACACAATTTGCAAAAAAAATCAAGCAACACTATTCATCGATCTACATACCGTGTTTAAAGTATAAATATTCCATAGTACTCAAGATTGCAATTAGCACCAACTTATATTCGCAATTGGCGTTGTACTCGTAGATCGCGAAATGCTTCTATCTGAAAAACGATCGATAACTTTAAACAAAAATGTCGCTTGGTAGTCGTTTTCTACAAAAAAACTTCGACAGTCACTTTCGATAGATTTCTAGAACATTGAATATAACTCTTAAAGAATACTTGAGTGCTCATGCAAAGTAGATCTTTCTTCAAATATGCGTATCGGACTCGAACCCTGGTTCTTGAAATAACTTTGGGTAACCGTTTTATTTTGCCGCAGCAGTTCTTGCACCTTTTCACCCTCATAATCCTACTAAATTCATTAGACATTGCAAATTGATGTCCACTAAACGATTTTGCCAAAGCACACTAACAATGTCGTCCAACTACCATTCAAAAGCATATCTCTTGAAATCCCTCCGCATGCTTCACGCCGCGTAGTCAAAAAAACTGCACAACAAAATCTAATTATGTCTGGAAAAAAAAAATCCTTTTCTCTTTTTTTTACTTCCCACTGCATAACATCCTCACTATCCCATCCCAATTCAAATGAATCCTAAACGTATCCTGTCTGGACAAGGCAAAACCATTGTAGTGCCGCAAAGCTTTAATAATAGCGAATAAATTGGATTTATCTGGCGCTTAAAGTGGAAATTGTATGAATTTATTATAACACAGAACTCCTCATCCGCATTTAGATACAGGGCAACCTGCTCCTAAACCAAAAGCAGCCACCCATCGTCATTGTTCATGTTCGAGATGAGTGGTATAATCCTTTGAATTTGAGTGAAAATCCTACTTCACTCATAGCCACAAACGTATGGAAACGCAGAAGGGGGTCCCTCCTATCCCCTCTGTGTGTTTGTGTGTTCTAAAAACACAGTTTACGCATCCATGCATTTCAAATCAAATTAAAAGGTTTCCATCATCAGCATTTTCTCTCTCAGGGTGCACGTTGTCAGGATAATGGTTGGGCTTGTGGTAGTTAGGTATACCATTCCCCGATAGACAAAGTGACTGGTCGGCAATAGCGGGCTACCAAAACTAACAATATTGAATTTTCTTTACAAACTATGTACAATATGTCCTGGAGATACATTGCATCTGATTACCAACAACTTGATACCTTTGACCCAGATTCCAGTTGAGATGAAGAATTTCTAAATTAGACGGGAAGTCGACCGCAATCTTCGAAAATCCCAATCGTTCACCCTCCATTCTATGGTGAGATTTCAATTCCAATTCTACCGTCCGATATGTATTAATTAATTACCATCACCACCACCTGTGCGTGTTCATGTAAGGGTTGAAGATTTATCAAAGCTCCTACAATTAAACAGCAACACAGGGAAACGCTGCTCCCGATATAAACAATACAATTGGGGCTCGTATTTGGATTTTAATGAGATACACTTCCCCAAAGCACAGTAAAAGACAAATCTTCTTCGATAGCATGATGGCTCGGCTTCAGACTGTGCTCCGTGTAAGGTGTCCGTATCACGCAATCCGTGATAAGCGACATACAGCACCTGTGTGCTTCGGTCGGGCGGGGGGCTAGGTGTGTAGCGTGACACTAGGCCATCGGTTTAATTCTCACACACAGGTAAATCTAGAATTTAAGTGTAGATTATGCACATCGAATTGTCACTTGAATTGTTGACTTTATTGCGATGATTGTCACTGGGAATTGTTTACTTAGGGGAAGTCTATAGCTGGGTGAATGATTACGACTCTACTGCGATACGAAATGTTGCCATGATTTGAAGGGGAATTACCTTCAGAGGACATTGACTCTGAAGGTATAGTTGGAAATGTTGTAGGAGTATGTGTTGCGAACTTTAGTGGGTAAAGGTTAAGGTCCTTGTTAAGTAAAGTATTAGACCTTACGTACTCTTCAAATAAAATGCATCACAATTTTTAATAAGGGACTTACATACCAACATAGTCAGATACAGAGACATGTTTACAACTTTCCCAGTGCTCATACTTTTGCAAAAAATGCATGTGCATAACCTGTCCTTCAACATAATCCAGAAGAAGTTGGAGAACCTCCGTAGATATGAATGACCCGATGATCAATTACCACAAACCGACATGACTGGCATAGGAATGAAACCATCATGGCGTGGGATATCTGAATGATACTAAAAATATTAGTATGGTGGATCACTTTGGAAAACACCTATAGAATGTCTAGTCAAAAGCGGAGCTACACCCTACCAAGACAGGTTCAATGAAAGGCATAATGCAGTGGATGTGCCAACATTCTATGGGTGGTTGCCCTGAACAATGAAACAGTGTAATATCGTCGTATCTTTTCAATTTTTACGGCCGTGTCTGAACTACGGACTGAGTGGATGCATAAGTCTACTCTGAGTATCTGTGTATTTAAGTACCCTTTAACCTTCCCAACCACTGCAGAATTTTCGATCCTCTAACCAAATCGTAAATATTTGTCATGCTAATAGCAGGCTGTATAGTTGGCAAGTATGGTTTCATACAAATGCCTCACATCTAGTACCACGAAATCTGTTAATAGATGAGCTTCGCCTCTCCTGTATACCAGATCATTGTAATATTCCAGTGAATTGTGTAATCGACAAGTTACATAGCAAGACAGGATTCGTTGGACACGAAACTATTCGTGGATGGAATCAACATCATTTTAGACGAGACAAACCTCATACGGAAGTATTTGGATTAACTAATTCTACATCTCAGAGCTACTTTGGCTAAAACTTTATCGAAAACGGACTTCTATCCACGATTAATGTCGTAACCACATCAGCAAACAGCCTCCCCAAAGGAGTGGAAGAGACATGTCGAATTTAGCCAGTAGGTACTTTTTAAAATCAAGCTGTAGAGAAAATAACTTTCGGTTTCTCTTTCCAAGGTAACACGAACTTGGATTACAAACATAAGCCTGCCACTTTTCACCACTGGACCCTTTGTGTTTCCCTCGATGTATTGCTACAGGGATTAGACTGCTTTGAGTGAAGTGTATTTCGAGCAAAATCACTATTCTTAGGAACCGATTTTTTTTCCCCGATGCGTTAGATCTGGTGCAAACTAGGTTGGATTCATCATTCGTCCACTTGACATATCCGCTGCATTCTTTTGTTGGCTACAATATCCGCGCATTTTCAGGCACATTTTAGCTCCTCTAGCTTGCCGATATTCCAAAAGATCTCAAATATCGTTTTAGAGGTTTCTGCTGCTATCCACTAACGCGTTCTATATCTACTAGGGAATTGATTCCTGTTTCAGTCATATTTCCTCCACATTTTGATAATTGTCAAATTGTAGAGATCCACAAGTGTATGGTTAAAAGGTCTCCCCGCAGGATTTTTCTTTTCGAGAAGTTGTCGGCATAATGCACAAACGTCGGGTCAAGAAAAATCATTTGCTTCTCTGTTTTTCTACGTCCTAAACGTTCCAGAAGTCGCAAGGCGTGTGACGATAACGATACGTCTATTCATAGGGTACTATATGAGTTGAATTTTAAAGACGGATTCCTTTTGAAAGAGTTAGAGTAAGAGCCCCTGGTTCATTTTCTTGGTTTTTGGTATCAATGAATGGCGAAGAAAGGAGGTTCATCTACATAGAAATCCGCTATATATACATATGTAAGGTTGGCTAGTTATTCGGATTACGATTGCTAGGTATTCAGATACTACACTTGCGACTAGTCTTTTCGAATACTCCCTCAGGCAGTTTGATTGTTGACCCGGGATCTCCAATCTTGAAGCGAGAATGTAGATAATAATGTAAATTAACAACAGTTTTTCAACAATGGTCAATGTTGAAGGTCAGAAACAAAACTTTTATTTTCGTTTTACATCTTGCATTGGAATTGCACGAATATTATATTATTTGAAATTTTTACAAGTGTTTGTCTTTAAATCTGGCAACACTCTCCGCCAGAAATTGTCTAACAATTTCCTCCAAAACTGGATGCTTACAATTGCCCATTGTTATTGGCTCTCCTTGTTTGTCGCGTTTGCTACCTACATCTCCTCATCTTCGGAACATCTTCGCAGCTACTGCTGCTGAGCCACTTCTTTGTAGAAAATTGCGCGCACTTTTGAAGCCTTTTTTTTGTCGTCTCTTTTTGCATATTTCCCCAACTGTGTGCGCGAGCTCACATTCACATCTAATTTATATGTTGCTCCCGATGCGCGCACATTGCATCTCTCAGCTCAGTTCGGTTCAACTCAAGTCCCATGGTAGTAGGTACTGTCGATAATTTATGTGCGCTGCTGCCGAACGACCATGTAGACATCGCTTCTGTGGAAAAGATACTACCGCCGACGAACATCTTGTCCGCGTGCGTTTTTTCCCCAGAAACTGCAACAATTTTTGCGTGGGCTCCATTGTTCACTTCGCCAAGGGGGCCAGCCAGGAAGCCTCCGCAAAAGGTGGTGGGAAGATTGCCTCACTTTATTATTATTACCATTATTAGGTACTCTGCGCACCGATGCGCCGTAGGAGGAGATTAAATGAAGGCACACAGCGACGACCCGCACGAACAATGGGGAGACTAACATAATCAGCATTTGACATCGAACATGAAATTGTTGAGAATTTTTGGCTTGCGCGTTCGCCTTTCATCAGCCCACGAGGGAAAAATTATTAAATGCGCAGAGCAAGTTTTCGCGAGAAGGGAGGAATCTCTATTGTCCTGTCAGGCAAAGGTATAGGGACAGTGCCATTTTAGGGACCTCAAAGTGAGGCAGAGACCCAAATTCCTGCTCCACTTCTCGTGTGGGTTTAGAGCCATTAGTTTGTGTTTCCTTATGAAGCTGCCATTAATTATTACAGGACAAAGCACATCTTGTTTTATAGTGCATATGTGTGTAATAAAATCATGTCATCAGGACATCCTCCCCGGGCTGTATTAGACGAAAGTCCTACCTGCAGGATATGTGATTGTCCAACTCAACTCTCATACACGTTCGCATGACATCGTCATGTGTCACACAATTAACATTACGATTGCATGACATTAAATGCCATTAAATTGATCCAAATGCAATATGTGTGGCAGGACACTCCACAGATTGGAGGGCAAACTGGCAGTCGGGCAGGGAGCAGTATGATGATGTACAACGTTTTGTTATCCTTAGCTGTCCATCTATAATATTAGCTATTTATCTGTACTCAGTCAACTAACAAACTAGATATAGGGAGAGTAGGATTAGTTAGCTGCCTATCGGCGATAGGCCTTCCCCTGTTTATGTGTGTGTTCCGTGTATTCTAATTGGCATAATTATAATCCAGGCGGTGAGTGTGGGACCACTACACACTGTTGTACACACTCGACACAACTAAACGATGATGATTTGTGAACATTCACAGGTTTTGTTGTCATTTAGATGGAGAGATAATAGGTGAAGTAATAAAGTGGGATTGTTTATTAAATACTCTTGTACGAGTATAGTTGAAAATTCAAATTGCAGAGCGTGGCTAATAAGCGGGTTGGCATAGGATACGTTTTTATGGCTTGTTCCGTGGGTTATACTTACACGAGTGGGTTAATCCGTAGTTTGGGTGGCAAAGTGGAAGGATATTGGTGAAGGTATTGACATGTTTTGACGGTTGAAGTGGGTTACAGTGGGCATAAATCCTTTTTTTTTAATGCTATCGTAGCAGAAGTTGATTTAGTGGGACACTTACCTTAAGGTAACTTGTAATGGAAGCCGTGCATAGCTTGCAGTTGTATTTGATCTCAGATTTGAGTTAGTTCCTAAGTTATAAATAAATATTTTGGAACTAACAACCCATTCATGCGCCATTCGTGAGGTCCGCCTTATATATTTTACACAAATTGAAGGGAGTTGAAGCTTCTTCGATTTTTCTAACAAATTTGACTCCCTACTCAAATGACTAGCGACTTGCTCGCCTGCCTGCGATATAAGCGTATCTCGCAGATTGCTTGGTGATTCGCTCAGCTCGTATTAGGGCAGTTGTTTAAGAGATTGTTGCTGCTTTCGCTTTGCTGCTCCATTCACCGTATTTTCAAGTGCTCATAAATGTCCAAAAGTACTATTGTATTATTTTCTGTAGAAGTAAGTTCCTCAAGAGTTAAAAGGTATTGCCGGGCGACAAGAGAGAAATAAGGACTAGAGCAGCTTCTGCAAAAAGGAGTGCCAATAATACTGGAGCCAGTGTAAAAAATCTTGAATGAAACAGGATTTTGTACCGATTGGGTCTACAGTCTACATTAAAATCATCAGTCAAGCAGATACCATTCACTAGGAGGCAGGCTTTATGCGAATAAAGACATGGTAGCCTGATAATCTGCGAGGAATTTACATGAATGATTCCAAAGCTAGATTATGTAGGCTCACTACGGCAGTAGATACCGATTTGCCTATAGATATCGCCGAATGTCCAACTTAATATTTGCGGACCAATTCTCTATGGCGAAACTTACTGCAGTCCCTCTATTAAAACTATCTAGCACATCTGTTTGTGGAACATTAATAAGGCCATCAGATGAAATATATTCATGCTTAGGGAGTGGTTCTTACTGCAATGCTGATGCACACGCATGCGGATCTTGCACTTTTATTAGAAGGTTGTTCACCAGAGAAAGAGTGTAAAGGAAGAGTGTACCTAATAGAGAGTTTCGAGTACACTAGCTTTTTTTATGCATTCTAGTAAATTGATTTTCCAGTATACGAGTAGTATCATATTCGAAATATCTGTGAAAGTTAGCCATTTACAGCAGAAGGGTCTGTAGGAGAAACTTCGTATTTCCAATGAAACCTATACGGTTTAGGTGTAATTTACTTGCAATTCACTTCTTCTGGGTCATTTGAAGGGTAGAGTATTTGAGCATTTACATGCAGTACGTATGTTGGGAATATAGCTGAGCTGATGCTCTAGCACAAATGAATATGAATCAAGCTCTGCTCAGTTTGGAGATACAGAGACAGACAACCCGTCGTAATAATTAAAGGGAAACCATGTCTAACGATTGTTGTTGAACGGCTTAAGGCTAATTATGAGATGTCAGTATTTTCAATGTGGCCAGTGGCAGTGGATATACCAAACAGACAAAGAAGTGATATAAACAGCAAATATTTGTAAGTCTTAGGGAACATTTGCATTTCACTAAATGGACACTTTCTTCTTCACCGGTTCTCTTAAATTGATGGCGCACCTCCCTAAAGTTGAGCTTTTTACAATTCAATTTTTCATATTCTAGAACATCCTTTAATGCATCTATGTTTACATCCCACATTCATCCCACATTTCCCCGAAAGTATGTCACATAATTTATTTTCAACTCTCCAAATACCCCCAAAGCAATTTCCGGTCTAGCAAAAAAAAAAAAGCACTTTAAATCGATTAAAATGCTTTTGCTCCTTCTAAATGAAGACCTCCCCCTATATCCCTCCCCCCCACACAGATAACAACGAAAAAAAAAGATACACAACTTCATCACCGAAATCGAATCTGCTTAAAATTTATCATTTGACACATTATAATGTCTTCAGTGTTTGTTTGTATGTGCGTCTCGAATGACTAGTGCCTTGCAACACGAAGGATGGCAACTTAAAAAACTCTATTGTGAATCGCTGAAGTGCGCTCTCCATGTCCGAGAAGGAAGAAGAATAAAATGAATTGACATTTATTTTGAAATCGAAATGGACAAGAAAAGAACGAAAAAAAATACTCGTTGCTTGAATGTAGGTCAAGTGTGTAATATCCTGCTAAAATGTTTAAAAAATGGACTTCCTTTTGGAACACCCAACCCAACTTCTCTGAATGTTTGAAAAGTAAAACGATTTTTCATTGCACGTTTTGTCCTCTCTCTATCATTGTCACCATCACTCGTCATCACATCTCTTGCGCCCTTTTGATCATATTTTATCGACTCTCCACTTTAAGTCACTTCACTCTTGTTTGACGTTCAAGTGACATTTGAATGTGGAGAGAAGCAGCAAAAAGTGACTCCCATTTTTTTTTTGCATTCATCTGTGCCATAATTATCTCTCCCTATCAGTCACGCCATCTATTGTGTGTCAAAACAAATTTCTTTGCATACAATGCAACTTTATGACACTTTGACATGACAGATATAATTTTGTTTAACGATGTAATTATATGTCTTACCTATGAACTATGCCCATCTTTTGCCAATCTCTCTATCAGGTAGGTTAGGTACAGCCCCTCGTTGCATGACATGATTTAAATAATTTAATAGCTCTCCCTCTGGCGCAAATGTGTGATAGGCACCTACATACATACGTACTAGGCTCTTGGTAGGTAATTTTGAAATGTGTCAAAGTGATTACACAACTGTCAAATTATATGTCAATTTAGGGCAACGGGGGTTATTATCATTGAGCGCGCCATCTATTGGTGTTAAATCACTTTTTAACGACAAGTTAACAACGAAATAAATTTTATAATTTGTGGATGAAATACGTTTACCCTTTTTTTGTTTAGTAATCCCCTTGAGGGTTGACATAAAAGTCACAAAGCTCTGGTGCACACGCGTGTTAATTGAAAATCATTATTTCAATATTTGGCTGCATCAGCAGTTCGAGTAGGTACGAGTATGCCTGCAACCTTTAGCTATTTACACAAGGCCTGTTCGTATCCATCCGCACCCTTTCGTTATGTTTGTGTAAAAAATTTCATTTGTACACACGCGACTGATTCCAAAGGACAACATTCACACGTGCATACTCGCTGCGTGTGCCACCCCTCTATGATTCTAGGAAGTATCTAGCGTAGCGTGGGGGTGTGGTGTTGATAACATTTGCAAATATTCATGTGCGTACGGAAGGATTCTTTTATCTCCTGTGAGCGTGGGGGATGCGTAACCGATTGTTTGGTAAGGATGTTTTATTCGCTTCCTTTATTTGTAAAAGGATTTTTATTTTCGCCGTCATACGCTTGTGTTTGGATTTTTCTTATAAATATGTCATTAAGGGAATTTACTTGAGCCCTGCTTGAGAGGGGACGGAATTTTGATGACGTAAGAGTAACATCCCTTTCAAGGACTTGATATAATTTTGAAAATTTGTTTTCTCTGGAATGATAATACAGACAGTGACAGTGGGTACTTAATTGTCTGCTTGAGAGGAGCATGTGCTCTGTCTGACAATGAACAGGTAACAGATACATCTCCATCCGCAGACATTGTAAACATTTAGCCAAACGAATAGGAAAAAAACTCTGACATTCGTATCTTAAATCATCGTGCCTCATGTGAACGGTCATGATACCAGTATCATTATCATTGCCAGGGATTTGAGTTATCATCCTACGTATAGGATGTCCTCCAGGGATGAAATTAATGTCAAATTATTCTCTATACACTTTGTTTCCATATTTTTTTCCTCCATTTTTTTTTTAATAAATTCGTTACGTCTCGCTTTTCATTCGAACTTCCACATGGGAGCAGGAGCATCAAACGCGAGCGTCAGTTAGTCCAGTGGTGGGGAAGGTATGGAGTAGATAACAAGCAAGTGAACTGCCTTTGGGCAACTTTCAGTCGCTCTCAGATGTCAGGAGTAGATTCCTCTGTCAGAATTGGACTGGAATGGGCTAGAGTCGAGTCTATAAAAAATCTATTTCATGCGTGAGTGTAAATTTAAGGACGTGTTCTTCGTAAGACACTATGAATGTTCGATTATACAAAGTTTCATACAACGTCGCGCTCGTGGGTAACCCCCCTCCCTTCCGATGTCTCTTAATCGAGAGAACATGATGCGTTGAATATTAAAAGGAACTTTTTTGTTGTTTTGTTTTTTTTTGTTTGATACTGCCATCGCATATGGAAAAATAAACTTTGCCCGAAACTCCAAGCGAGGATTTGAGGTATACGAGTACAGTACACAGCAGAACCTACTCAAATGAAAATGTTCTTTCACCCGCATGAGTGTGTACGCCTGGCTGTATCTGAGTGTGTAATATTTATTGCGTGAATTATTGCCACCTCCGGGGACAGGCCTGGGTTATTTATGAATTTATGAAGTTTTATTATGTAGCGCTGTGTTGTATCTCGTCGGTGGCGGCGGCTGTTTCCGCCCCCGCCGCTGCTTCTGCTGCTGCTTGCATGTATCTGGAGTGTAGGTACTTTGCGTGGAGAGCACAGAGTGACTCCTCGATTAGGTTTATTTTCAGTTTAAATTTTTTATTATGGCTGCCGCTTTTACACTTTCGCAAATCAGTGAGTGGTATGCGTGCGCCTTTGAATGCGGGTGCTGGTGCTTATGTTGGCTGGCTGGCTGGCAAGGTGGAGGTCTGGAGGTAATGTGATTGACTTTTATGGGCAATCAAGTTGGGGTTTGATTGAAAATTATTGATGTAATGAATGCTGCGAAATCGAAATTTATCCATTGTTATGAGGGTGGATTGGATGGGTGGGTAGATAGGTGGATTTTGACAAGTGGCTGTTCGCAAAGAAGTTTGATTTTTTCAATTGACGCATTGTACTTTGCCCTTTGTTGAGTTTATGACGATGTCGCTTGTATACAAATAAATAAGATTTATGTCAGTCAATCCATTGTGAAGGATACTATGATTCTGATGATAACCTTAAATGGTTTGCGTGTCGACAGTCATTAAACCCAGAGAGAACCGATTACGATTTAGTTTTAGAAACTACTTCATGTCGTGAGACTAGTTAATTTTTTCCTCGATTAGAAAGCTAGGTAATAGGCTTTAATCTACAGTCCTATTATCTTAACACCGTTGTAGAGAATTCTACACCTTGCGCCATTTAGTTAGACTAGTAAAAGCAGGCAACAGCTCAAAACAGATCGCTTTGTATGCGTTCCTTGAAATCGAGAGACCTTTCAATAATACTGGCAGGCTATGAGTCTATGACGGATGCCACGCATGAGACGCAAACAGCGGGTGATGCTAAAAAACCGGAGAATCACATCCGCCTCTTACGGAGGCGACAGTAAAAGGCTGCTTCCAAGGTAGCGTGGTCCCTTGATAAAGATGACCTATTACAGAAACATTGGTTATGCGGATAATCTGCTGATCATAGTCAATGGCAAGCACGAAGGCACCGTGTCCGTAGTTTTTGGCTGGTGCATTAGGGGAGGTCTTTCAATTAACCCTAGTAAAGCTGTTGTTGTATCTTTCAGAAGAAGGAGAACGTTGAACCCATGTTGTGTTACTTTTAGCACTGTTCTGTACAAAAGACTAAACTGGCACATCAAGAACAAAATCGCAAAGGTGAAGAGTGCCACCGCACATCGTCGCACGTATAGCACAACCTGGATTCTGACTCCAAAGTTTATATATTGGCTCATCATAACGTGATCATATGCCTTGTATTTTACAGCAATACCCTGCAATCTTGCTTAACCTATGAATGTGTAAATACCCTGAAATCTGAATTTCTTTTCGATTATATTTTGATTTTTTATTCCGCGTCAAATAAATTATGGACGGAAGAAAAACTTGCCTGCAGGTGATGCACTTATGCACCAAACCTTCATCTATTGCCAAATTGGAGCCCTCAAATCGAAACTAATGATATAATAAGCAGTACTTGTGCCTAGAATTCTATAACTATCTCGAGACAGAGAAGCTGTGTTGCACCAGCAGAAAAACATAAAAAAGAGAGGAAGGGAAAAGAGGAAAGGGCAATACACAGGCGGTTATAGCTGCGAATCAAACTAATTGTTTTATTATTTCAATTCATTTTTCAAGCTAATTTCATATGACCTTACAGTCAATAAAATCTACCATTTAGTCGATCAGTTTTTTGACCAGCAAAATAAAATTATTTGATCAGCAATTTAATAATTTTTTGATCTGCAGAAAATTAAAAGCAAAATCAGCAGAAAAAATAAAAGATGACCTAAAAAAATGTTTTATCACCAAAAAATTATTTTTTGATCAGCAGAAACTTTTTTATGAGAAGAAAAAGTACAAGTCCATAGAATTTTGCTGGTCGTTTAGTCATTTAGCTGATGACTAATAATATTATCGCATATTTTTTTCGATTCACCCTGTATTTTGTTCTTGGTATGAGGTTTAAGATTGAGATCTGAGCTGTACTTGGGCTATTGGCAGTGTGGTGTACGGATGGCTTAGAAATGGATTTTGATGTTGGTGGTGGCGTCCAGGAACCTACTCACAAAGTCTCAAAACGACTTGGAAAATGTTCCTGTGTTTTATAGGCTTATTTTCCCGCCATCGAAACATGTACCAACATGGCTTGAATTCTGGCATAAAGAGTGCCTTATTTCATTTATTCATGGACAGTCATGCCGCACTTGAATCACTTAGTTCCCACTCGACGAACTCAAAATCTGTTGTGTGCCGCTCCAATACTCTTTAAAACTTATTTACTTTGGCATGTAGTGGGGCCTGAAGGCAAAAAAGAAATCTATTCATCAGAAGAAGATCATAGACATCCTTAGGGCATTGTCACTCATTAATTTCTTGCTGAAGCCAGCTGCCTATAAATCCCGAGAGTTAATAAAAAGGCTCCAGTTAGTTCCGCTAAAAAGGGACTCTCTCAATCAATCCAATCGAAATCAGTCCCTCTCGCAAACACTCCAAATACCAAATGAGTTATCCTTTATCCGTGACTGTAGTATACAAACATTTCTCAAAGTCCTTCACAATCCTGCTAGTGATTTCAAAGGCTCTCATCGCCTTCTTAGATTTCCAGGCGGATGATCCAAAATGTAGTTTATTTTGCTTTCACTCGTCTTCGAAATTGCAAGAAAACATTTATTAGACAAAAAAAAAGGACGAAAAATTGAGAACTGAAAAACAATTAAATAGGACGTGCCGAATAATAATGTCGGACTGTACGTGTCGGCCATAAAGTGCAGCAGTGCGGCTGATTGCGAAAAAATCAAAAACAAAATAAAAGGACACTCAGCAAAAAGAATTCTATCCGCCATGACACGAAAAGAAAAATCACACCAAACTTTGGAGTTTCTTTTCTTACAAAAATCTTCCAAAAAGAAGCTATAGAGTGGGGGAGAAATAAAGAAGGACTAAATTGGAGAAAAATACGATTTTGTTTGGTGTGCATGTTGTGTACTCTACTCTGTATTCTTGCCAAAGGTGCAGAGGATAATTTTCTCCATTGATTCACATAAACGACTGCAGTTTTCTTAGTCGTCGTCCTTTGAAAATGTGCGGCACAGTATTTGGGATGATTGTCTGCCATAGAGCCCCCCGGGTTGCCGGACGACAGCCAACGCGCGCACGACTTGAATTTTTAAAAAGGCTTTTGGCTTCCATTTATTAAACACTCACTGGAAACGAAGAAGGCGAGACAACTATACAAGGACACGGTAACGAACGACGACAGGCGACACTTCATTTTTACACAGTGTCGACTCTACTATATACTAGAAGAGGGAAGTGGGAGGCGTACTGAGTGGGCGGGGTGCTGCTGATGCAGAGAGTTTAAGGATGAAACTGTCAGGACAATTAATTTCCCATGAATTTCTCAGTGTTTCCTTAGTCGGAAGCCTTACGCCCCACCCCACCTCCCAAACTGTAAGGTGGCAGCAGGAATGAATCCTAAAATCATTCTTCCGGTTTTCGTGTGAACTCGTGGGTGGCAGTTGGAATGGGTTGGGTTATATCCTTTTTAAACTCTTTGCTTGAGGGTATGTGTGTGAAGACGTGGTGGCAGTGGATTCTTTTCTTCTTAGTCCTTTTCCCTTTGCGCACACAATTTGTCTAAGAAGTAATTAGATAGATTTAGATCAGAGAGGATTATCTAACTGTCTTCGTTTAGATTAATTTGGTATTCTAAGGCGATGGGCGACAGTTTCTTATCTTCGAGTTGGCAATTGGTGGTTGGCTATGGTGCGGTAGAGGGATATACGGAATTAATGTGGAAAAGCGGAATTTGTCAAATGCTCATATGCGGTATGTTATAGGTGGGCATGTGGTGGTGTACGGGGATAAATAAATTGAAATTGGAGATGATTTTTGTTGGCTTGTGGCCAGGAAAGGCTTCATCGATAAATGACAACTTTGTTAGACATTGATTAAATGGCCGGCGGCATGTGATGGAATAAAGACACGTGGGACATTGTGTTGGTTTTGGCAGAGTGAATTAAATTATTTTTGGAAGGTACTGGAAGAATGCCTCTACTAACTTGTGAGGGACCTAGAGCGTACACAATGCCTACGCTCCATTCTAGTAGTGCAGCTTCGAATGGCATGTATTTCTAAACCGATTGCGATTTTGGGTAAGGAAGTTTCAGTAGTCGTCAAAACTGTTCCAAGCAAATCACGGTGAAAAAATTCGTCTTTATTATACCCCACTTTGAATACAAAATTCCTCTAAAAGTCTATCCCTATGCAGAACGTAACACTTTGAGCCATCACAAGCAGCCTTAATAATATGTAGTATTACCTGGAACAGCCATCCTCTGTCAGAAACCTCTTCGAAATCTGCGAACAGCAGGTAAAATGATGAGCACTTATCAACTCATTGACCATCATCGAGTGTATCTTCAAGATATTCTTTGTTCTACATTCGCTCCAAAATTATTTATTTGTTCTACATTCGCTTCAATTTCTGAAAGTTTAAGTTTGCTTTCTTATGGAGCCTTACGACCGTTTCCTTTTCCCACTTTTCGGAAAATTTGCTTCCCAAGTTCTTCCTATAAGTGGATGCAGAAGATCTTGCAAATTATCTTCTCATTTAGTAAAGATTTTTGTTCCTGATCGCACAGGAGGATCTATAAATACTACCGATTGGTTTGAGTCCCTGATATCTTACGGATTGACACACAGTCGTCTAATATGATATTCTTCTCGATTTTTGAAAACAAGAATTTGGTCAAAAAAAACATACAGGGACGTTACAAGCATCCTTAATAAAGTGGGCGTGGCGTTACGAAACTATTTGATCAGGTGCAATGATATCTTTCTATTCAGAGGATAATTCCACGATTTTTAAGAGATTTTATCAGAAAAACTGTTATGACTTTTTCTTAGCAGAATGTGGGCGTGGCTGACAAAATTTGTAACCGAAGTTGACGGATATAGCTTTGAAAGAGCAATGTACCAATTTTTTTAAGAAAACGCCCCTTAAAAGTTGTCGTGTCCACGGACAATGTGTGGAGGAATTGTAGAGAAAGTCAACGTCTATATGTATTGAGAAAAAGGAAATTTTTTGAAAGTAGGCGTCTCTGTGGGAGGATTTCAAATATGTTTATAATTGTTATGTTTCGGATTCAACGTTTCATACGGACAGACGGACGGACGGACGGACATAGCTAGATTGGCACAACTTTTGATGCTGATCACAAATATGTATACTTTTTTGGGGGTCTATCGTTATTATTTCTCTATCCTGTGGGACAAGGTATAAAAATCTTCCTAAAATCCCCCAGTTGAGGTTCAAATTCTGTCTAAAGAACACAACACTGCAATATCCTACCATTTTCATCGTAAATCTTTTGCAAATCTTCAATTTCCTTGCGAAAAGCCGCACCTTGCTAAGCTCTTTAAGGATATCCTTCAACCTTCCTTCTCATCACATCTGTGTAGCACTGCAAACTAAACAGGACCAAACACATTTTCACGAAAATATAGAACCTATTTACTAATCGAGTAATTTTTCATGGAAATTAATTTCCGGCAATGAAAAATGCGCAACTCACAGTAAAAATCTAATTATGGCTGCCTTCCCTCAGACATCATTTCTCTCTCCTGCTTCTCTCATTTTCCGCTCTAATATTCTTTATACAAATTTCTTTTGCAGTTTTTTTTTTTTTTTTTTTTCTCATTTTAAATCCTGTCAACTTAAGGAGATTTTCGTTTACCACATAAAAAAAAAGAAACAGAAAATTCTCCAAGGAAATGACCTAAAGAATGATTCCATTTAATAAAATATTAGAACCCCACCAACTCTGGCCCCGGCTTACACACATTCACTCAATTGGTTCCAGGAATCAACAAAAAGCAAAAAAGGACAAAAAATTGCAAAGAAATATACGAAAAATGCCACATCATCGCACAGGGCAAAGAGGATGAACGAAAGAGAGAAAAAAAAAACCCTAGCAGAAGCAAATCACCAGCAATGTCACAAATGACTTGCTTCCGGGATATCGCAAGGATACCAACCAGTCAACTGATGATGATGCTGCATGCCTTCTGCCAGCGCTGCCATCATCATCATCGTCATGACCATCATTGAATCATTCACTGCCACACCCTCAATTTTGGCATTGAAGCCGGAGATCAAGTCGACTGTAAAATTAAAACCATTTACTGTGCCGTTCCTTGTATCCTGCCAGTTAGGTACTACGAGTATATTGCAAGGATAACCCCACAATTGTGATTGCTCGCCGTGTCTAATTGATGATAAATAAAAGAGAAAATCGCTCATCATTTCATGTGTGGGTGTGCGAAATGTCCTTCATCATCCAGAATGCGCCCCCATATCTTTCTCTCTGTGAAGGTGTGTATATATGTATCCTTTGGTGGTGGTATCCTTGTCACAGACAGATTTGCCGCTATCAGAAAATAAGCGGTGTCAATAATATGATCCTGAGCGGCAAACAGCAGCAAGAAGCAATTACATCAGGTGGAAAGTTCAACCGAAGGAAAAGTCACTTACATCCTTACGGTAGGTGAGGAGAGGAGGAATCTTCGTTGTGGGTTGCAATCAATGTTTTTTTTTACTTCTCCTCCGGTATCTCCTTTTTTTTAAACCAGAAGTGAAGTGGTAAAATTGTCACATAGCACACGCAGAAGTTTAAGCAAGAAGCAACGCTTTTCTCACTGAACTCGTATACTCTTGTGTCATAACTTCCTTGAACATCCTGCGTGGATTGCAGTTGTTGTTGACAGGATTGTTCCGGGAAATATTCTTGCTAGTGTACAAGTAAATTTTTTTTTTTGCTCTGTCTGCATTTTTTTCAGTCAGTTTAAAGTGTCGTATGTCAACAACGAATTTGCTGCCCTGGTCCTGTTTCCTGCTGCAGCTACTTCAGAGTAGAGTCCTTTTTTTCAGATTTGTTCGCCTTTTTTCTCTCTACCTCCCTCACTTTGAAAGATGGAAAAGTTATTATGCGCAGTTAATAGAGTTGAAAATGCAGAATATATTTTTAAAAAATATTGACAGCATGTCCTGGGCACACGGATACCCAGGAAAGAAAGGAAATTAAATGATTAAAACGAAACGAAATTGAAATAATAAAAACATACAAAAAAAAAAAAACTAGGAAGGCAGCCCAACGTTCGCCTTGCTTTAAGAATTTAATTATTTCCTTGTGAAAGGATTTAATGTCCTTTCTATTGGAATGCTGAATAGAAGAACGAGTATATTTGCAGATGTCTTCAAAGGACAATAGAGAAAATGGATCTTGTTCTGTGTTTCGTACCAATAGGTTTTGCTCTTCTCTTTGGCGACTTTGTCATCCTTTTTAGAGAGTCCTTTCAATTGTCCTTTCGTCGTTTGTGTTTGGAAGACTTTATTATCATCTGATGTATGAGGAACAGTTCTTAAATTGAAGGAGTGCAAACGCTTTCTTTCAATTAAAAGACTTTACTGACCGAAATATTTCAAGTGAAATGCCACAGGGAAGCCTGATGGGGTCTGAACTATTTTGTCTAAGAATAAGCTCTATGGGAAGAAGTCTCATTGCAGCGTATATTGAAAGGGAAGTGATGTGTGGGAGAAGTGATAAAGATTTCTTTGATTGAAATGTGAGATATTCTTAGATGACCTGTGATGTTTGCAAATTGAAGGCGATGTCAAGTGTTTATGTATAGTTTACTTATACATCTGTGTATCAAACTACAGTCAGAGATTTTGAGACTACTAAAGGGGCGTATATCGAATGTTTGATTTAAAGGTATGGACTTTTGCTCGTGAGCTGTATTGGTTGGAGTGCAAGATGTACATAGAGACCCCCTTCGCTTCTCGCCAGCTCTCTAGCTAGTTCTTTCGCCAGTTCTCTTTTTATTTTCTTTGCACTTAATCAATTAGACGAGGAGGAGTGAGAATTTTAACCATGAAGGAGGTGAACCAAGGTGAAAGAACTGCAGCGTAAAAACATCTCCTGTGTTCCCTCTAAATTCTTTTTAATTTAGATGGCGCTACAGTCCAGGGTGGACATAGACTCCCTCTTAATTCTACTCGAGGATATTACTAGCATCTTACCCAGTCCAGTTTCATTTAGAAGCATAAGTATCTGCAGTAGGTCTAAATAGGGTAAGTCTGACTTATCTGTCTGGTAGGCCCCAGTCAAGCCAGGTTATTGTATTGCCTCATAGTTTCCTAGAAAGTCTGCAATTACAATCACTTTCTACTTTTGTACGAAGCCTTATCTCCGTAAAGTATTTCTTGAGATCACAGTGCCCTATTATTGTCAAATGGGCAATGCCAACTCCAGCCTCTCACTCCGGAGGTTCATCTGAAAAGCATATCTCACTCTCGTAGTCATAGCTTCAACCTAAGGTTCTAAGGGGAATTTGCGCAATCATTTACAGAAGGTTCCTGCTGAGAGGATCAGTGGTCTTGTCTATCTCCGTCGATCGTCGTGTAGACCAAACTGTCTAAAGCGTTTCTAATCCACGAAAAGTCGAATATGGCAGTCTAGAGCTTGTTGATTTGTTCGATAACCGAAAATATGATTTATCTTCACACAAGAGCTATTGGCATGAAATAGCTTGTCCACGAAGGGTGCAATTAAGCACGATATACAGGTTATCCAGTCGCCCGTACGAGTCTATAGTTTGGTTTATGCTGTTAACTTTCAATAAATTCTGTATTTTCTGCTTTGAAAAGGATGATTTCCGACCCTGACTTTACAAAGTATTTAAAACCAGGTTAAGCCTTGTGCTATCTTATGCAATTCTCCGTAGAATGAGCTCCCAAAGAGATTCTGAAGAATTTTTCGAATGCTTAGGAGTTGGCAACGACATGGACATTTATCTTATATATACTACTTCAGGGATCAATTTATATAAGGATTTGGAGTAGATATCTTATCTGTGATAACCTCGCATATGGGTAATCTTCTAGATCTTCCTCTTGCACTATTACGAGGCAAGTGAATGGATTATCAGTGATAAAGTATCTATAACAGATCTTCACTAGGAACCAATATAAACTTATGAGTCAAAGCACACTGAAGCGAATGTCATATAATACATTTTTTTCAAGCCCAGTGCCATGGGGGTACCACACCCATTTGCCTGATCAAATTGTGACGATAAATCACTAGGAAGAACGAATTGGGAACCCGTACAGAAACGTCGCCGCTAATCGATATTTTTTTGGAGTAGATTATCCACCCAATTTGAAAACAAAATAGTCTGTACGTCTAGTGAAACCGATAGAATAATCGATGGAAAAACTCTAACATTCTGATCGTCGCGAAGTCAGCGTCAGTATTGGAAGAATCCACCTCCTCTTCGTCCAGAATAAATTTTACTTTCTGTGCCATTCCACTGCATCCAGCATAAAAGTGAAACGCCACAACCGGCAGCATCCAGCAAAAACTTGTCGTCGAATCCGTCAATAACGATCGTCTTCTTTGCAGCACCATATGTCAACACGAATTGATGATGATGATGATGATGGTTCTGTCGATCGATCCCAGCGATGTTGGAAAACGTGTCGCAATGCTGCTAATGACTACCCCGCCAAATGAAAAAAAAAAAAAACAAATCTCACTCTTACTTCACCGCTTCAGAGTTGCATCCGTATCGTCTTGCTTTGCCAGCAAACAATTTGTACAATTAACGTTCCAATGCGCGCGCGTACTTTTCAATCATCGATCGGCCAGCACACATCTTGTATTCCTCTCACGCGATGTCGTTGGTTTTGATTAAATGCGCTTTGCCAGTCGACCAAACAGCACCAAGCAAAGAGTCAGGCTTGACTTATAGTCTCGTCATCTTGTGTGTACCATACGGCACAGGAAGAAAAAACTTGCCGCCTCGCTACATATGGTATCTCATCCCATCATCGTCATCATCATGAATGGCTGTGCTCTGATGTGCAGTTCTCACTAAACCCCATACACCAAACAAAGAATCACCAGTCTGAAGGCGGCAAATACTGATGATGATGCTGATCTTACCAAACGACTAACCGAGCTGACTTTTTGCTCGCTATGTCACTTGAGTATAAATAATGCATCTGACTTTTTTCGGGTTCTCCTTTGGACTCGTAATTGGAACACAGATGATTTATGTCGCTACAAATTGATGTGCCCACATTTTTGACTCGTCCGTCTCTCATCCGTTAGTTAATTTTCAAATGAGTGCGTAGCGTTGATGAGATTCGAATGTGACACAAACGATCAAAAGGTCAATCGACCAGAGAGCGCCGTAAAAGGAGTTTCGAAAAACAACTCTAAAAAATGGGGTTTCCAACCCCTTTGTCACCCTTTTTCTTCAGTTTCTTTGCCGTATTTCACTCCGCCAAATTGTCACACACTTTAGACAACTTCATACGAGTGGACGGGATCGTTCAACCCTTAAATTGAAAGTTGCAGTCGTCATACGTATCTGGTCGTATCTAACAGTAAAGGACTTAATTCAGCTGCTAGTTTGATAGAATTTGTGTTTTAGTTACGCTTCTGTGTATTTTTTGTCGTCGTCGCAGTGCGGATGAGATGACGATGATAAAAGATTGACACGTGACCGTAGGCAATTTTTTTTTTTACCCGAAAAGTGATATAACATTGTTAACGATGTTGAAGATTGTTAACTATCCATTCTACGTGTGCTGCTGCTGCTGCTGCTGCTGCTAAGGGAAAGTCTTGATTAGATTAAACCATGAAATGACACAAAAAAGCAAAGGACGTACGTGCGTTCGATGGGATTTTTGTCAAAATGGGTTATTTTCGTGTCCTTAATGAGTGCGGTAATTGCAAGGTAGTTAGACAGTTTTTTTTTTTTTTTTATTCGAACGGGATAAGTCAGTTGAGTGGGAAGCGCAGTGATGCGTTTTTAATTGTAAAGTTTCCGTAATGTGGGAAAATTGAGGGTATTCAACCCTATATCTGCATTTAGCTCAGTGAAATGATCTGAAGCTGTTAATGGCATTTTATTACGTAATCCAGTTTCTTGTTAATAAAAAATGAAATGGTTTTCCTAGCGTTTTAAGAAATGTGGAGGCTTCATCTTCTAGAGCGAATCCATCCAATTCTATTTGATTAGCAAGCATTCAAAACATCGCATTTCCAAATAGCAATTTTTCCCGTCAAAAATAAAATCGTTCAAATCAATCAAAACATAACATTTTCTTATGATTTACCACCGCTTAATGCTAACAATATTCTTGCTGGACTATCAAATCTGGATCATTTTGATCCTTCCCGAAATTTTACTAACGCAACACTTCAAATGAACTACTTGTCTGAGAATTTTAAAAGAAAGAAAATGTCTCCTGCAACTTCTTGCAAGCTGCGAGAACTATGCAAATCTGGTCACGTAAGATCCTAATCGCTTCTACGTGTGTGCAAAGTTTCATATTTCTAGGTGATTCAGGGGATTCTCGAGGGGTGCGAGAAGTCACATACACACACAAATTTCCAACAGCTTGTATTTCGAAATTATAAAATCATTCTTTTTTGCGATCCGTGATACAAATGTGTACAATTTCAGCTTTATCGGTTATTCAAGAGCTTGCGGGAGTGGTGCTGAAAAACGCACTCACATTGAGAAATTGTATTCAAATCAGAAGAAAAGTGTTCACTGTAACACCTTGTATTATATTTCAAAATTTTGTTTGACACGCACTATAAGTCTGCAAATTTGTCTGCTCTGTAGCAGTGCGGGAAGTTGTGAACACCTGGAAGAAAAAAAATTTAGACTCAATTTTGAACTTTCCTGTGATATTCAGTTTGCGTGGTTTCAGTTTTCTAAACCATCCGGGGGCTTTTCGAGATATGCGTAAAAGTGCATAAACATATTGAAATCGTATATGCTTACTTAAGTCAAAAAAGAACCGTTATGTGAACACCCTGTATTTCGAAACTAAATAATTAGGCCTCATCAAGTTCTTTCTTAAAGTCCTTCCTATGATACGCAAAATTACAACTTTCAAGACCATCTTTCCGAAGTCCAAATACTTACTCTGTTTAAACTGTCGTCAAGTCGGTACTATCGTATTGCGCTCATTTTTATGACGTCCAAAAAATGCTGCACGTATTCCGAAACCATCTAAGAAAGATCTAAATGTCGGTTTGCATCTCAACTAGCAGTACGTCTAAGACTACAATTTCGGCTTCACAATACCCCTACCCCTATTAGAAGACTTAAAAAAAGTCTTTGAAGTCCATACCTACTCTTTTACATGGGCTGGTCGGATCTATTTCCGCCTTCCAGACGATTGTAGTAATTTTCAAGGGGACACAAAGGCACATATAGGAGCCATACCATGGATTAAGTGTTTAATGATAACCGACTTCTTTAATATAAAATATAGCTACAAGTGCCTGGGCATGGGGACCTTCCAGACATGATGGCGTCACCAAACATATCATCACTTCACAGATTCTGCAGCAATTGGTTCAGATCAGTTTCCTATCCAATGACAGACCTAACTATTTGGCGAGATTTGAAAAACTGAGCTACATATATTTCCTAGAATTCTATCGATTTTGAGGGATCGAATCTAAGAAAACATTGCGAGAAACTAGGTCATGTGTGAGCTGTTTTGTGTGTAATTCTATACTTCTCTGTTTTCGACGGACGTACATTTAAGCCGCATTTGTAAGTTCACTTGAACAACATTGTCAGATTTGATTTTTTTTGTAAAAGGGGGAAGAGATATAGAGAAAGGAAGATTGGTGTAGTGGTTTGAAACTCAGTTGTTATCAAGTTTCAGTAAACTCCAATGGTGGCGTCCAGATAACTCTTTACTTTCCTTAAGAGCTCGCGTTCTCTTAAAATCCTCTTCGAATTACGGTGAGTTTCAGACCTGAACTGCTCGTAATTGATAGAAATCACCGCTGTTCTTGGTGTCAAGGAGCAAATCTAAGGCTTCCTCCTATAAAGAGCAAGAATTGTTTTTTTTCGATATCGAGATTCAAACTTTATATCTTGGGTCTATGAACTAATACCCAGAGGCAAAATTCGATTTTTTTTTTTCTACTTAAAGCTTTACTTAAAGTCAATTTTGAACAAATTATATTTTCCCGAAATAAGACATACTTAGTTGTTCGTTTAAAATTTAAGTTACGTAACTTTACAGCACATATGAAGCAAGTTCGCACGACCCAGTTGTACCCTTTATCAGTCAGGTACAGTACCATGAACGTCTTTGACATGATCTTGTTGTCTCAGTATTTCAAAGGCTCAAATAAATACCTGGCAGCTCTTCGCCAGGTATTTATTTGAGCCTTTCAGGTCCTAAGTAGCTCAACCTTTGCTGGATACCAGGGCATAAGGATATTGGAAGGTAAGGCTGACGAACTCGCCAGATATGGAAGTACTATACCCATTCTACGGGATAATGGTATCTTGGGTGTACCGATCGCACATGTAAACTCAAATTAAAGTTGGATGCAATCGAAAGAACGAATCTTTGGTAGACGCGTGTTGTAACGTGTCTAGCGACAGAACAGATTTAGCCTAAGCTGGACATGCAATGCTCTGATTTGGCTCAATAGACTGCATATCAGCGCCATAATAGGTGTCATTACTGGGCACTGTCTAATAGACAAGCACACTATAAAGTTTGGCGTTTCAAATGATTTCTGCAGAAGCCTCATGGACGAGGAGGAGGAGGAATCTATTCTTCATTTCCTTTGCACATGGCGAGATATCTCCCATAAAAGAAAACTTCACTTAGGAGCTTTCTACTTCAATGACTTAGGCTATCTTACAAATATATATATCAGAAACCTATTTCGCTTCATCAGAAACGAATTTCTCATGATCCATGTGGTATCACAACGGCCCTATCAGTGGTCTATGTGTGTTGAAGTTTTTAGCTGCCAATCACCTCATCCTAACCTAACCTTCAGGTCCTAGTTTTGTATTCTTTAAATCTTTTTTTTTAAATACTCCCAATCAATAGATCATCCTGCTAACTATTCTTCGTAAGCTCAGTTCCGAAGCCCGCCATGTGTTTTGTTTACCCTCTGTGTATCTGCTTATTGTGCTCGATTTAGAAAAAGATTCGTTCATAGCACAAGTAACTGAAGCTAGTGGAGTGTACTGGTGGTGCCCTCATTGCCAAGAGCACTATCAAGGTTGCACCATATTTGTCCTAATTTGTCCTTCTGTGATCGCTGAACGAAACAATAAATGGATAGCAGTGATCTGAGAAGAAACTCTTTTTAGATACTAATGAGTGACGGGGATGAGTAATAGACAATTCTGGACATTTTTTGCACATGTCTTAGAAGGATGTTCTATGTGGAAGCTTACATTTCTGACGCAGTTATTCCAACTACTGTCATATGTAGAATTAGAAAATCTAAAGATTATGTATTATTATAATGCATCAACTCTAGTTTAGGTATCCTCCCATACATACAACAAGTACATATGTATCTGTCTACCTTTATTGAATTTAAAAAAAAAAAAAAAAATAATAAAAAATTAAAATTTGGTCCGACTATTTTCACAACTCACTGTATCCTTTAATTTCAGTGTAGTGCTAATAGATTTCCCAGCAAATGGGTCTTTAGAGAATAATTCATTTCAGCGCGCGGAAGAACTTTCCGAACAAAATTTATTTTTAGAAAATTTCTTGGAAAAAAAATTTGCGTTTCCCATCCAACCCAATAAAACCGAAAAACTTCAGCTTCTTCTTTCTCCATTTTGATTCTATCATCATCGAAAGAACGAATCTTTGGTAGACGCGTGTTGTAACGTGTCTAGCGACAGAACAGATTTAGCCTAAGCTGGACATGCAATGCTCTGATTTGGCTCAATAGACTGCATATCAGCGCCATAATAGGTGTCATTACTGGGCACTGTCTAATAGACAAGCACACTATAAAGTTTGGCGTTTCAAATGATTTCTGCAGAAGCCTCATGGACGAGGAGGAGGAGGAATCTATTCTTCATTTCCTTTGCACATGGCGAGATATCTCCCATAAAAGAAAACTTCACTTAGGAGCTTTCTACTTCAATGACTTAGGCTATCTTACAAATATATATATCAGAAACCTATTTCGCTTCATCAGAAACGAATTTCTCATGATCCATGTGGTATCACAACGGCCCTATCAGTGGTCTATGTGTGTTGAAGTTTTTAGCTGCCAATCACCTCATCCTAACCTAACCTTCAGGTCCTAGTTTTGTATTCTTTAAATCTTTTTTTTTAAATACTCCCAATCAATAGATCATCCTGCTAACTATTCTTCGTAAGCTCAGTTCCGAAGCCCGCCATGTGTTTTGTTTACCCTCTGTGTATCTGCTTATTGTGCTCGATTTAGAAAAAGATTCGTTCATAGCACAAGTAACTGAAGCTAGTGGAGTGTACTGGTGGTGCCCTCATTGCCAAGAGCACTATCAAGGTTGCACCATATTTGTCCTAATTTGTCCTTCTGTGATCGCTGAACGAAACAATAAATGGATAGCAGTGATCTGAGAAGAAACTCTTTTTAGATACTAATGAGTGACGGGGATGAGTAATAGACAATTCTGGACATTTTTTGCACATGTCTTAGAAGGATGTTCTATGTGGAAGCTTACATTTCTGACGCAGTTATTCCAACTACTGTCATATGTAGAATTAGAAAATCTAAAGATTATGTATTATTATAATGCATCAACTCTAGTTTAGGTATCCTCCCATACATACAACAAGTACATATGTATCTGTCTACCTTTATTGAATTTAAAAAAAAAAAAAAAAATAATAAAAAATTAAAATTTGGTCCGACTATTTTCACAACTCACTGTATCCTTTAATTTCAGTGTAGTGCTAATAGATTTCCCAGCAAATGGGTCTTTAGAGAATAATTCATTTCAGCGCGCGGAAGAACTTTCCGAACAAAATTTATTTTTAGAAAATTTCTTGGAAAAAAAATTTGCGTTTCCCATCCAACCCAATAAAACCGAAAAACTTCAGCTTCTTCTTTCTCCATTTTGATTCTATCATCATCGTCATTTCGCGATGTTTCGCATTTTCTAAAACTGTTTTTCAATTAGCTGCCATAATAGCCGATTTGCATAAGAATTCTTCGCATATTAAGCGTTTCGCTGGCTTGTTCATCTCGCCCACACAAGAACGACAGGTCTCTCCAGTCTCTGTAGATAGCAAGGGAAAAGTCAAACTGAGGACGATTGGTTGGGTAGTTGATTCGTTGGTTGGTCAGGATGAAAACTCTATAGAACTAGCTAGTAGCTAGTAGTAGACAATCTTTCCTATCTTTCCCACCCTGTCATCAGTCCGGTTTTCTTCTTTTTTTTTCGTCTGAATTAAGCTGCTGAATGACTAAATTAATAAACGGAAAATTTCCCATTTTAATATTTATGAGAATGGAAAATGTTCTCCTTCCTCTGTTTTATTCAAATTTTTCCCTTCTTTTCGTTGCTTTTGTTAATTTTTTTTTTTTTTTTTATTCACGCTTCTTGTTCTTAGTCGATTTGTCGTCAGAGTTTGGTTGGCGGTTGTGAATAGTTTTTTTTTTTTTTTAAGTTTTAAGACCAAAAAGTCAAATTTTGTATTCTTAGCTCTAGTGGTCTTTGCAGATTGAATGTGGGATGTCGGTGGTGTTGGTGATGGGTTGATTGTTTTGCGGGTAGAAAACTTTTTGCAAGCCTCATGGTTTTTTTTAATAATCTTTTTTTTTTAGTAAGGGAAGGGATTAGGACAATGAGTCGGAATTCAAGATTTGCTTGCGAATTTATAATTTTTCTATTTCAACTGGTGACGGGTTGGGTTGGCGTTCAGCTGACTTATACTGAAAGGACTGAATTAATAAGTTCATTGATATGGTTGAAGTACTTAGACTAGATGGGGATGAAATTGATTTAAATTTGTGTCCCATCCTTAATTTTGGGTCCATATTTTTGACATTTGCTTGGTTTATTTTGATTGGTCTTAGTATCCCGGTAATGAAAAAAATTATTGGTGTGTTGCCAAGTTGTGCGCATTGTAGCCATGTAACTTAAGAACGACTGAACCGATTTAGATGTAGTTTACTTAGTTAGTTAGGTAATTTCTTACAGAATATTTAAAGGTATCTAAATATTACCCTAGCTTGGCAATTATAACGAATTTACGCTGCAGTAAAAAAATTGCAAAGTTATACCGTCAAAATGCTCACAAATACCGATCCGATTTGAATGCCGTTTTTTAATCAATTACGTTGTTGGTAAATGGATATTTGGATCTCTAATTTGTTTTTTTACGTTATCCTTAAACTAAGCAATAAGAAAAATCGAATTGAATTAATCACCATTATTTTTTAATCAACAAGTATTACTGCCATTTGTATAGCAAATGCTGAACAGTATGTGGATTTTTTGCAATGTCAATCGCTCGGTTCCCTATTTAGACCTATATATATGTAGCGAATGTCTAACAAGCGTTAGAAGTTGAAGCTTAGATATATGAAATCTATATTTTATGAGGTCCATAGATCCCGTACGCCTTCGAAACAATCGAACCAACATGTTTCGCATTCCTAGACACAATACCAATAGGCTTCGAGATCCCGTAGTGCGTAATCAATTTACCGTCAGTAAAACCGAGCATAGATTTGCGCTGGATATAGAACTGTGAAAATACTGGTAGAGAGAACAGATCTAAGAAACTCAATACCCCATAAAATCGAAAGATGTTTTTTTTTCTTTTTTTTTTTTCCTCGAGGGTAAGTGGAATATTTTCAAAAAGACACTATGAGGACCGTAAAATGCGTGCTGATAGTAGTGTGGAATTTGTACCCATTAAAAAATCCTCCCTTCGAAAACCTTCTTTCGTACTGCAACTAAATATTGACTTAACAAACATTTTTCATGTATTGAGATTAAAACGTTTGGCAGGTATCTTCCCAACGAACGTTGGGTTGCTTGTTCCGAAATTTAAACGCGGTTGTGATTTATCGAGTTAGGTCGAAAGGCTTCGTTCTTTGTAGACGGCGCAATAAATTTGGCTCAAAGTTTTTAATTTCGTTTTCCACAGTGACAATTCCAAGATCTCTATGGATATCGTTGTTTCTTATGTATCACGGTGCGCTAATAATTCCACTTAGCACTTTATTTTCAACCTATTTAGCCTCATTTGAAAAAGAAATTCGAACGTAATTGACAAAGATATGTAAATTATATACTTTTTTGTAGGCAAAATTTACATGAATATATTTGGTTTCGTTGAGCGCGATTCGGCAAGTCTGTGTCCATTCATTTACCCTATTTAAGGCTTCTTGCAACTTGTTAGTGGTTTCTTCTATAGTTTTCCCCGTCGCCAGAATGGCAGTATCATCAGCAAATGTGCCTAATGTGGTGCCTTCTTCTTGTGGTATATCACGAGTATACAACAGATACAAGAGCGGACCTAGAACACTTCCAGCCGCTATTTGTTGAAATTCTGAATAATAGATAAAACCTGCAGCAATTTGAACTTCAAGCCTTCATGCCACACATTATCAAAGGCTTGAGAAACGTCTAGAAATACGCTTGAGCAAATCTTCTTTTCTTCAAAAGTTTTTCCAATTACATCGGTTATTTTATGCACTTGACCAATTGTACAATGGCGTAAGAAAACTTATCTTCCTATATTGATAAGGAAGCGATTAAAAATGCACCATTCTCTTCGAGGTGGATCAAATCCATTGACTCTTTGGCTTGGGTCTGCCACGATGTGTTTGTTAAATAGGTTGCTTTCCCGTTGTTCTGCGGCTCATGCTCTGTTCACATCAAAGTTTTCGCTTTCGAGTTCTTCTCCAGCCGTCCTGAATGGGTTCCGGGATTTTAGCCGTAAACTTGTTCTTAATTTCACGTCTAAGACGTGAAATTCGCATTTTCTTCACTTAGTCAGGGTAGCAGTATCACGCCTCAAATGTGGGGGTGCAATGTTAGAAAAAATGAGCAGCCATTGTGTTTGCGTGGGATTAAGACTACCAGTTCCAATTCTCATAGCAGCGTTCAGTTTAGTGTCTACCTGTTTGGTGTGCTTGCATCTACTTCATTCCGTGGCTCCGCTGCCTAGCTTGAGAGAGAGATGTTCTTTAGGTGTGCTCTGTGTGTCAGCGTGACACCTAGATATTTTGGGTTTGGATTGTGCGTGACTGTTCTTGCCTGTCGGTTATCAATGTGAAAGGCACAAACTTAGGTTTTAGATGGGTTTGGCTTCAGTTTCCACCTTCAGTGAGTTCTATCTCACAAGCTGTGAGATTTCGTTGTTGTGATGCGAGAGCAATGTCGTCTGCGTATTGGAAAATTGTTTGCGACTTGCTCGATAAACTAAGTAATCTTGGTAAGTTTAGAAAGTACCCTACTTTAGGTGCTAGACCAAGTTGGGGCTTAGGCAAATAAGTACGCTGGCGGAGAAGGTTAGGTTAGGGTTAGGTTTGTTGGGTTGACCTAGAGTGTGAAAGACAAACTACGTCAATATAGATCCATTGTGATGCCCAAGGAGTGAAGCTTCCTCACTCGTGAACTCTATGGGTTCTTAAACCAACCCGATGCATTTATAAATTTGAGTATCTTATTTACCGATACATTTTGATGGTTCTTCGAAGTCTTGGAAGAAATATTTCTCTAGTATTTTGAATCTAGGGTGGTAGAGTTTTTGCCGCAGCCTCTACATGTATCTTCTACGCTGGCGGAGAAAGTGGACCCTTTTCGTGAGAAGAACTACTGAGGATGAGGCAGGATACTTATAAGAACATTTAATTGGAAAAGTCCCACAACTTGTATCAACTTAAGCAAAAAAGGGCTACAGGCTACTGCCCGTCAAGGCAGTGTAAGCTTAAAAAAACACTTTAATCCTAGGCGTGCATGAACAATTTGTTAACCAGCCGCATAAAGCGGTTCTACTATCCGACGATCGACTTCATCCCCCTTTTTTTTATAATTTACCCGCGCCAAAGGGGATATGAATACCCTTAAACTATTTCAGGGGACGGGCGTTTGTAAAACGTTAGAGAGAAAGAAAGATTGGTGTAGTGGGTTTGAAACGTAGGTGGTATTAAGTTTCAGTAAACTCCAAGGGTGGCGTCCAGATAACTGGGGAGCATTTTTGTTCTTATTGTCGTTGCTTATGATTCACAGTATTTTTTTCAATACTCCTGATGTCATCATCTCGATCAAGTTGCATTTCCAGCTTAAATGAGTTGATCGATTGACAAAATAAAAATGGATTTCATAGAAACAGAATGTGCTTCAGCTCTTCTTTGCAAAAAACGAAATTAATGAAAATAAATTGGATTCTTTCGCAGATAAGTGGTCGACAGGTTTTTCGAATCAATTTCGTCCATTGTCCTTGACAAAAAGTGTGATGTTCCAATTTTTTCTGTTCGCTTGTTCTCAATAACTTTGTAACCCACAACCTGCGACATGAGTTTTCTTTTCCGAAAGTAAGGGACTACGAGTATATAAAAAGTACCCACAGAGCATTGGCAATTTGTGCAAAGATACATATTGCCAACCGTGAAGAGCATAGCCAACTTTGTTTGCTTTTCTAAATTTCTAAAATAATACTTCACTATTTTTTTATTTTTTCTCGAATACTACGAAATTGCATATTTACACAAGTTCTCAAGAAAACCCCAGACGATATTATAAATTCCTGTGTGACCCTCTTTCTTGGCCCCAAAATGTGATAACCTATCCATTTGAAATACGTGACATAAAGTGCCTTCATTTTACGATAAACATCGACTGTACAATTCTAAAACTTTATTACTCAACTTTCTCAGAGGTCATTCGTATTTTCTTGTCCACAAATTCGAACTCAACAAAGAAAAAACTTCATAAATTTCTGAACTCCTTCCAAACACGTTCCAATGCAGCAGGAATTCTGCGAAAGAAAACTTCCTTCTTCGACATACGTACAATACACATTTATAACAATTCATCTCATTTATTCTAAGAAAAATCTAGACTCAAAAATCCATAGAAGATAATATCTGGGTTACTTCAGAAGAAATCCTTCCATCCTTTCTTCTACTAGGTGTCACATGCACACTTTGTGCCAAGTCCTCAAATGCAATGAGTTGTCACGTAGAGTTTATTGCCCAATAAGCATTGTCCTAAATTTTTCCGGTTCTTGTCTCATATCCTACTTTTTTGGGGAGGGGGGGTGGGGGAGAAAAAAAAAACTGAGACAAAATTTGGCGGACAAGGCGACAGGATGTTTGCCAAAAAGAGAGAAAAAAAAGACACTTTCAGACAAAATATTGTACACTCCCGCAAACGTTGTGAAAATTCCCCAAAAAACGAAAGGATAATGGCTGAGAATTATATTTTTTTTTTTTTTTTTTTTTTTTTTCATCCTAAAGTTGGTCTGCATCCTTTTGTTTTCTTTTAGGTAAGACATTTCTCGCGATAAGGCGGGCAACGGACATATTTGCAGTCTGTTCGTGTCATAGATACTCCGACAAATGGACGGATTTTTTATCCACTTATTCGCATCCCGAAATGTAGGCCAATTATTATCGTTAGATTGGGGTGGGGAAGGAATGGTAGTGCAAAGAAAGGATACCCATGCATTTGACAGTGGCACAATCACATGTGGCGCATCCTATTTAGAGATCATAAAACATCCGCATAAGTTGCTGGACAATGAAGAAGAACAAGAAGTTCTTGGCAGAGTATAATAATAGTTTTTTTTTAGGATCAGTTCAAGGAGTTATTATCTTTTGCATGGAGTTTGGTGGTGACTTGTTGTTTGTTGGCTGATAAGAGACTAGTTTACCCCGTAGATATAGAGAGTTAACTTATGAGAATGAAGGATATTTCCAGTGGGTTATGTTAACAGTGTTGTCAATGAGGTACCTGAAGCCTTATGGCCTACTTGACAATGGAATTCTGCAAAAGAATGCCGAAAGGTATTCCCTAACTTTAAGGAAATTCAGACGCATGCAAATACTGTATCGTTTAAGCCATTACTCGGATATTATATGAATGCCATGGAATAGCTCGCACTAGGGTAGGTTAGGTTGAGGAATTGCCGACAAGCTGTCTGAATTTTCTCATGTGGTTCCGACTGCTTCGAGCAGGAACTTATTCCACCCGGATCTGCAGCAGAACATAACGATCGACGAGACGGGTATGCCTTACAGTTTGACCCCTTTTTAATTCCCAATAATGCCATTTGTACATTATTATTCTATCTGCTTTAATGGCTGCTTGACAATCTGGTTGTTTTGAAACAGCAATTTTTCTCGTGATTTTTGGTCCCTGGTAATAGAGAAGACACAACGACAGGAGTGTTCATGTAGAGCTAAAGGGACCTGTGACATGGATTGGTCTAGGTGTAGTCTTTAGCGGTTGCATGACTCGCTTTTGCAACCAGGGGTGATGCCTGGTAAGCTCATCCTGGTGTCCTGTGCCCTGTAAATATAAGTTATTTAGGTAATCAATTTCTGTTTTTGGGATTTTGTCATTCTATAGCAGTTTTAACAACCTTTATCCAACAGTCCCCAACACACATATTTCAAGCATTTATTAAAAATGAAAAACTCTGTATCAAGAGAGAATGTGGCAAAACTGAATGGCAATACTCTGCATAGCATGCGGTTGAACATTCTGAAAACTCAAAACCAAGCCGCAACTTCCTTTCATTTAAATTGTCCTGTCTTTTTCGTCCTTAAATTTCACAGACAATCGTCAATGAATACTCTCTTTCCTCACACAAATAATTCCACTTAAGCCACAGGCAAATCCAATTTGACTATCTATTTCCACTTTAACAGAGATTCCTTCGTCGTCCAAACCCCTTTAAAGACCTCAAAAATCCTTTAAATCAATCATCGTCCCTTGTGCTCGTTTCCTTGCGTCATGTGATGCAGCGCATCAGATGAACAAACACAGACAAAAACGAATGAATTTTTCATAAATCGAAGTATTTAATTTGAATAATCAATTTCGAGTCGTTCTTCGTAAATTCCCCAAAAGCCTATCTACAGTTGAAAATTTCAGCATCATTTCTTCCCTTCTCTCCTTCCGCCCTGTATGTGTGAAGATATTTTGTGGTATTGTAATGGAATTTTGCAATAACAAAAAAAGAGTACTGGTTATTGCTGCATCCTGAAAACCGCCTCCCTTATGTCCTGAGCTTAATTTGAATTTTCAATTGAATTCTGCAGGACATCGTACTGTTGCATTAACAACCACTACACCACCACACACCACCCCCCTTGGTGTTGGTCAATAAATGCAACTGAAGGATCTATGAATTATTTCTGGGATATGTCTTAGGATGCATCTCAGCTGTAGATATACCACCGACAGTTCCTTCCATTCAATACGGTTTCCCCAAAACGTCTATCACCTACCGAGAGAGAGACACATACTCGTAGTCCTCGTGTCCACCCTGTTTAGTATCTCGCCCTAGAGACAGTTTAAAGCTGTTTGTAACTCAAGAAATGATTAATAGCTCGGTCCAATGTACAGTTAGAAATCAAAGGCATACACAGAGCAGTGCAGCAACAGCGTCCATTAGGGGAGCAAAAGAGCAAAGGATGATTCTGATGTTCTGTGTCCTAAAATGCTAATTAAGGAGGCTGCTGTCAATGACAAACGGGCATGTATTATAGTCCCGATCCCGGACCATGTTTAAGCGAATGAATGACTCACATGTGTGAATGCCGTCGCTTCCCCATTTCGCATTCCATCCTGACGTTGCTCTGTCGAATGTCTTGGAAGATTTGGCGACATTCTTAATGGCAACCACGTGTGAGACCGCAGCGAACACTAGAGGCAGTGTGAGGCGAGTGGATCCCTATGGGATGCACCAAGAATTTAATGCGGCTCCGATTTATTATTTGTCTTGTTAGATGGATTCAGTTTTTTTTTCTCTTTTCATGCGGGTCTATGGGCCGCCGGAATGCGCATTTATTTCTCTATGAACTGTCATATTTGGTTTATGACATTTTGTAAGACGGGCACATGATATACGACTGTCGCCGTGGAGCAATACGCGTCATCAAAGGGGGAGGATTTGCAAAACGAATGGAGCAGCGAGTTTGAATAATGGGTTTAATGGTCTTGCACATATAGCTACGTGCGTGTTCGCATGAAGACAGATATGGAACAGTCGGCTTTGAAAGTAATGGGATGGAAAGTTGTAAAACTACTAGAAATCGTTTAAAGAAGCTGCATCCCGCCCACAAGAAAAAAAAAACTTAAAACTAAGCAAGTAAATATATATAGCTTACTAATAGAGAAGGCCATTCAGCACAAATATTACCGACTATTAAATATAAAGCCGAGGCTAAATTGGGCTTCCAACTATCAGAACCGATGGTAGAATAAAAAGTGAAAGACAGAAGTGTACTGACAATCGAAAAGATTTTAAAAGAATTCCATCCAACTGGAAGCTAATTTGAAGCCAGAAACAGGCTATTCGTGAAGGTAACCTACTCAACGATAGCAGCACAGCAGCATTACAGCCTCATTGTCAGGCACTTCCAAAAGTTTCTTCTTAAACGACTTCTAAAGGAGCTGCAAAGACAAATAGGAGGAGCAAATAATTATTCGTACTCCGTGCATATGTCCAGCCTTCTCGAACTAAAATGAAACTTAATTTAGGAACACATTGGGTGAATATTTTCGAATGAAGGTGGTTTTGCTTCCAATTCTGTGAAATCTCAAAATCTTTGTGTATCACAATGGAACTACATTTAGTGTAAGTGTACCTGTAGGCACTCCAGTGCAGGCAGCTACTTGGACTCACCTTTACCCATAACAAAATAAGGAACATAAGCTTCTTGAACATGGCTTCTATACACGATCTCCGGGTTCTATAAAAAATTGTGAAAGAAGGCCGTTCAAATGTTGTCTTCTGGTTGTGCAAACAGCAAACTTTTAAATGTTTCGATTGTGGTGATATTTGGCAGCCCGATTCAGCTTTCCGCTTAGCTAAATTCCAAACCACAACTAAACAATCACCCTAACCTACTGAGTGAGTTTTCAATCTTGCCGCTGCAGTTGGTTACTTGCTTGCAGTAATATCTTCTGATCTGATCTCAAGACGTTTGTGTGACAGTCACAGTCATCTTGTAAGTACTAAATTCATGCAGCAGTGCTAACTCTAAACTGTGTTGAGAACATACTTTTTCTGACTTTTAGGCAGGTTTCGCTTTCCCGATTATGCTATACACATCTAGTTGCGTGATGCTTTGTTAACTTCCTTCACTTGTTGTCTGGCAATGTTCGATGCGTTCGCTCATATTTTCATTGATAATTAACAATACGCCTCGAAACGCTACGCCTTAAAAACCATGATAAGTGTAATTTCGTAATTAATTTATTATCAATTTGCTTCTACCGCTGCCAACAGTGGTGTACCAGTGGATGGGTTTTGTGTATAATAATAGCATTGCGCGCACTTACATAGAATAGATTTCTTTTAATTTGTTCCCGTCTCTTGTTTCTCTGGGGCATTTGACGCTTTAGGACTCAGCAAAGAATTTATAACTTAAGTATTTTTGACCAAAATTTAAGCTTTTACGAAAAGAAAAACAATGATTGCCAACCATTGCGGTTGTCAGAAAAGTGGACCCACCGCTACAGTCAGTCCGACACAAATTAACTTCCAACCAAAAATCCCATTCTCACACCTAAAACTAACCACAGGACGACGACATATAACACACACACACGTCGCCACAATAAATTTAGATTCATTAGCTCTGCAACATCACCAACTGCATTGCAAACTGCAAACGTGCTCCGCAAATCTCTGTTGCACTACGTACGAGTATAACCAAGCGCAACGACACACTTCATCAACACACCCCTTGCGTCCGCCCCTCCTGCGCCGGTCATCATCCTTCTTTCTGACATTTCTCAAATTGGACAAAATGTCGTATTGGGATTTTCATTTGGTCAGCAATTAGCCAGAGTTGGTTGCCTTCTCTATGCTGCAGTTAAAATATTAACACTCTTTGCTAGGTTTTGGTCTCTTCTCTGTTATGTCCTGCTGAACGGGTTACCAAAGGGACTACTGCCACGTCCAGCACGTTCCATCCAAGTACAAAAGTTATAAAATTCTTAGAAATGAAAACTTTTTTCCACCCTCTTGTGCCCCCCGCATCGCTTCATACAATGCAATTGTGCAGTGCAATTGGCAACTACTGTTTTAAGGGAACAAGAGGAGAGTCCTTTCCACCTCTACTAGGATGTCCTGCTGAAAGCTGTGTATTTCTAAACTATAAATATTTAACGGTGGGAAATTTACCGATTGGGGAGGTAATAACATACCTCCCCGCCACGAGAGGATGGAGGTTAAGTTAAAAATTATTTAATGGTGAAAAATTACAATGGAGGGCGGTAGAAGTTAGAGCCCGTTCTCTGCAGAGTTGGTGACGTCCATCGGTGTCGACTTATTAAGTCACTCTCTTCGGAAAAGTTTGCGCTCGGAAAAAGTTATCATTGCGGAACGTTTGCGCGAAACTTTCATTTCGATTTAATTGAACGAAGAGTAAAATTGTGTTCCTCGATTCTGTGACAGGACATCAGTGGAAGTTTTTTTTTTTGTTGTCTCTAAATTTTTTATAACCTTACATAGGCCTCAAAGAACTTACGTCAGGTGTACTACGACTGTCCTCTGCATGCGAACGATGCAATTAAATGTTATAGGCTCCACATACCCACACACATACATAAATGTAATTATTATTTTAACTTAGACTGCGTCTACACCCAGGAAATATTTCCTCAAACGGCTCTCGTTACAATGGAAATCGTCCGGTGAAATTGGTCCCATTTCACCGATACACGAGCCACAAAGGATATTTACCTGGGTATGTTACGAGTATGTTCTGTTATCCTTTAGCGTGTGCTTATTAATTGAATTGAATATTGAAGGAATTGCACTGCATGTCGGTGTTTCGCTTTGTGAATATTAGATTGGCGCGACTGGTGGTGGTGATAGTTGGTGCCATTTTGCGCAATAAGCTCAAAGGAGGCACAAGGTGGAGGCAAAGCCTTGAGGAAGTACTAATAATGGTGAATTAAAAGTTCTTGTGGAACATTTAATTGGTATTTTTCTCGAATGAGGTTGTTGGTAAATTGTTGATTATTTAATTGGAAGTTAGAGGGACGACTAATAGAACCCGGTGGGCAGAGTGAAATTGCTTGTCGGCGTTTCCAAGGCGCGGGAGTTTGTTTTTTTAAAGAGTGCACCTGGAAATGCGAAGGTGGAAAAAATGCTCTGATTAATAGTTTATTAAGGGCAATAACTTGGAGGAGGGAACATTTTTTCAAAGCCTATTTAATTGGCACTTATGAGTTACGCAGTTGAGCTTTGTGAGTTTGCAATTGATGGTGGGTATGATGTACAGGGGAGAGGACCTTTTAAACCAGTCGTCTACCTTTCAGCGCAGAGTTTTTTCATGCCATGTACATTCCACTTTTGTAATCGGTCTTTTTCCTAACTTTAAAAGTGGTAGGTGTGCCTCGAAACTTTAACTCTTTATTACCTACCCTATTATTCGTGGTACTCACCATTCAACTTCAATTATCATCAGTTGACTGGCAACGAGACTTAATATGAAGTCTCATCAAATACTTTACAAAGAATAAACTCTAATTGCATTCCTGGACATAGAAGGAGCTTTTATTTAAGTGGGAGGGGAGTAAATGGAGTACTGAGATCAATACCTCAAACAGGGATAGTAGCTCCTATGGTCATGCAAGAATCTGTATTCTACAGAAAATGAATTGTAGATCTCAATAAGATTACTCCATGTTATATCCAAAAGACAAAATTAGGAGTCCAACATATTAACCGAATGAACAGGTCATCTAGTTCTACATTGATGGATCTAAAATGGTGATAGGTACTCAAATAAACTCCCGAATGAATGCAATGTCCAGTGTCTTTCTGAAATCTTCGCCATTAATAGAACACCAACTCGGATTACAATCTTTGTGGACAGCCAGGCATCAATTCAGGCACTGAACATTCACTGTGTTCTGATGAAGTACCTAGCTCTTCTCATGATATTAAAAACCAAATCTATCGACTGATGTTAGTTGCTTGCCACTTTTGGGCAAAAAACAACAATTGAATCATCTTATACGACCTCGCTTCGTTTTGTAGGCCATGCCTTGCTTTTAGTTCCGCTCGAGAAAATGAAAATCGAGAGCAAATTAATAAAGAAAAAGAAAAACCAATGGTGTCGTTTGACATGACCCCCCTATAGAAATTTAATTTTAAACCAGTCACCTTCTTACGAGTATATACACCTTCACTCAACTTTAGAGTAACCTAACTGTTATAAGACATAAACTCGTTTTGAAAAACTTTGTTGTGTCACGGAACTTGCGTGGAACTTAGTCGTCTCTATGATTTTTTAGCAGCGAAAGTTCTGACTCGCATGCTAAACCTGATGCAATATCCTCATCTATCGGACTTGAAATCTTTTGCAGTGTCTGTTCTTATTATTCACATGAATCTATATAGACAGAAATAACTCCAAAATTCTGATCGAAATGATCAGTGGCCACTACCCCTAAAATGATTCACACCTCAACTTCTACATTTATACCAGGTACTATGAGATTTTCAATGTCTCCCCAAAAAGTGGTGGACGACCTTACTGCTTTCGGTAATTATGTACACTCTAAAAGAGTCCAACATACCTCCAATGGATCTGAGTGAACCACGACAAATTTGTTCGTCCTTAACTTGCTATCTTTTCCAGTACAAAATTTACTTCCCCTCACCTTTTACTACCAGAACGTATATGCCACTCGAACGAAAACCCTTGCTGTTTTGTGCCATTCTCATACTCTCCCTTTCGATGTCAATGCACTAACTGAAACTTATCTGATCCCCGTCTTTTAATGTTTTTCAAGATGAGCTCCTCTAACCTTGACTCTCCATGTCGAGACTTTTACTCACCGTTACAACAGCCTTGACTTCTCTCTCATTGCTGTTTCTTTTTCTTCTAAATTCGAATTTGTTTTAATAAAAATAGCACTCCCCATAGGTCCCTGTTCGTTATGTGTTGTTACATTCTACCGTCCCAACCTATTGGATCTTATCAACTTACTATCAATGCGATTAACCTAATAATTGACTCAGCTGACTCGCTTGATGATATTCTTATTTTAGCGACTTTAAACTGCCTCAGTTGAAGTGAACTGCATTAGATGATCAATCCTTTTTCATCGCTTCCAATGCCAACTTGACTAATGAATGTGTCTTAGATCGGTTAACAAACTCAAAATTTGATTCTTCAGTATCGCTTTGTACCCTTCTCTATCTACTGATAACTCCCCTTAAGCTTTCAGTGCAAGTCTCTTATCTCCCCTTGTCAATATGGCTTCCTGAAAGGTAGATCAACTACTACAAATCTTGTCGAATTCGTCCACTTTACCATCTCTGCCTTAAACAATTGCAACGAAGTCGATGTTACTGCAGCCGATTTCAGTAAAGCTTTTGATAAGATATCTCATCAACTTCGGCTTTGAATTCATATTGTTGAAATGGATATCTTCTTACTTGGAAACCCGTTTTTATACTGTTCGCTTCAGGTCCATCCTCTCAGCTTGTTTCTTCGCCACCTCTGGTGTTCCACAAGGCAGCCATCCAGGTCCCCTTCTCTTCATTCTAACTAACGCGTTTTTCAGTAAGGACATAACAATTTTGTATTTAAATAAAATACAGGATAATTGAGATATCGATCTGAAATTTTTTCCAGGTATAGGACACATGTTAAATTTAAGTATGGAATTCGATCTCGTTCATATGACCATCGCGAGCACGTTTGCAGCGATCGATTCTTTGAAGCCAATTTTCCACCACCCTTAGACACATATCGGCCGAAACATTGGCAATTTCGCGTTCGATATTGTTACTGAGCTCCTCTAACGTGATTGGCTTGTTGGCATAAACCAACGACTTAATGACCGCATAAAAAGAAATCCATCGGCGTTAAATCGCATGAACGAGCTGGCCATTCGACCGGACCATTTCTCGACATTACACGAACTTTCCCTTCAATAGATCAATTGTTTGACCAGCTATGTGGCATGTGGCACCATCTTGTTGGAACCTCATATCACTGATGTCAAGTCCATCCAGTTCTGGCCGAAAATAGTCTTCCTACATGGCACGATAGCGACCGTAACATGGCGATCATTATCATCGGCGTAAAAATACGGTCCAATCACACCTCTCATTCTTTTACAGAAAGCCGACTTTTGGCATCGATGTCGGCCTCTTAGCAAAGCATGCTGACGAATACACCCATACAGTACCACAAATCATACCTGTACCTCCATTATTTCGCAATGTTTACATTTATTTTCACTGAATTTCCTTGTGTGGCGAAAGTATTGGGCTGAAGTTACAACCCTGGGTACTCCACGAACTATTTATCTATATATGTTAATTGTTAGCGAATTTGGCATTAGGTGTAGCAGCTATGTATGTCGTGTGTTTTCAAACACCATTCAGTTCACCTTTTCCTCCATCACTAATGTATCGTTCATATTTAATTCAAATAGAAAACACTCTATCGCAAGTATCATACAACGATACTGGGGTATAAAGCCTGCAATCTCCTAGCTTTGTAGTTTGTTAAGTCTGTGAATACCTGATCCACCTTCGCTGCTTGCACGACTTTGATAACAAAATTCTAAGAAAACCACTTTTTATGCACAGTGTTGTTGTCACTGTATATGTAGATTCAGTAGGTGTCACTTTTCCAGTTCGTTGAATCAAAGCCCACCCAAAACATGCCTTGCATGTCTTTCCGATGCGCTGTACCCATTACCGTTTTGTAGGGATACCAATCAAAGTAAACTATTCCCATTTTGAGGAACTCCCTTAAACAACCATATAACTATCATAATGCGTCCCTCAAAAACCCGTCTTTAAGTTTACCTCTTCACCTATATTGCCCGAGCAAACAAGTCAATATTTTCTACGCTCTTACATTATAATTATAATAAACCATATGCCTTGAGCCCTAAATGAAACACACACTAAATAAACATAAAATAAATTGAAAGTACATAAAAGATATTTCTGGGCTTTCCAGAAATATGTTGTTCTCCAACTTGAGGCTGAAAAAAATAAATATATAAATTACATCCACCCACCCTCGAGGGCGCCCTTAGACCACCAACCACCACCAGAGCGCTCACATACCCTTAGACCACAAGTGGGCCATTGTGCGCGTCGTAGTCATCGTCGTCGTGCCGGGTGCTTCTCTAAAATTGCTTTCTTGCGTCTCTCTTTGCGTGTATGTTTGTTTAATTAGAACTTTGGAATGTACACTCTCCACATACTATACATGATGGCAAAGTTTCGTTCCAATTTTCGAAATCCCAAAGTCTGGCGATGAGATGATGATGATGATGATGGTGATGGTGATGGTGATGGTGATGGTGCTGATACCAGGACAGGAGAACGCAGTCATATTTATCCTGTAAACATTCGAAGAAAACCCCTTTTTTCAGCTACAAATAGAGCTCAACAGTGGAACAACCTCTGAGAGGTTGAGTTAAGGGTGAGTATAATGGTAGGCGTTGGTGGCTAGGTTTAGCTCTCATCGAGTCGAGTGGTTAAATGATTATCTAAACCAACGCAAACCAACACAGACAGAGAGAGAGAGAGAGTTCAATTCTATTTGCACACCGCAAATTAAATTTTCATTATTAATGTAGGGCTCGGAGGTTGTTATTTTTAATAAAAAAAAAAATTGTATTATTTGCCAAAGGCAGAGGAGTTGAACGGATTGATTTTTGGAAATGTACTATACTCTGGTGTTTGGTGTAAACAATTAGATAAAATTGATTTAATATTTGAAATGATTTAGTTAATTGATTTATTTTGACGGTGTAATTGATTGTTTGTTTTTCTTTTTTTTCTATTTCTAGGTAAGTGGAATACAGACATTTTGTTTACCCAGGAAAAAGAGATATAAAATGAAAATTTTGAAAGGCTTTAAGGTAATTAGTTGTAGTTCATCGGAAAAGTGTTATAGACATTCCACCTACTAAGCTTGCGAAGTGGAATAATTTCTTAATTTTAATTAAATGCACAAGTAATTTACAAAACCAAAATGTGTTCTCCTTATGTGGAGCATAGGGCCTCCACGTTACTTCTGAACCTGACTCTATTTGGTGCTTCTCTTGAGATGTTGTTTCATGTATAATATACTACGCACGAAGAAGTTCTTCCTCGACTGTCCTTCGCCACGTTTTAACTGGAGCACCAGGGCGTCGGCTACCTTACGGATTCTAGCGAAGAGATTGTCTCGCGATGTAGTTGCTGTAGTGTATGACCAATCCAGGCTGTTATAGTTATTCTATCTGGCCACCAGATTTTAAGTATTAGAAGGAGGCACCTCTTTGAATTCGGGATTCGATTTTACTTGAGTGTTTTCACGTTTCACATCTGTAGTACAGTATCGATTTAATATTGGAGTTGGAAATACGTAGCTTAGTATTCAAAGAAATATAGGTGGACTTCCATGTATACCTTTAAACACAAATTTGGCCTTAGAGATATATAGAATACTAGTAAAACATTCGATACTTTCATTGCATAACCTCAAAGCAGCTCTATATCCGCTACTCATAACTTAAGTTTTCGGGATATTTATCTCCAACTCAACGTTCCCTATTCAGAGAACATTGTTTAGTCTGATGATCACTAAGTCTGCAGTTGTTCAAATACACCCCATTTGATACCCTGTCAAACTGTTAGAGCTGCTCGCATCACTTCATCCAAAGCCAGTATGAATAACAAGAGGGAAAGAATACATCCTTGTCGCACAACAGTTTTGACTTCAAAAGACCTTAACCTTTATGCAGCACGCAGCATCTGAAGTTGGTGTACATTGCCTTAATTAGGTTGACGATTTTTTATGGAATGCCTCTGCGCAACAAAACATTCCACAAATATGACCTGTTGAGACTGCCAAAAGTCTTTTTAAAGTCAATGAAAGCTGCATAAACAGATGATCTGAACTCATTACATTGCTCGAATATGATTCTAAAAGTCGTAATGATGTGCACAGACCGCAAGATAGATTTCTTCTGAAGCCATATTGATTTTCTCGCAACGTCCCTTTCATGGCAGTCGATATTCTAGGAATACGTAAGAGTGTAATTCCTCGAAAATTATTGGAATCCCCAGTATCGCCTTTCTTTGGAAGTTTAACTAGAATTCCTTCATCCTCCCATATTTTCTACATTATTGGGAGTCAGATATTCGTCGATAATTCGATGTTACACTTGAAAAATTCAGTATACGTGTATATGTTGTCATTTCCATGTGCTTTTTTGTTTTTCAAGCTTTTGATGGCATCGACTACTTCAGATGTAGTCGGAGGGTTGGTGCATATATCATGAAAGAAATTTGGCATGTCTTCTTCGTCATTGTGAAACTGGTTTGAAAGTCTGTATCCCAAGATGCTATTGCTAGCTTGTCGGTAGACTTCTGTTACCTTTTGCACCATAGCCTCTTGTGCTACTCCTCTATCTTGACTTGAAGACAGTGTACCAATATAAAAAAAAACTCACATTTTAGCTTATTCACATCAATTTTCCTGCTGATTGCTTTGGAGTTTTATTTTAGAACAGCCAATTTAATTTTACGGGTGCACAGGATTAACTGGTGATCACTACCCATGTCTGCGCTACGTTTCACCTTTACATCTGGAAGTGATGATCTTCACCTACAACTCATTGTGATGTATTCAATTTGGTTGTACGTTCTACGATCCAGAGAAATCCACATGACTTTATGTAATTTTTTATGTGGGAAAAGACTTCCACCAATTACGAAGTTTTTCTCTGCGAATAGTTCGATTAGCCATGCTTTTCCATATGTTTTTCATAACCTGTGTTATTATCTCCAACCTTGGCATTGAGGTCGCCAAATAGGATCATAATATCCCCATCCTCATTGTTGCCATACGAGTTTATGTAGCTTCCCAATTGCTCGTAAAATGTATCCTTGATGTTATCGGATTACATTTCGGTGCGTGCATCACAGGTCTTGAATTTTAATACCGTTCACGGAATACCAATCTGCACAACATTCTGCCATCATAGATGATAAAATGAAGCCTAATCCACTAGTATGTGCTTCACTTTCTACTCTACCTGAGTATATAAATATATTGTCTGTTTCTATATGTATTCCAGTGACATTCCATATACTTTCCTGTACGGCAAGAATATCAATTTTCAGGTACGTTCTTTCTCTTCTAAGTTGTTCTAATTGTCCGCATTAATAGAGCGTACGAACGTCCCACGTTCCAATATCCAACTTCTCTTTTATTCCCAGTCACTCCACTCCATTTCTACTCAGATTGAGGTTCAATCTTCTTCTTCTTTCTATCGCTTCAGTTTCATTCATAAAAATTATAATTTGGCTGAGGTTTTGCACCTCCAAATCCTATGTGCGTGCTGCCGTTGCAGGGGGATTCATCAATCGGTTACCCCTTGGGGGAAATATTCCAATACGGTTTGAATACATGCTTTGAAACACCATTTTAAAAGGAAATACAAAGTCGATGAGTTATGAGCCCAAGGACACCCCCCCTAACATGAAGAACGAAAGTGCTCGGTAGCCGGATACTAGTTTTTGGTTCGCCCCGGGTATTTGATTTCCCCGGTACCTAGGGAGGGGTCCGATGGGGGAACTAGCAAGCCCCGCACGGGAATATGGGAGTATGGTTTAAGCTAAACGTCTTCTGAAAATAATTAAGTCCTACGCAAAGGATTGTATACCGGTCGACGTTTTTGAAAAATATTTACACCAATGAACTCCATCGTTCTTCAACAAAGTTATTTATTTATTTATTAAATCTATCATACTATGTATTTACAGATTACAGTGAGCTTAAAACTAAGAAAATCATTTTATTTCTGAAAAATATAAGATCTAAATTAAAGGAAAACCATTTAATGTAATGGGAGTAATAGTTCCTTCACTGAAATCATGAAGACACCTTGAGGTAGGTTCATTTTGCCTTGCAGGTGCATAAGAGTTAAGATACATCACAACTCAGACGTGTTAGTCTGACCACAAGCAATACCTCTAATAAACAAAACACCCTGGTAAAGTTCTTCTGTACCCGCTCAATTCAGTTTATATGTAGCTCTTGGTATGGGGACCAAACTATAGAGGCATATTCCAATGCAGATGTGACTGGGGAACACTACACTGAATTTAGTCTAAAAGAGTCGCGGAAATCCAAAGATTTCAACTTCAAAAATCTTAGTAAAAAAATTCAATGAGATTAAAGATTTCATTAACTTTTTCCAAGGTAATATTGCTGAGGAGCCTTCAAGATATGGAAAGATTGCACTTATCAATATTTAGAGCTAACAAATTAATATCACATCAATGAATAAGTTTTTCTGAAATCGCGTTGAAGATACGCAATCACTTATTGAATTAATTTTTATGAATATTTTCCAATCGTCCTAAACATGAATGAAGGAATATCATTTGTAAATAAAACGAAAAGTAAAAGACCTAGATGACTTCCCTGAGGTACACCACTGATGAGTTTTAAATGGATTCCCGGAGAGTTGAATTTATACACAAGAATTTTGTTTACTTATCTTATCAAACGATTTTGAGAAATCAGTACAAACGTATATCTATGTATAGCTAGTCCTGCCATTAGTTAAACGTTGAATTAAACAACAAAGTATTTTGGAGTAGCATTTATAAAATTTATTTACTTAAATAGTAAGCATTTAAAAAAGAAAAAACGGTTTATTCAAAGTGACCGCTTTTTGCTTTAGGGCAGGCCCTCAAACAATGTAGTCACTGGGCTACAGCGGCACGCACAGTTTCTCGGGGTATTGGACAATGCTGCTTTGTTTAAAGCACTTTTGAGGCTTTTAGGGTACCTAAATATATTATTCATAACTCATATCAAAACTCGTGCCGAATGATTTCCCAAGATCGTTGAACTACACTGTTTGAAAATCCCAATTCGCAGTAACCGTGTCTTATTGATTTTATCGAATATTCTTCTCTTTATCGTTTCATATTAGTCTAATGGATTCAACACAATGTTAGTCAGTCTGGCTGTCAGTATGTCACTCGCCTGTAACTTTTAAACCGATATACCTAGAGAGTTGGAGTTTTGCAGAATATGCCCCTCTATTAATGAACGTCGTGCCCCTCTAAATTATTAACAAATGTTTTTTTTTGCATTTGTTTTGATAGAATATTTGTATCCTTTTTTTAAAAACAATTTAGTCAGTGCTCTCATCATCAAGTTGCATATGTCTATGCTTAACACAAATATTTTACCACCCCATCATGTTATGTACTAAATGACAGCTTGACTTCTAGAAAAAATATTTTTGTTGATAACATCAATGTCCCCAATTCCATCTCTGAAAGTATTAAAGTGGAAAATCTGGAAGAAAGAAGGATCTGGAAAGTCATAAGAAGATTATGCGAAAAATATAAAAGGTTTCATGGCACAAACCGGTTTTTGCAAAGAAATTGGAAGACGTGGGGTTAAAAATCTTCACTCGATTTTAATGGTTTTTTGACACACACATATACACGTCCGACTTAGCTAAGTGGTGCGAGAAGAATGTTTCGGATATTTTTTGTAACTCCTTTCCATACCTTACCTCTTCTTCATTCGATTTAGATCATATTTAGGAGAGACAGCTACCGCCAGTCAAATTTCATCAAAATCTGTTTAGACATTCTTCAATTAGGTGGGCAATAATTATGACTTAAATCTTTGTTCTGATCTGACACGTCCAGTTCTCTCGATTAAAGATACATGATAAAGGTACAATTTGGCTATGGTTATAAAACGTGAGAAGAAACTCAAGCGCCGGTCTAACTTGTGCTTTGCATAGGCGAAAAAGCTGCTTCGACGTCTTTACTCTAAGCAAGACGGACCCTGATTTTGTATTGTGTAGTCGTACCTACTAGAACCAGAGCTTTCCTTGGGTTTAGCATTGGAGTAAAAATAAATTTGATTTGTTAGTATCTCTAACTATGAGTGGTATTAGCATTAACGGACTCTGGTATTTTACTGACTGCCGTGAGGCACTACAGCGTTTACCGCAAAGACATAAGAAGGCACACCTTCGACCACAACTTGCATTAATATTTAATGAAGGCAAAAAAGGGCAGACGAGTCACTGCAATCCGTAGGAGACTCACTTTCTCGCTGCTCTTGATTTTCATATTGTTTGATGGCTGACATCCATAGCTGTTATACGAGTACAGCTCAGTAGGTCACCATATGAACAATGACTGTGAAACCATGACTGCGGCAAATGTTTCGAGGGAGACTTACTTTTGATTTATCTTTAATCAGTACTTTCCATTTCATAGCCTGGCTGACTATGCAATTATTTAATTTTGTTAGTAGGACCAAAAATGCTGTTACTACATTTGTTGTACGTACCCAGAAATTGATAAAACATTTGTAACAGTTAACCTCAGAATTGTTTGTTTATAAAAATATTTCAAATTTGCTTACGCTTTCGCTATGGAATAGATTGAGAAAGTGAATCGCATCTCTGTCGTAGAGCTTCATAAATTCGGTATGACCAAAATTCAGATTTTCGAGATACTGCAGCAATGTTTGCTTATCGCTGTATAAAATTCTTCCGACATTAAAAGCTTAAAAGGTCGTCCATGCACAGTACGAATGCCACAAATACCATTAAAGCATGAAACAGTCTCCGACAGCAGAATACATTGACTCGTGAGATGAATGTAACGCAAAAGACAACGAGTCGCATATCAAGATAGACTTGAGGCTGGGGACCTTCAAACACTGTATTGAAAAATTGCTGACTGTGGTCTTTACAAAAATTGGAATACACGTATGAATAAATCCTGAAAGTTTTATTGAATTATCTGAGCTCTTTGTTTTATAGCATTAAATGTGTGTGACAATATTTCTAGGTATAATAAGATCGACAAATAAGTCAGGACAGATGCATTTTGAGATGACGATTTTTGAGATACTGCACTACTCTACACTGACGTTTGTGCTCTAAATCTAAGCTTGGTGCCTAAGCTTTGTATGTAAATGCACCACTTTTCCATACCTGGAATAATATAGGTATTACGAGAAATTCTGTACTCCTTGCACCTTCTGTCCAGCAATACTTACTCGCTAGGTTGCAGGGTAGTTAGTAATACTGACAATTAAAGTTTTTCAGAACGCTTCGAATCTCTACAAATTTAAGTTTTCGAAATTTTCTATATTAATGAATGTCCTTTCGAAGTTAATGGAAAGCAAGACTAGCAGAGATCAACACTAGTAGTCTAGTGTCTGTTCATTGTCAAGAGCGTTTTCTTATATAATTTTCTCTCACGATGGGCGAACTTATACCGCTGTGACAACGCCGGTCAGCCAATCTACCAAGTGGTGCCAAGAAAATATTTTTATGATTATGCGGAAAGTATGCAAAAACTACTTATGTTCAAGGTTTTAAAAATCTTTCACTATCTCCACTTATTAGGAAAAGTATCAGTAATCATCTATTCAGAAAAATCTTCAGATCTTCTATCGATGTCATTAGCAAGCCTTTTAAAGTTCGATAGTTGACCGAAGCTGTGATTTCTGTAATTTTCCGCGATAACAAGACTTCCAGATGGATCATCTTTTGATGGGAAAAGAGGTTGATACTGTATGCGTATGAGGTTAATTTTTTCGGCACCAAAACTATCGAAGGATCTGGTACTACATCGCTCAGTTGGCTTCCGGTGTTTACTGTGATCTACTGTTGATTTAATTTTCTGAATCGTCTGTATTCCGTAAATTTGTTTTGCACACCACTTGAACCAAAGTATCCACCTCACCTTGAAGACCACTTCACTTCACTGATAAAAATGGTTTTAAGTTTTGATGTTTTAGTACAAGGTCATTACGTTGGATAGCATATAATACAGGTATAGAGTCTACTACCCATCAATACACATGGTATGCGCAACATGCACATATGAGAACAACCTGGATTAAATCCTTTAAAAATTCGACTAATTTAAGGCACTGCATGAATTTTTTGCATTTTTCCTTTAGTTTTTAATTTAATTTTAGTTTTCTTTTTCTAATTAATTTGCATCATCCTCTGAAACCTGCTTGAATTTATGTTTTATTTATTTGACATGTCATTCCATTGTACTGTATACATTACAACATCACTGTCATCCTTTCAATTTTCCATTTGAAAACTGCTTGACAAAATCCCACCCCATCCATGCCCCATAACAAAAATGATTAGCAAGTGAAACACCCCACCCAATGAAAATACCATCAACATAAAACAGGCTACGTGTTGTTGAAAATACAAAATAACAAAAATATTTATATATAAATGTATTTATAATTATTAGTGAAAATTGAAATATGAAATTGCTTCCAACAGGCGTTAGTTTTGAACGGGTTTTGGTGTATTTTGGAAAAAATCCGATTGAAACCGTCCAAAACTGAGGCCAGTTCGTTGCGTACCCGTCTCTAAATGTTTTTTATTACCAACAAAAAATGGTTATTTTTAATTGTTATTTGTTTTCGTTTTTTAAACGTTATATTTAATTTTTTTTTTTTTCTATCAAGAACAAAACAATAAAGTTTTCTCTTTCCCTTTCGTTTGTTTTTCTTGTACATACATTCCCCAAAGAGACATTACAAAAAGAAATTTTTATCTAAATCTAATTAAACAAAAAAATACAAGTAAACAAATGAAACATAATAATTAATTTGATTTTATTTTCTATTTAAAAAAAAAAAAAAAAATTATATAAAATTTCAATAAATAAAATATGTATAAGTTTTGAACACTGCAAACATTATCTAAAAATATTTTCATTTTACTTATTATTATTTTTCTTTATATTTCTAAGTGAAAAAGTGTGAAAAGTGAATAAAATAAAATTTAAGTAATCAAATAGTGAATACAAAACTCAACTCAAGCATACAAAAAAAAAAAAAAAAATACTTTTTTGCATAACAAGCAATTTTTTCCACTTTATTTCCTTTTTTTTTTCTCTTTTGTTAGAAAATATATTTTCTGTTTAAATATTTACTTAATTTTATACGCAGGTAAAATATCTAGAGCCGCATGTGTTTGCAGTGTTATTTTCTATAACAAAAAAGAAAAAAACATTTATTTCTTCAAAGTTTTTTTTTTTTTTTTTTTTTTTCAATAAATCATAATTTTTCTGAGTGTTGCTTTTGTGTCATTGTCTACATACGAACGTATCTATATAACAATTTCTCAGGCTAGATCATTAAAATGAAAAATATTTAATAAAAAAAAAATTATAATAATCTTTCTTGCTGCCGCTCAACAATCATCGAATGGCAAAAACTTTATAACTTTATTTACTCACTTTTATTTAGTAAATTCCGATTGAGTTTTCATTGTCTTCGATAAATTTGATATACCTATTCGAAGCCATGTGATGCAAAATTTTGTACGTGACATGAAAATTCAATAAATTAATTAAGTGCTTTCATTTGTTTACTTGTTCATACGTGCCCTGTTTTGCATAATATCTATAGAAAAAAATTTAAAAAAATTTTTTTTTTTTTCTTTTTTGCATGTTGTGTGTTTTTTTTTTTTTTCCTGCTTGTGGATACTATTTTATTTATTTATTTAATTTTGTCTCCTGCATTTTGAACTTTACTAAAATATTGTTTGTATAATACATTCGCATGCTTTGTGTAATTTCATTTAGTGTGTCCTCTTTCAAAGTAAGTCGTGTAAACAGGAAAATTGTATGCCCTTTGAGGCTTAAGTCGGGTGCTTAATATTTGTTCTTAAGTCATTGCAAATTCCTGCCTATACCGAAATTGCACGAGTAATCTCTAAATGCGATTCAGAATATTATGCGAAAAATTATCCATCATATGGCTAGTTTTAGGATCTATATACTACTACATGTAGCCATCGGTCTAAAAGCCTCCTCTATGTGGTCTAACTTTTTAGCTGAACACTCCTCGATCCTTAATTCACAATCGAAAGTACCAACTACACCTCACCGAAACTGAGATTTGATACTAACTTTCGGACATCAATTCCAGCCCGTAGTGAGTGGGAACATGTTGCCGATAACGATGGCAGTTCTACACAGATGGTTCTCAAATCAGAAATGGGTTGGGTGGAGGTATTTTCTCCAAAAAGCTCAATTTGGAAATCTCCTTCCATCTCTCAGATCACTGTAGCGTATTTCAGGCGGAAGTAATAACGATTAAGGAAGCCCTGTCCTGGCTGAAGTGTAATCTAGTATCTGTTCGGTACATTACAATTTTCTGACAGAGATAATTCAATATTCACCTATGCTGGGTGCCAGGCCACAGAGACATACCGGATAACTGCAAGGCTAACGAGCTCGCTAGAAAAGACGTAACCCTCAGAAATCAATATTAAGGTATGCTTCTCGCTGCGAGTAAACATTTACTCATGCTGGATGCAATCAAAAATGTCAATCACGAATGGGAGACTCTCACTACTTGCAGAGTCTTTAGACAAATCTGACCCAAGCTAGATAAAAAACGCTCTAATAGATTGGTTTTGATAAAACGATCACAGATCAGCACCTTCATCGGTGTTCTAATGCAGCACTGTTCTAGCGGTCTGCACGCTAAAAGGCTGGGCCTATTTTCAAACGATTACTGCAGAAGCTGCAGGGACGAGGAGGAGGAGGAAACGATCCTCCATTTCCTTTGTACCTGACCAACCCTGTCCAAAAGAAGACTGCTTCATCTAGAGGCTCCATTGTTCGACGACCTAGGCGACCTGGCGAATATTGACGTCAGAAGCATTTTCCGCTTCATAAGACGCTCCGGCCGATTCAACTAGCCAACTCAAACAATATACACTAGCTAGTGTATGACAACAACTGTCCAACTCTTGGAAAAAGTGGCGGTTGCTCGGTCAATAAAGCTTCCAAACCACTGCTGTGCTTCTCGAGAACTGTCTTCACCAACACCTCTGCGAATAAACATAGACAGCAGAGCAGCTACCAAAGCCATCTCATCCACAGAAATTAAAGTAATTAATCTTAATATTGACACTTGACCCTTGAAGAACGCTAATTTAATGACCTGGGCGAACTGTCAAAAAGACACCGATAGCCACTTCTTCACTGTTGGTAGTTCTGAGTGAGTCCAGTGTACATATATGTTGTCTACCTGTCCCGCCCTGATCGTCTGGCTTCGTCTCAATTTGACATTTCTGGAATGAGAGTTTAAATCACTCGACCCACTCTTGCTTTTGTTTTTTTTTTTTATGAATTTCCACTATGTACATAGTACCCACAATAATCAGTGTCTACAGAACCCCGAAGCAACTGTAAAGTAGGTTAGGTACTATACGCACACCCAGTATCTACTAAGGGCATTAGGTCCACAATGCACATATTTCTGAACGTATTCCGTAAGCAACTTAGCTTGCGAATGGGTTTTCACTGAATTTGAATAAAGTTTCTCTCCTAATTTGCTAATTTACACCGAACATGAGGTCACAAAATTCCTTGACTGAACAGAACGGATGATTTTTATATTTGAAGCTTGGACGAAGAACATAAACGAAAAGTTAACATTTTGCTTAAAATTTTTTTAGAAATTGAAAAAGGCTAGATTCGAGACTTTTCAATCTTGTCGGGCTTGATTTGCCGAGCCTTGTGTTTAATCCTCAACCTTCAAATCGATGCGTGCCCGACGTTTTTCTATCCTTCACCTGGGATAATCTAAATATTAAAAAATCGTCAGCGCGACAGATATAGGTGACCTATGGAACTGACAGAATCATTCTGAAATTTAACGAAGTGGACAGATTTCTTAATCCACGTCTCAAATCGATCTAAAACCGCCAGAGACTTTCCATTAACACATTGGAATCTTTTCAGAAATTCGTCTCACAACATAAACTTGAAAATTGCCCAAATTGACTTCGCAATTTCTAAAGATGCAGCCTTCCGTTTAAGTTATCACGACCAAACAGGAATTCTGTTTGCAACTGAGTTTAACTTTTCTCAATACACTGAATGGAAACTTTTCTACGAATCGTCATCATAATTTTCCTCTCCATTTCAATCAATTCACCTACACAGTGCAGTTTTTCCCAGCCCCCAGCTCATCCCCATTTCAACTACTAGTCCGATTTTGATTTGTATCCTTGTCCACAGAAGAGAAAAAAGGATGGCCAAAAAACTTTGTCCGCAACAAAATGAAATTTTACCCCGCACAATCCGGGCTAAAAAGGACAACAAAATAACTGAAAGGATAACAGCAAAAAAACGAAGAAAATCTCGAACAAAACATTTCACTCAAATGGAAAAACTTCACCATATGAATGTCCAGCAGCTGAAAAATCCAAATGTATATATGAACTCGTCGTCCTCCGCCTGAAAAGGCCCAAAAAGTTTATCATGCAAGTGAATTTTTCGCCCCCACCCCCACTCCTTCATAAGATGATCAGATGTTACTACTGCTCGTCCAACTCAATCACAAATAAATATCTTTAGGTAGAAAAAAAACCAAACCAACCCATATAACGTCGCAGGACAACATTGCAAGTTCAACGGAAAAGGATAAAGCAAAAGAAAAACTTTTTTCGAGTACAAAAAAAAAAGATATATGAAGAAGATTTTTTCCTTCTTCTTGTAATCTCTTTCTTTTCGGTTCCCAGGTTTGTATTTCCCAAGAAGATGAAGAAGAAAAAAAAATCCTTCAAGAGATACCAAAGTTTGCCAAGAGTGTGTGCGGCAAAAAAAATCGGAAAAAAAAATATTGTTGGCAACCCCCGGCTCAGTTTCAGTTTCAGTTTCAACTTTGCCGTCTCTCATTTTTCGAAAGCGGACGACAAGCAAAAAAGAAGAATAAAAGTTCTATGCCATTGCTTTTGATTATCACAAAATTAAAAACTTTTACGTCCTGCTGCAGGACGATATCAGGGGAGGACTGCGGCGCGTAGGTAGGTATTTTAGGATGTGTGTCTACGGCTTGAACTTTTTCGGTGAACTCTACTCTATGAATGTGGTATTAAAGATGAAGCATAAAACATGACAGGAACATCAATTTTTCGGTGTTATTCGATGGGGGTGTGAGGCAGGAGGTCCTTGGAAGATGATAAATATTTGCAGACATTGTCAGATGGCGCCCGTATTCCAGATCAATAAGAAGAAATTAAATCAGTGAAGCGATACTGCAAATAGTGCGGAATGCATGGCACATGGTATCCTCCCTTTTAAACTGGTATTTAAAATGTATCCTTGCGGGTTCGATCTTTTCTTTTTTTTTTTTTTTGGGTTTTTCACTACCCACTTTATCCTCAGATATAATTTTTTTTTTTTTCATTTTATATTGAGTTGCAATCGAGACGTCTAGTCTGCATGTTTCGTCCTTTTTTTTAGCAGACAATTTTTCAGGACTCGTCAGCAACAATGAGGAATGAGGTTCGATGGAAAGATATTCCAACCTACCCTCATTTCATGCGGCTCATGAAACAAATTGAGTTGATAAAGGAGGCAAAGGAAGGAGTTGACTGCATTCGTTTGTTCCGAGGAACATCCTTTCTGCCATTTTGAATTAATTTCATGAGAGAGTCTCCTTTTCTTTCCTTTGAAACACTTCCCTGCACTCCTTTGCACTCCCTTTTGTCGGCTTCGTTTAAAATGCAAAAGCACTGAAGTAATCTATTGATTGTATCATCGTTCCAGGTCTATAGTAGCATACTTAATGCCTGTTATCCTTTTATAACCATAACTCATACAATCCTAGAGGAGCGCTAAAAGCAGAAAAAAAAAAGGAAAGAGGAATCAAATTCGTGAGGATAATTCATAAAATCAACGAGTTCATCGATCTGCTGCTACCATACCTCCAATCATTACAATGAATATCAATGTCCTTGAAAATCCTTGCCGTTTCCTTTTACATTATAATTCAATTATTAAAATTTCTTTTTTTTTTTTTGTTATGATTTTTTACGACTTCCATGTGTAGCGTGGCGCGGTGAACGAAATCGATCTGTCGATTGCTTTTAATGGTCTACGCACCCGCTATGCTGTGGTGGGGTCCGCAGGATAATAAAAGAAAGGAGTCGCACAGGAAAGCAGGAAAGAACAAAATCAAAAATATTTCTTAATTATATCCGTTTCTGTAATAAAATTCAGAGTATTAAAAATTAAATATTGGCAATTTTTTAGGTGAGTGTGGCGGGTCGAGGGGGATGGACAGGAGGAGCGGCCAAATGTGAAATGTGGTCAACAACGTAAAATCACATTGATGGATGACGGTCGGGTCCGGGTGGGTGTTGAAAATTCAAAGTGGACGGGAACTTTTATGTGGTCTCGGTGGTTGGTGGCGGCAACATTTGCAGGAGCCGTAAAATGATGCGGGTGATATTAAAAAATTGGATTTTTAATTTATATTCGATTTTTTTTTAGAAGTTTCTATCGTATCCTTTGATGTATTGAGTTTGATTATGATTTAGGATAATATTTATCGAAGTAATGCTGGATTAGGCAATGAAAGAGTGACAGTTGGTAAGGATTTGAAAGGGAGGTATCTATACACTTCTGTTTTTTGATATAAGTCGATTTTTTCTTGTTGCTTGTGCACAACAAATAGTAGTGGAGAGTGAGTTAAAAGGGACCTCCAATAGTTTTTTATAAATACGAGTAGCGGAAATCAAAAAAATACTACTCATCTAATCTCATCCTCTCAACTCTCGACGTTGAACAGGCAGGCTTTCTCACTGGATCCTCCTATAGAGTAATGCGTCGAGTACAGGTCACTGCTACATCTGCTGTGTAGCGACTTGGAGAAGGCTTTCGACAGCTTGAATCGAGATGCTATCTGGTTGGCCTTACGCAGGAGAGGTATGCCAGAAAAAATCATAGCATATCACATACGATGGTAGTAGATGTCGGAAGATTTTGAAGTCCATACTGTCACCGCTGTTGATCTTGGTGGTCATCAGAGATGTACTCCGTGCAGGACTGACGGAAGTTAATCATGGAATTCGATGGATAATGACAGTTTACCTCCAACACTTCGACTACGCATAGAATAATGAACCATCATCTGATGGCCCAAAATCTAGAAGCTGAGGCAAACAAAGTGTGACACTTCTAACACCCGCGCTCAACTCAACATTGTCGGACAGGAAGTCGAAAAAGAAGACAACTTTCCATATCTAGGAAGTGTGGTCTCGTTTATCCGCGGCGGCACCAAACTGGGTGTATGCAGCAGAATGTCTGTCCTCAGTATAAGAACCAAGCTGCGATTGTTCCGCTCCAACGTAGAATCAGTACTGCTATATGGGTGCCACTAACACACGCAAATAGTAGACCTTCGTAAATAGATGTCTAAGAATCATCTTGAGGATTTTTTGACCCAATCGTGTCTCCAACGAACAACTTTATCAGTGAACGAGCCAAGAAAGTTAAAGTGGATTGGACACACACTGCGACGCTAAGACAACTCCATTGTGACTCCAACAACTCCATTCACAAATATGCAGGCTGAACTGCGAGACCTCCTAGGCAAACGTGGCGCAAAACAGGCATTAAGCTGTTTGAGAACGAGTTAGAGGCAGCTTAAACACGTTGCAGAACTCCGAACAAGGTGGAGCGCAGGTGCTTAAACAAAAAGTGAAAGTTGTAGTTTTTAAAAAAAAAAGGTTGCCTAATAGTTGGGAACTGTACTGATCCATGCTTTTAAGTAGAGTAACGGCACAGCGTTTTTAAAACATCTAGATGTCAAATGTTCAGTATCTATCGAGTTAGGCATTTAATAAAGACTTGAATTACCGCCCTGCATATCTTATCCATCATTTTAATACGTAACTCATCTATGTATCTATTATTCATCAAAATCCGTGCTATGGTTATAGTTCCAATATAATGTAGCCAATAGTTTAGATTCAATGTTGATCTGAGACTTAAGTAGTGCGTTTTTTCTACTCGTGACATTGCCATAAGTTGCGCTTGCCGCATGAAACCTTAAATCGTGGACATCAAGATTCGCAGTCAGAGGTAGATCAGCAGATGCAAATGCATTGTGTTGTTAAAAAAATATCCTCCCTCGATCAGGAGCTTTAATCGATGAGACTCTCGAGCTAGACCACTTCTTCTAATTCAACTGCTTTGATAAACCGGCAGAGGTAGTTACTAAGAATTGATTTTAGCCTGGCCATCTAACTGGTACAGAGTTAGATAAAATCACAATATGATCGATCTGTTGCACTTTTCGACAGGACATTGCTAGCAATAATATTGGAAGCACTCTTTCATGCCATAGCTTTATCTCCTCTTAATGTAAATTACCATCGTTACCATTTTGCAAACATTCAAAATAACTTCTATCTCAACTTCTTTACTGTTCACATTTCTATAATGCGATTCTGTAGAGAATGAGTCTCATGTGATACTCTTGAGGCATTCCATTTTCTTCAAATATCAGGCCTCAGAGTATGCTCGATTGACCACAACTTCTCTGCGTTAAATTAAGGTTTGACGGTCACTAAGACGGTCTGAGCTGTTGTGTTCGATGATGCAAAAAATAAAAACTTGCTGAGTGTTTGTAATATACTGTGCTGCCCGCTTAAAATAGGATTGGAGTACGTTCTAAAGTCATTGACACCAGACGTGGAACGTGTCTTTCTGTATCTCAGAATTTCCCCATCCTAAGTTGTGTCAATTTTTGATTTTCCAAGAATTTCCTCAAATGTCAAAGTGCTTCTATTTCCAAATTACATTCTATACTTACACGTTTTTCAGGAACCTCTTGAAACATGTGCTTGTTATTCTCTTCGAACACCAACCCCCAGACTAACATTACACAACATTTTCGAAAGAGAAAACTTTTATCCTTCCACTCTACACAGAAGGCCTGTCATAAACAAAATTCTAATACAGTGAGATAAGTGATCATGCGTATCCTTCATATGACCAACCAACAAAAAACAGCCAGCCTCTACGAATTTTCAAAGAAATAAGGTAGCAAATATAATTCGTCCACCCACCTCCTACAGGAGAACGGAGCGCCGAAAAATAAATAAAGAAATATCTCAATATCCCAATTTTAATGCACATTTTACGATTATTTATTACGTCAATAAATTACCATAAAAAAAGCACACACGAGTAGGTACACAAGGATATCACGGTGATTCCTGTGTTCCGAGTGCTAAAGTGAATCATTTATTTCCCCTCAAAAAACTAGGTGATTGCCAGCGCAAAATTGTAAAGACTAGCCACGAGTCGCCGAAAAAACACTTTCACAAGTGGATGGAAGTGAAAGCGACGCACCCACGCATCCATTCGCACCCCCAATCAGGTTATCATCCGCTTTTTGACCATTTCTGGTGAGATGAGTTGAATGGTAGGTGGAGAGAATCCATTAACCCATACGCGATTATTGGTTCCGAAGGGCTACACACTGCTGGTAGATGTTGGCAGTTCTCCGCATCTCCCTATGGCATCCAATTGAGGAATAGCCAGCTTAGGTGGAAGGTTAGTGGGCAGATATCCTTTCTAAGTGACTTCTCTGTATAAGAGTGAATGATACTCTCAGGGAGAAACAGAAGGCTGGCAGGCACAAAAAAAATGAAAATAAAACGTGGATATTCCTGCGTGTGGTAAAGGATACACGCAGGGTAGCACACGTATACAGGGTTAAATGCCGCCACAGGATGTCGTTAGTTGGGATTTATTGGATTGGATTTGAAAGTAAAAAAAAGAGTACAACAAAAAAAAGCCAAGATGAAAGGATGTGGAAGAAGTGACTTAGAATGGGGAGGAAAAATGTGATCGAATCAAAAGGACATTCGCATATGAATTTAATATATTAAAATGGATTTCATCCTTTTTTTTCGTTCGCTGGTTGTCCTGTGCGTTGCTTCACATCTTTTATACACACACACGTTTTTCATTCTTTGGCGAAATGGATATTTATGACTTTAATATATTTTCATATTCACATGGTGAAGGATATATGCGGAAGAGGGGTCCTCTTCTAAAGGAATATTAATTTAAGAGGGATAATCGATTTGGAGAGCATGTAGCTTGCGTTGGCATAGAATTTAAATATAATGCGCTTTTAGGTCATTATCCTGGGATACTTGTGGAGGATGGAGACATTTTTGAATGTTAGAAGTTGTTATCCTTATTTAAGGCGAGATAGTGGTTTACTTGGTAGGTTAGGTACTATATTGATCGTTGCCAAGTAACCCTCAAGATACTATTCTAGCAAAGGTAGCTGCACTAGGTCTTCCACATTGTTCAGCCCAAATTCACATAGGCAAGCTTTGGAGTATGTACTTTTGTACCCAGGCTATATCACCGCAGTACATCCACACTACCTTCCATCCTTTATCATCAAAGCTACACACCACCCACCTGCACATAGGCCTAATGTAAAGTACTAGTAGAATGTACTTCACAGTTCGCTGGTGTTGATCATAGTGGGGAGACTACGCGATATGAATCGTGGGGATGGCGCCAAGAAATACTAAACTTTGAAGGAGATATTGAGTTGTTAGTATCCTATCCATCGGTTAGGTAGCCGGAATCCACAGGGCCGTACATCGTTAAAGTAGTCCCGAAAAGAACAGTCCTGAGAAGAACAGATATACCTTAGAAATTGGTCTCGATTACTGTAGATTTGCTTATGAAGTCAATTCGAAATTTGGCCCGTTTTATTCAATAGAAATCCAGTTCATTTAAAAATTTAGGAAACTGCTTGGAGGTACTCAATATTGGTAAAGTATCTACGTCTGATTAACTGAATTTTCTTAGCAGTTTAAGCCAGTGCTTCTACTTACAGCAAGGGATTGTGAACTATAATCAATGATACGGTCGTAACAAGGTACATAGAGTAGGGGCATACGAGTAGGCTGTGTACACGATTATTAAAGGAGCTATTCACCATGCAAGTATATACGTGGTCTGTACGGAACTAAAAGAGCCAATAAAAATGTATCCTGATGCATTCTCCAACTAACAAATGGTCATGCATAAAGTATGCATTTTTTTCCGAAATCATCTGACACTTTGGTTAATGCAATGTCAGTCCAAACACAATCCTTTTCTTAGGCGGGGAAGGTATAGTATGGGATACCACAACATTCTACCATCATTCAAAATCTCATCACCTAATGCTATCATTCATTCATTCATCACTCAACGCATCGCATTTTTTTGTCAGGATGTCTCTCCTTGTATGGGTACATATATAGCTTGTATCAGTGATGATCAGGATATGATTAAAATGCAATAAAATTGAATTTCTCTTGTGGAAAATTTTTGTGTGGAATGTGACTGAAGTTTTTCTCATTTTTTTGGTAAGTCTTTTTTTTTATCGAAAGAACGCAACATGATGGTATCCTGGATGGTATGCTAGCGGTGATTGTGGTGGTAACGCCACCCTTTGACATTTCTTAGAAGCACTCTCTTGTTATTAGTTCAAATGAAAAAGCAGAAAGAGAGAAGGTAATACGTATAAAAAATAGGAGGACAAGTGAAAAAAAAATCAAAAGAAATCCTCTGATGGAATGCAATTAAATCCTGTTACATTATCCTGTCGGAGGAACTGTTTTTTCTTTGTTCCACGACGGCACAACCTTGCTACTTCTTTGAGAGAATGTAGCAAAAAAAGAAACTTCTAGCAATGATTAAACGAAAGTGTGCAAAAAGTGCAAAACAAAGAAATTGTGAGGGAAAATACACATTGGTCCTTTTAGTATTAATTATGTGGAAGGAGCACAAATGGAATGAATGTGTCAGTGAGGTAGTTGTAGATTTCAAAAATGAACAAAATGCTCGTATGCATTTCAGGGGTGGAATAGTACAGCGCAGGCCCTCCTCATTGGGGCCCACCTATTTGAAAGGCATTAGAATACATTTATATATTTTTTCTTCAAAACAAAGAATTCTTTTGGGCCCTCAGCATTTGCTGTTATTATTTCCGGTACTCGTTTCTATTTAGTAGCATTTCCTGGCGCCCTTTTACAATTTATTAATGCAATTAGTACGGACCTGCTTTGTTTATGGAAATTCCAATACAATTTCTGAAAGCATGTGAGACTGCAGTCATAAGAATGTCTCCTTATTGCTACTTATCAGCACTAAAGGTGTCAAGACAGGAATCTGAATTGCAGCATATCGATGGATGAAAAGCATTAAACGACAAATAGTAGGCTCTATCGTTCATTGTCTGTCGTCACAGGTGGACTTTTAAGTGAAATGAGCACTGGCACTTGAAGGTAGTGCCACAAGTAGAAACTGTGCTGATAGAAAGGAGTTTACAGTAAATCGAATGGTAAACAAGGAAGTAAACTATAAGTGCTTAAATGAGAGACTACGGCATACATACTATATATTTGTTGGGGTAAGGAGGTAATGAAATATACAATTTCATTATATGAACAAGGAAGAGCACAAACAAGTGATAGAAAGGGATCTATATAAGAAACATATATGCACAATATTCATACATAGTTGCGCTTAACTTGTATAGTCCTTATATGACAGAGGTGCCTCTGTTTTTGAGGTGCCACATTGGAAATCTTATAGCAAGTTCGGTAGTAAAATGGGAGATATAATATCGCCACTTTCATTAAAATGTGATGCTTATAGTTAACTTACGGCCCTAGTTAAGCTCGTCGGATTATTAAGGTCGAGCCCAAAGGATAAGCCCTTAACTTACTTTAGATGGCGTTACAGTTCGAGGTGCACCTGGGCATCAACCAACAAGCATCTCCAGCCAGCTCGATCTTGTGTTTTGCACACAAAGTTGGTTCAGGCCCCTTTCCACTTGTGTACGCTACCTTATGTGAGGTCTTCGGTATGAATTCGAAGAATTTCCAGGCCAGATTGTTGATATCCATTCGCTCTAAACGATAGATTCGGGCCCTTCTGACTAGGCCGATATCACTGTGCAACCGGTATAGTTCTTTGTTGTATTTTCTCCACCATTCTCCGTCATCAACCAACAAGCATCTCCAGCCATCTCGATCTTGTGTTTTATACACAAAGTTGGTTCAGCTCCCTTTCCACTAGTGTACGCTACCTTATGTGAGGTCTTCAGTATGAATTCGAAGAATTTCCGGGCCAGATTGTTGATGTCCATTCGCTCTAGACGATAGATTCGGGCCCTTCTGACTAGGCCGATATCACTGTGCAACCGGTATAGTTCTTTGTTGTATTTTCTCCACCATTCACCGTGGAATGGAGACCCAAAACGGGACCCAAAATCACTTAAATAATTTGTCTTTCAAAGCAACAAGCAAGGGTGTTCATTCGCCTTTGATAATGCCCACGTATAGCAGGACTGGGATAATGGGTGTCTTATATAACATCACTGCTGCTGCTGTCATTTTTTTAATTTACAGTGGAGGCTAGGTAGAAAAAAAAACCTTCACTACCTCAAAATTGTATCTGCCTATTATGATGCTCTGTCGAAGTCGCCGATGTTGACTGTCTTTTTGTGATGACAGCATATATTTTGTTTGGCCATATTTTGTTTGGCGTTCGTTAACCGCTAAACCCGAAAACATCACTGACAGCCCGCTGCGTTCTTCCAATTTTGTCAATGTCATCGGCGTGTAGTCGTACAGGCATTCGAATGATAGTACTCCTAATGTTAGCTTGAGAATTTTGTACAATTCTTGCAAATGTGATGTTAAAGATGTTACGATGGATATGATGGCGTTGATGAATCTCGTCTCTCCTTTCGGGACATTCAATACAAGTTGTCTTGGACGGCTTCAAGTCTGCAATTCACAATATAAATGCTGGTGTTCCCCAAGGCTTTGTTTTATCTCCGACTCTCTTTCTTATTTTTGTAAATGATTTCTTGTCTGCAACCTCTAATCCAATCCGTTCCTTCTCTGATGACAGTTTTTCATATTCGTTCTCTAACTCATGTCCTTGCTCTTCGGCCATAGAAGAGGAACGGCAACGTATGTTAAACACATTAAACTTCCACCTGGACAGCATAATCAAAAAGAGTTCAACCAACAGAGTGGAATTTAATGCTTCCAAAACACAATAATGTCTGTTATGTCTCTCAAGAGAAACCAAAACCCTCAACCATTTTTCATGAATGGTACTTGCATAGCTGAAACCGACAGACTTGCCATTCTCAGTATGTGTATCTTCGATCCAACGGTCACATATTCAATGTCGCCAAAAATGCTGCAAAATACCTAGGATTCCTTAAGCGGTGCAAGAAATATTTTACTCCGCTTGATCTGGCCTCAATTTATAAGGCATTCAGCCGCTTAAAGCTGAAATATAACGCCCATATCTGGTCTGGTGAACCCATGAATGTTCTGCACATTCTTAACAGGGTACAGATCCGCGCGTTAAAAGTTATAGATGATAGGGACATATAAATGTCTCGTGTTTTTCCAGCGAAATAGCCAGTTGCATTCCTCCCCTTAAACATTTCACGCACAATACGCATCACATCAGTTCACCCTTAAGCCTAACTTCGATCATACTGTCAAATACAGGGACTCGTTTATAAGCAGAACGACACGAATGTGGAATGATCTACCAGGCTCTGTATTTCCCCATCACTAAAACCTTCAAATATTTAAAGGCAACGTGCACAGGCATCTCCTTCAAACGCCCGTTTTTTCTCATCAGACCATATTTTGATGTATGAATGCTCCTTACCAAATCAACCACAGATCCTTTAAATAGCTCGGCCTCGTTATACCGTCGGCTCCAACCGCCTTGATGGATTTAAGCTTAGATATTGCTATCTTCACTTCACTTTGGTCGGGTGGACGGAATTCTTGATCGTCATCGTCCTCTGGATGACAGCGGAATTTTGATCTTCACAGCCGTGTACCAGTCTGCAGAATTGATCAGCACTGACTATGACTCTACTGCTAGATTTCTTTCTTCATCCCTATAGGCTTCTGTTCGGGCTTGACATGCTCTTGTTTTGTTCAAAATTCGTCTTTTTCTATCTTTATGCAATGTTGAATACAATAGCAATCTTTATACTTAAGAAGTGTCCTTAAATACCTAACAAGCGGGCATTAATTAACAGTGTTTGCTGTACGTACGATATACTTAATGATGGCTTGCGCGATGTAGAGAATATTGCACAACTCTCGCTTACGCGATGTCGTGAGGACAGTGCAACGCTCATTTGGACGATGCCACGGATGTCTCTGTTCTGAACCAAACTTCTAATTTACTATCTAACAGAAGAGACGTCCCAAACGGTATTAATGCCACAACTTATTAACGTCGATTGCTATTTTTGGTTGAAGATGATACAATAACCACCAAAACAATATTAATTGTAATATCTAAATGAGATTGTGACACGTCGTACGCTTCTCTCGCTTCAATTTATTATCGTTCTTGATTTTTTGTTTTGAGTTATTTTTACGTGTATGTTTTTTAACGTGTCACCCTTTCACAGTTTTTAGCAAAACCGAATACAGACAGGGCTCATTTAAAATTTCCTTCACAGTGGGTAGATTCTAAAATTCAACGACAGCTAATTATAGACATCTTAAATATCAAAGGTAAAGCGCAAACATTACGAGGCAACATTATACGTACCCTGCAAAGTTTCAACCCCCAACTGTGTGATATCACGCGGTTTTCCATTTCCTTTCACTATACCTTCAATATTACAATCCTTCTGAACCCAAATCACCCCGGATCTTTGGATATTTGTAGCAAGAGCTTTTCTTTCAAAGCAGCACCCGTCACTCGCATCAGGTATGAGTTTCGATGATGATGTCGGTCGATGCCTTGAATCAACATCCTGTTTATCAGACAGCCAGCCAGCCAACCAGCCATCTTGATATGTGACGACAGTTCCTTCCTATTTCATTCAACTCACAGACACATCCCATGTGACACAAGCAAGTGACGCCTCATACAACAGCATTCTGATCCTTAGAAAAAAAAATCCTTTTAACATTATCCTTTCAATGTGTGACGAAGTAAAAATCACACTTAATGTAACAAAAAAAAAAAAGCGAAATGAAATGCTGTAATTTGTATATAGCGATTCGCAAGGTACACTATTCTAAATACTTTGAAATTTTAGGCGCAAATGTATTGACTAACTGTCGGATGCTGTGTCCACTTGATCAATCCAAATCTCCAATGAAACACTGGCAGTGAATGGGTACTTTAAAGTCGTCTTTCCGTCTGGCTTTAATGGGAAACTGAATCGTTGTCGTTTGACGGATGGCTCCAAAACTAATCAAAGATCTGATCCTGGTGTCATCTTGGAGGTTGACAATATTGGGGTTCTAGTTAAGCAAAGATGCATTTATCTTTTAAGCGGAGACGTTTGCTCGTCCCAACGTCGCACTCCATAACTATGCCGGTGCCACCAGTTTTTTTTACCGCGGGCATCAGTATGAACTAGCGCTTGAAGATAATCTTGTGATCGTTGAACTTCTGTACTCCGATTCTTGAACTAGATGTCATTACGATCCTGTTGCATTCCCCATTTGCATCCTTCTGGGGGCTAAGCAACTACTTCCGAACGGACCAACATGAGTTGACCTTCAACTGCAGTAGTTTTTTATGCACAACCATAACTTGTTTCAGAAACTGTCCTTTAAACATTCCTCTTTCATCCAACTCAACCTTTGGCAATACAGTGTAATCTGCGTCACCCTCCTTTTAGCTTTTGAAAAGTTCCTTTTCTAGTAGCTCGGATCATCTCCTTACATTTTAGCTTTCTCTATCAGGCACCGGTCTTTCGACAGCTGCCTGGTTACCATACATAAACCGCTGAAGACTCATTCTAAGCGAGGTCGAGGCCCAGGGTATTTCACATTGATCATCGCCTTGTTCTCAAGCCTGCCGTATTTGATGTTCGCCAGTGCTATTGCAGTTTTTAGCCAAAACGCCTTAATTTTAAAATCATTCAAACACCTTCGATATATATTTCGTTTTCCAATCATTTTCCGTTAAAAATGCTGGAAATTCTCTGGGGATTCGTGGTCTTTATTGCTCGCAAGAAGAACGTTTCCACCATTCCTCTGTGTTACAAACTATCTGTCAAAACTTGCCTATCCTATGTGATAGTGATAGGGTACAAAGAGGGGGAACACAAAACACATCATGTCTCGCCGTAAAATTTGATTATTCTCCACAGACATAGAGCACAGCAAGCGTCCAGAATCTGCAGTGCTGCAGAGCTTCGGTGAGTCTGTTCACTTTGACTTTAACTCGTCTAATGAAGGTGTGTCAGCGCTCCTGCAGGACTTTGATCAACAGCAAAACTTCTCAGAGTGGTGGTGGAATTATCATCATCATCATGCAAAGGATGTGTGAATTTTTTTTCCAGACTTTCTTCGTCCTTCTTGAAATACCTCTGCCCTTTTGCATTCCTCCGGTGTCATGTACTCGTACAAGAGCGATTGTATGTGGCAGTGACAGGACGCACAGCAGTGGACTTTAACAAAACTCAGACGAGATATCCTTTGAAGTGATAAGAAAAAAAAAAGTTCCTCTAATTATACTTCAAAGGACGATGATTGGGGAAATAAATCCTCCACATTACACTTAAACTTTATTACCTCCACGGATTGCCAGACAATGGGTGAATCTAACCAACTTTCGATTTCTTGAACAAACATTTTTTAATTAATTAACCGTCAAGTGAAATCCACGATGACAATGGGGTGGGGTCTCACTTGGTTGGTCTGGCCATTAACTAATATCAAGGTATCCATCTCTCCACCTTGATTGACAAAGAAAGGCATGGCAAGGCCATTAAGTAGCTGACCACCTCCCAGTGCCCCCTCAACCGGAAACAATCAGAGGGAAATCTTAAAGGACTCACTTTTCTTTCCTTTTTTCGGACAAATGGACGTCAAACACTACTACTGCTTGTTCGATGGGGTTCTGCGACGTAGTATAGCGTGGTTTTCGTCGTTCGATAGTATCATCAGTGCTATTGGCAAGATGTCACCTAATCACGCTATCGTGTTGTCGTAAATTCTTCATCACTTCCCGAACACACTAACGCCTTCAAAAAAAAAAAAAACAACGAACAACGTCAGTGCCCTTGCAAAGTCCTTGCTTGTGTCAATATGGGTGTGCCAAATAAAATTCATGGGCGATTGGCAGCGGATAAGGTGATGGACGGCAAATAGAGTGGAGAACCGGGCTACCTTGCAATTTGGTTAGAGAAATTTAGGTCATTGCGTGCGTTTTTGGTTTCCCTTTTCTTTTTCTTTTTTTTTTTTTTTTTTCTTTTAAAAGGAGGAAAGTTTTATTCACCATAATCATGGGGCGGTAGAGCAGGAAGGGGAGCAAAGAACCTAAGATATCGGATTTAGAAGCAGGTGGAATCATGTGTGGGCTTAATGGCTGGATATTGGATTCATTAGGGTGCTTAGCAGCATTATAACTTCCGGCCTTTTAGTCAGCTGCTCGTGTTGTGGGGAAATATCCGCTCAAAGAATGTAGGCTAAATGATAAGGCTGAATGAGTGCCCTTTTGGAACCTATACAATTCTTACTGAGGGTGTTAAAAACACATTTGTTTTGCTGGGAGTGTAATCGACGTATGTTTTGAAGCTATCTGAGAAGATTTGTTCTGATAAACCAAACAAATGTGGTAGATGTACATATGTAGGTCTCCATACATTTCGAACTGCCAATTTGCTACCAAATCAGCTGTATGTATTAGCTATTCGATCATTTGTGTTCTAAAGGGGTCAAGTTGTTTTTCTCAGGGCTGGACTTTCATAAAGAATAATGTTATTCATATTTGCCACATCGATGTTGAGCTGTTATCCCGGTGTCCCGACTGGTTTTAAATAATTAAGCGCCCTCAACAACTACAAATATTACATAATTGCTGTACAGGAAATGGGATCGCTGGAAGATTGATGGTTTCAAGATGGAAAAGTATAGAGTTCACCATTGGTAAAAGAATGTTGTAATCATGTCAGTTAGTACCACATGATTTCGTATATTCATCATCCAGTAAGCCTTCTGGCCGATAACGTTGCGATCAATGGTAGGCACACTTTTTTTTGCAGTAACTTTTAGATCTATCAAACTTACTTTTTCACAAAAGTGGTTTAACATTGGAAAAATCGCCTAAAAAATAGAGGTTTCCTAAGCTACTCATTGGCCATGAGAGGCACCTAACCTCAAAGATCTACAATTGAAGTTAATGGTAAGAATCGTTTCTGGGTAAGAATATCTCGAAAATGATGAGTCCCACGAGACAAATTATTTCGTTCGAAATTTAAGGTTTTGAAATTCCCTATGAGACAGATGCTGATTTTTCTAAAAAATTTTCAAATTTTTTGTCGGTTCGTAATCTTCCAAAATGTCCCACTTCACCCCGAAGTTAATGGTGGAAATCGATTTTGAGTACGAAAATCTTTCCTAAGAGAAAAATTATGGAAAATTAGAAAATTTTAGGTACCCAATCTTCCAAAATGTCCGACTTTACCTCGAAGTTAATGGTGAAAATCCTTTTGAGTACAAATGTTTCGAGAACGGTGAATCGTACGAAAACAATTTTTAGGATCGAAATTTTAGGCTTTAATATTCTCTACAAGATGAATGTTGAATTTTCTTTCAATTTTCCAAAATCTGTTTTGAGTATAAATATCTCAAAAATTGTGCGCCCTATGAGAAAAATTGTTCAGATTAAAATTTTTGCTTTATCTCGAAAACGTATTGCAAGTGTTCCTTGTTTTTAAACTCTCTACATTGGTACAGAATTTTTCAAAATTATAGAAAACTGCACAAAATTATCTTAAATTGACCCTTAAATTAATGGAAATCGTTTATGAATTGAATGTCAGTTCGGTACGGGCTGTGGTGAGTCAGGAAAGGGCCATGGGGGCAGAGTATAAAGATTGAGGTATACTTCTAGCTTCTTGATTAAGTTTTCAAAAGGTGGCAGTTATTTTCACCTCATTCATATACTTCCTGCTAAACAAACATTCCTGTACAAATATAATTTATAAATGTTCGTTGAGCAAGATCTATCTTCACCATCTACACCCAAGATACGAAATGCTTTCGCTCACAAAATTAGCGCCCGATGTAGGACTCTAGCTCGCGATCTTGACGCTGAATCAAGGCTTTTCAGAATTTTCAGTAGCATATACAAAGCCAGACTCTTTCACTCTTATCAGGGGATGAACCCTTCAATTATTAGCTTTCCTTACGTCAAGTCAAACTATTTAACAAACCATCAGATGTTTTTAATTAAAAATTCACGACATTTAGCGCCACCTACGCGTGACTACAGAAAACTTTTCTATACTATTCACTTTACTTCTATGACAGGATCATCTTCCTTCCAAAAATAGTTACACACTTTTCGCGAAAGTTCACAAATTGTTTCCTCGTTTTGCGCAAATTTTGTAACTAAAAATATAATCCTTTCTTACATCCTCACGGATATCAAATTCCAATAAAATCCCACAAACTGAAAATCCATCTTTACACTAATGAAGACACCATCCATCCGGCCCACCTTCCAAAAATTCCACACAACAAAATTATTTTGTTAAACGACACACCAAAAGGATTACACTACAATCCCCAGCAAATCCTTGCTCCAACGTGAACCGTTTGCTTACAGCAAACAAAGCTCGAGGAGCAAAGCAAAGAAACGCGCTACGAAACACGAAACGGAAAAGCGGAGCAAAAAAAAAAAAAAAGAAAAAAAAACTTTTCTTCACGGGCGCACAACATAACTAATATTAATTTAATTATTTTGCTTGACTTCCATTATTCGTCCTTGCGCGAGCGTTGCGTGCTCGCATTGTGAGTGCGAGTGTTTGTGTGTCTGTCTGTCTGTTTATCCTTGGTTAGCAGGCAGTACATAATAATAAATTCATTTTGATAGGGAGCAGCTCAGCCAGCAGCCCCTAACGTTTTACCGTTTTGCTTCGCTCAAATGTCACCTCAGAATAATAATGATAAACACGCGCGCGGCTTCAATTTAAACACCCAACGGTGACGCGGCGCGGCGCGTCCTCAACGGGCCGAGAGGGGAAGCGAAAACATCCCGAGGATTATCGCGAGCGACGAATAAACGCTACAGCACAGTGTGGCGCTGGCATCGCAGAATCACATTCCGGCATATCCCTGGCATATCCCTTTTGTTCGATATCCCTTCTGTTCCGCATTACGTATTCATAGCACATGTGGAAATTTCTCAAACTGATTCCAGAATCTCATAAATTAATGCTGACAATGAGGTAAATGCCGACGTCGCCGACGCTGAATAGCGAGATGTATGGAGGATAAACTTTCCGGTTAAAGGACTTAAAGCGGATGAAAAGAGAAAAAAACTTTGAGTTCATCCCCGTGGACGAAACTATTTGTGTCGGGCTCGTTAGCGCTGTTGTGTGACGGGACGGGGCTGTTAGACTTGTTATCCTTTTGCATAACCACAACTGCAGCCAATTAAGACTGAAAAGAAATTATAATACGTGGAACTTTATCGAAATGAAAAGACTCATCCTTCGTTCATTCCTTTATTTTCGAACACTCTACCGCCTAGAAACAACAAACATCGGGGATAAAAGGACTTACATGTGACTACATGAGGACACCTTTTTTTGTCCTGACTACCAACAAAATGGGTCAAATCAATCTCATCATCATTGAATACGGAACAAAGCTGCACAAGGTGTACTATATGACTTGCGTGTGTTTATCCAACTAATGGTGTTATCTTTGGATTCTTTCTTGGTCCTTTCTTTGTTTCGGGCAAAAGAAAACACACTGGTGGGCTTTCCTTGATTATCGAGAGTGCGTAGCCGTATGTGTGGAATTAGTTCAAGTGAATGTTTGGATTTGGGTGGTCCTCTTTTGTTCTTTTAGTGTTTTCATTCAGCACGGAGCGGCGGCGGGCAGAGGAGACTTCAATTGCAGGAGTTTTGGTTAATTAATGACAGTCGAGTAGGAGAAGTGCTACACTGTGATTGAAGGCTTTCATTGAAATTGGAAACAACAACGCGTGGGGTAGGAAATTACATTTCATAAGTGAATCAGGTAAAATTTTGTTGATTTAATGTGGTATTGTACGACGTACACCTTGATCGAGTGTAATTGAAGATCTTAATGATTCTTTTGAACTTAGCTGGGAGTTTTTGACATGAAAAGTCCCTTTCTTTGCATTTTTTTTTTTTTTTTTTCGTCTTTTACGTCGATATTTCCAAGTATTCTCAAAGTGCTGTGGTCGAGCGGAAAAATGGACATTCTACAACTCAATTACATTTTCGTTTGCAACGGATGGCTTGCTAATGTCATTTGTTTGGATGGGCCCTTGAGGTATTTTTTGAATGGTAACTTTTTTGTTTTGCCGTCAAATAATAATAATATAATGAATCATTAATGTGTCAATGCCAACCTCAATGACAGGTGTTAAGCTTCTTGTAAATATAGACTGTAATGGTCGTTCTCTTTAATTTCCCATTCAATTGTACGTGGGAAAAACTTTGTTAAGACGAAATGGGATGATGGAACACTGCCATACGAAGGACCATAATGGTGATGGGTCGTCTGAAAACCTGCTCTAGATAAAATAAGAACGATAGCGCTGCGTCGATCAAGTCCTCGATATCGCTGGATATCATTATCAGGCAAAACAACAAATTCATGAAACAGTAAATCCCAAATGCTCGGTTTGGTTTGTTATTCACAAATTTGTTTGGAACATTGAAGAGCCAGACTTTGTCAGAAATTTGTTCAATATTCGAGAAACACGAATCTTGTTTTAGTTCATTTTTAGGATGACCGCCGTGGCAATGTGGTGAGTAAATTGGGCTACTACCAGCTTCTGAGAGCAAAATTATCTTGGAGAAGCTTCTCAATTACGCCGTTCGTTTGCGGCAATGAAACTGTAAGACGCCTTCCATTTGCTTGGGGGATATTCGTACAACACCTACAGCACGAATGGCTGCGAGGATCTAAGTCAGAACCTACATATGTACATCTGTTTATTTATCTTTTCATCATTGACGAAAAACCATGAGCAGAAGTCATTGTTAGTTTGTTTTCCTGATCCAAAAGGAAGACGTTTTCGGTGAACATTGATTTTTTTTTTTTTTGTATCCGCAAAAGTCGTAATTATTTGGCTGAATTGCCTTTAGAAGGAAAATTGTACTAGACTTGTGATAAAACAGACTAACAAATTATTTTCTTTAATTCTGACGTAAAGTCTTACTTTTAGGAAGCCTTACCGCGTTTGTAGAGATATTCGTAGAACGTACTGTTTTTAGGTATTCACACTCAAAATCGATTTCCATAAACTTTGGGATACAGTCGGACATTTTAGATGATTTCTTACAACTTTCTAGAACTTTGAGATAATTCTCCATCCACCTTGTAAAAAATTTCAAAGCTTAAAATTTCTATGAAAATATTTTTGATCATAACTGTTTGAGGTACAGGGTTTTTTTTTGAGACTGCGGTCGATTTGAAATTGGAATCATTTAAAAAACAAACACAAATCCTTGAGTTTTGTTATAAATGTATTATGTATTCAGTGCCATTAATGATGCAAAATAATGTCGGTCAAATGGCCACCTCTAGCACTGGCACAAACACGTGCCCTTTCAATCGTATTTTTATCACATTCTGCAGCATGTCATCCGGAATATCTTTCAATTGTTGCAATGTTGTTGGTGCGGTAGAGTACACCCTGTCTTCAAGTAACCCCAGAGAAAGAAGTCGGGGGCTGTTAAATCTAGTGAGCGCAACATGACCCTGCCTGTTTCACAATTTCCATTGCTAATCTGGCTGTATGGCATGTGACACCACAATATTTCGGAGACAAAGCCGAGCAACTTCAGGCAAAGAAAAAATTTGTGACATCGCACGGTACTGATCACCAGTATCAGTTTCGCTATCGTCATTTTCAAAAAAGTGGTCCAATTATCCCACCAGCCAAACCGCACACCAAGCAGTCACTCTATGAGGCTGAAGAGGTCGTTCGTGAATTGCTCGTGGGATTTCCTTTTCCAACATCTGTTTGTTTACTGCTCCACTCAAGTTAAAATGGGCCCCGTCACTCATAATCAATTTTTGAAAAAATTCTGGATCATTTCTATTCAATTGGAAAATTTTTGCACTCCAGTCCCGTCGTCACTGGTGGTCATTTTCTTGAAGTTCTTGAGTTACTTGAATTTTGTACGGAAAGAATTGAAATTTGTACGATGCATAATTTTCCACATAAAGGTTGGAGAATTCGTTGAGCACGACAATGAATGGAAGTTTCCGGACTTGTCCCTCCCTACATCAATGTTTTGTTATATACGCTTTGGACCACGTCGGTCTAGGCTTCGATAAATCACTTACTGTGTAAAGGTTCTTGAAATTGTGGATAATTTTTTGAATAGTGCTTTTTCAGGCACTCTCGTCGACCAAAAAAATCACATAATTTACACTGTGTTGCAATAATTGATGAACCATTTTGATAAAAATGTTTTAATCACTAAAACACATTATTGTGGTGTCAAACTCTCCATGATGGAATGCCAATGACTGCTAAACACTACTGCCAACTTTCACATAATAAAACCATCACCAATTTCAAAGTCTCAAAAAACACAATGCACTTATTTACACTCAGAAATGTCTTTCCTTAAGTTCCGGGTTAAAGTGAATATAATTCCGTACGAATTTGAAATAATTTTAACTTCCACCTATAAAGGCAAGAATTGGTTTCGTGAAAATGTTCGATTGATTTTACTATAACATAAAAAAAAAAATAGGTCTGTCAATTCTGTCTGGCTGTCTGTAGGTATGGTCGACTGCAGCTTAATCGGCTCATTTCAACGATTAATAGAGTCAGAATTCGTGGCGAAATCGGAATTTTCATTATAACCCCAAAATTAATGGCCGATTTTGAAAGAAACTGATTTTCTCGAAAACGGCTCTTACGGTTTTTGAAAATTGTCTTTCACATTTGTTCACATATTCCCCCGTTGAGCACTAACTTGTGTATCCTTTCTTGATTCATTCTCATGACTCTTACCACATAATCAAGATGACCCTTAGGCAAACCATATGGACTAAGAACTTAAAATGGTTAGCAATACATTATTTTTTTATGAAATAAATAGTCAATCAAACTAACTAACTAATCAAAATGAAGCTCGAGGGTATCCAGGAATAGATGTGCAACTTCTGCCTCCAGGTGGATCATGTAGTTTCGTGAACTATTCGGAAGTTCAAAACTCGCTTTATGAGCAAGTAACGCAGGAACTTTTCCACGTTTTCGAAGAAGCGTAAAAAATTATAGATGTTGCAGTGGCACGGAATACATCTACCCCAAACTGCATATAGCGCCCGCTTAGCTTCACCTAGTTCGATTTGTAGATGCTTTTTCATATTTAAGCTGGATGCTAACAAAACTCTGAGATACTTTTACTCTGGGACAATTCAATTTGTTCATCTAGGAGCTTCCACTTTTCCTTTCGAGCTTACCTGCCACCACCGTTCCTGAATATCATCATCTTTGACTTCGATAGGTTTACAATTAGATTCCAAGTTTTGCAGTAATGGTCAAATTTGTTAACCATGAGCTGGGTTGTTTCTACTGAATCTGCGAGGAGGACAATATCATCTGCAAACATTAGAGCTGGAATTTTGTTTCGGCTTAACTCTATTCTACCCTTAACATGATCTGTTATGTCTTTTATATATAAAATTAAAAACAATATGCTTAGGACTCATCCGACAAGTTGTTGCCATAGCAGATGCATGTCACGTTGTTTTTGTATCATACATAGATCTCAACACACTAATGACTTTGGATGACATTCCATTTCTGTAGAGCTTGTAAAAAAGCCGCTTGAAAATCTACGGAGAAGCCATGCATGTACTTTCTTTTGTTTCTTCTTATACAACTCTACAATGCTAACAAGCGAGAATACTTGGTCGACAGTCAAATAATTTCGCCTAAACCCAGCTTGAAATGCTAGTAGGATATTCGTGTTTTCCACCCACTGAGTTATTCGATTGAAGATTACTCTGGCACATGGATTTGGTTGATATATTCAAAAACGAGATACGCTTAAAATATATACATATATATAGGTGCAAGTACGTGCGACCCAGTCGTGCACTTTACTGGGCTTTTTCTTTTTTGCGCAGCATAACTTCAGAGATAAGTTGGAAATTCTTTAGTACTTTGGACATTTTGAGAAAATTTTTTCGATACTCACTCAAAAATGATTTCCAATTGATTGCGGGATAAAGTCTCGACATTGAGAAGCAGGCAGGCACAGGCGACAGTTATACAAATCGAGAAAAATATGATAAATTCGCTTAATCTCACTTGGAATACATGGAATTAGATAGTGAAAGCTGTGAGAAAATAAATGCTACACTTTTCACAGTCTACACCCCAAATTTCTAAGAGCTCTTTGAATAACAATACCCTATCAGCTTCTGAGATATGAAAAAATCGATTTAAAGCCTAAATTAAAGGTTGAAATCAACCATGAACCCTTTCCATAATTTAATCGAATTCTGATGGTGTACCACACCATTCCCTCTTGGGACCACCTTTACTCATAGAAAAGAAAAAAAAGTTGCACGCCTGAACCACTCCCTTGTCCGTATGGCTGCAATTTGTAGAAACGTTCAATTTTACCCTTATCACAAATTGGACAACGCATTCAGGACATAAAGGAACAAAATCCTCTACTCACATATAATAAGTATTCTGTCCACGTTTTCCTTTCTTTTGCATTCCTCCAACCAGCCCTGGCTGGCTGGCTACTCCTGCAATTTCATGATTGCTCTTATCTCAAACAAACAATAATAACAATAATAACTTTTTTTCTATCGACTCTGTACTGCAACTAGAGAAAGAGTGAGAGTCCACCACCACCACCATTGAGAACATCATCATTGGTCAATGGTTCCCCAAGGATTCACTGGTCTTGACTTCCAAACCAGTCGCCTATGTTGGTGTGGGCGATGATCCAACAAAATAGATATTGGAAAATATGTTATGACATCTAAATTCAATTCGAGACACAAAAAAAAAAGTATATGACATGGCAAAAAGGAACAGAGAACAAGAAAATTCCCTCTGGTGATGACAGGACACAAAAGAATTAAAATCCAATGATTTCATCTGCTTCAAACGGAATTGGAAAGGATATCATTCTCTTCCAACCTACAATAAGTATAAGAAAATAAAGAGAGACAATTTTTGCCCACTGACGTATCGGACTTAATCCTCTGGGATTGATTGTAGTACGAGTAGTGGTAACGCAAATAATGCAGAAATCGATAGGGCAGGGGTGGGTGGGAGAAATTGGCATCGATTTCATTTGCTGATTTGCGAGAATTTAATAAGTCTCTAGGGAATTAGCCAAGGATAACCGGTTATTGTTGTTCATCATCATCATCATCATCATTATCATCATCATCATCGTGATCGTCGTTATTCACAAAACCCCAAACCCGCAGCACGAGCGAATTGCAATTGCAATTCGCAATCGCAATTAACCTCTGTGTGTGTACTCGTGCGGCAGGAAAGGACAACCAAATCGCTATATCGTTCAGGATTATGACATCTGTTCGAGTTATTAAAAACGTCTGCCGTATACATAAATTGGTACATTGGATGGTTGCTGCAACCCTTAACCTGCCTCAATTTATTGGCAGTGGGGGAGGAAGCGACGCAAAAAAAACTGGTCCTGCAAACTATAGAAACTGCAACTTGTGCACGGTGTGGTGGTGGGTGTGTAAATGCGGCATGGAAAAAATGTTTATTAATTTCCAACTCAGCACTAACTTTTCGACCCCATCTCCATCCCAACCCTCTTTCATAGGGAAATAATTATTTGCAAGCCATTGTAGGTGGATTAAGCGAACGGACTAGGAACATAATAAAAAGTTATTATCTCCTCGCATATTTGTACAGATGTCGCTGTTTCCCCCCTCCCTAAAGTGTGGTGTGTAGAGATTGAAATTATTAACTGTTCGTTTTTTTTTTTTTTTTTTTCAATGTTTGCGTTGGCTTGGATTAAAGCCAAGTAGTTACCCCGTCCCATAGCTGACATCCATTTTGACACTACGAGTGAAAAAGCGAATCACCCACTAGAATATCCTTCACACATATCCTCCTTTAACGTGTTGTCAACTTCGCTCCCCGATATCCTGTCTGCTGGCATTCGGTCGGGTGTGACCAATGTATAGGTAGGTATGTGCGTCTGATGTTAAACCGCCGTTGGCTATTTTTTCTTGTCACTGCAAATGAGCAGTTTAGGAGAGGAGCCAGTCCAGTCTCCTCAAAACCGCCCTTAGGGTCATCATCAACAGCAGCAGCAGCAGGATCAGCAATGATGGAACCACTGTACTATGGCTCAGGCATCAGGTGATGGTGATGGACGTACAAGTGCCAACGTATATATGCATATATATGTATGTTAAGCTGGTCAAATTTTCGGTTCGTTTGAAAGACGAACTCTTTGTGTTTTTGGATTGAATGGACACAGAGAGAGCAGAAAATGCCTTCCGGTGTACATATGTTAGCTGTGAAATGTGTGCAAACATACATCGGGCCTTGAGATAGACATTGGCCAGCATAGTGAGCGAGTGAAAACTTTAAAAGCCACCACCGGAATGACAGTGTGATTATAGTGAAGGACGGATTTCGGCTTTTAGGGTTGCCTGCGAAGTTTTTCATGTTCTGTGTGCGGAAAAGGACCTTTGGTGATAATTTTCGAATTTAAAGCGTCATAGCGTATACTCTTTAAGTTTATTACCGTATTTGAAGAGGTCTTCAGGGGTTAATTACTTTACGACATGAAAACAGTTGCAGGAGCTACGGATCCCAAAGGACAGAGAAAGAATGCACCATGTGTCCCTCCTTTGCTGCTGAATGAATTTCGTGATATAAGCAATACCTGTAGGGCCAAGAGAAATGAAGACATGATTCCAGTAATCGCGCGCCTTTTGCTGGAGAAACTGCAGGAAGTTGCATAGTTAATGACTAGACTGACCTCTAACCATTGCCTAGAAGCGTAAGTGACCTATCAGCTACGACCTAGCTCAAATTCAATTATTCCCACGATATGGTATTCTTATTTTAGCACATATCCTTTGAAACCTTGGAGCAAATAGCAACATCAGACCTGAATATATTATCAGCAATTTGCAAGAAGTGGGGCCTATAACCGAGCCCAACCTTAATCTAGAGAGGCCCGAAAACAACTGCGAGTACTATTTGATGGTGTATTCCTAAAACAACATTTCATTCTGAAATATCTGGGTATCACATATGTATAAGCATATAAACTCCACCTGACCGAATCCTTAGAAAAAATAAAGAAAAAGAACGTGATCGAGCCTTAGTTTGCTTTAAAAGTCAGCGCAACAATAAAATCGATCCGCAACTAAACATCACCATGAAGTTGATATCGGGCACATTAAAACCAGGATAGCTCAGCCCGATCAGAGAAGAAACAGGACCTTTTCAGAGAATTGAGAGAACCCCAACAAAATTTAAGAATCCTACTTAGAACAGACTAAGAAAATAATGCCTTACAAAGAACTGACCAAAAGTTGAGAGATCTTAAAATGTTACAATAGAAGAATCCTGATCATCAATCATCCTGACAGATGCTACTGAATGGAAATTGATGAATCAATTTCGTATTAAGACAAAATCAGAATAGGAGTGGTGAAGAATTAGATTTCATACAGGCTTCAGTGTTACTGTGGTTGCCGATTTTTTAGATCCTAATATCCCGATGCAGACTGCCCTTAAGATTTTTGTCAGGCTTAAAGAGCACTTTACTCTGTCTTACACTCCTACACCCAATCTATCACCCTTGATTTGAACTCGCAAATATTACTGAAACCTGATTTTATTAATCTTAATATCCCGATGTGAACCGACCTTAATATTTTTGTTGGGCTTAAGGAGCATTTCACTGTACCTTAGAGTCCTACACCCAATGCATGGAAGGCCACAGATGGCTTTTTAAAGCGATCATCTACGTTTCATTTCAAGTTTAGCTTGAAATCCAACACTACGCTCAGATATTTTGCTGCTGTGTTTAAAGCTTTCAGGTTGAACCCACATTACTTAAGTGTAGCCAACATCCAGGCGCCAATACTGTTCGTCGAGCGAGATTCTCATCCATGATGTGACACATTGGACAAGCCAAATCACAGATGGAACTATTTACCATCGCAGATTACTATGGCCAGCACTAGATAAGAAAATGTCCAACGCATGCATGTCTATGCTAACTGGCATTATAACTGAGATATATATATGTAGTATAGGTAGGTGCGTTCATAGACTGCACTTTACCACCCTGGGCTTATATTCCTTCTTTGACTCTTCCGGAATAGACTTACTTTATATCTCAAGTTTTTCAGGCAGCATACAGTTTGAGTACTGCGTGACTGTCTCATTTCTATAAGATGTGAGTTTGGCAACTCCAACGAAGAACTTTCACGTTGGAGTTCTGATCCTGCAACTCCTTATTGAAAACTGCTTTTTATCCATCGAACCAGACTCTGCTACTCAAAGATTGGGTTGAGCAACCACCTGGTATCTTGCGTGGTGACCTTTTCTAAGATTGTCTTCTTGCAGACCTCTTGAAGGATCTACGAAACTGACGTCATTGTGTACAGTATGTGGTGCAGATGCTCATAACACAGATATCTGTTGTCACCTACTTGAACCATCAAGGGAGTACCTACTTAAGACTCCACATCACTTAGCCTACGGGTTAATAGCCTATAGAATGCAGCAAGTCTAGTAACGAGGTCAATTCCTTAGTTGACATCGAAACAAGTCGTTACACACTAGTTTATCTAAAATCAATGATCTCAGACCAGTCGGAATGTAATACGTTCGACTGACTTTAGTTCAGATTGGAAGCTACAAGGGATGTTAATCTTCCACAAAATACACTTGAAAAGTCGCCCAGACTTACGGAATCTTCTGTCAGTTCCTAAGGTCGTCAAAGGTAAAGGTAAAAGTAAAGCCCCAAGATTCATGTGCAATCGCATTGGCTTCATCAAAATTAATCTGCCCATCCACAAGAATACCCCTACGTAAAATTTTCTTATTTTTTTAACCCCATTTCTTAGACAAAATGTAGCAAATCTCACCCCGCTGCCTTACATCGAAATTTTCACTTGCCTGAAAGCAAATCCCAAGGACTTGCCCCTATAAGCCTCTTATGTCAACTCCACCTGTCGAATTCTCTCTGGCGCAAAACAAAGAACAAAATCTTATCTTAAAATTCCAATCCTTTCGCTTGTGTTCCCCTTAGGTATACATCATCGTCTTCGCTAATCATACCTTATTTTACGATCGACACAAATAAATCCTCCTCCCATTGCAACCTAACTCCTTTCAATCACTCCCCCTATTAGTTCCAATTGTGGTGATAGAATTCAAACAGCGTTTAATCCGCTAGGATTAAGGATATTTAAATTCTTAAATCTCCCTCCCGCTGCTGTTGGTTGCATGTTTTTACTCATTCATTGTCGATGGGAAATCATTCATTTATTCATTGTCCTCCCTGATGGAATGAATGGTCCTGGGGTTCTTTTTGCAGCATTCCATGTGACCAGAGTAAGTATTCTGGATATTTGTATTTCATTACACCACAGGCAAACAATAAGAGAGGGATAGCGAGTAGGAGCGATTGGAATGAACAGAACAATCAACCTCTTCAGACTTGAGTTGGAACTATGTGGAGCATCCCTTCGGTTACTTTATATTGACATTAGCTGTTTTGTCAAATGTTCAGGTCTTAATCCGCTTGCATTTGGCCAATATTAATTTATTGTCTATTTAATTATTACTAGTCCTTGTAAATAGATTACAGTGTGTACACATAATTAAAGTGAAGGCAGGGGGTTGGGAGAACCGTAGAGTTCTCTTCGAATGTGCTATATGAACGGCGAATGCCGAACACTTTTCTAGAATGTTGAAATCATTATCCTTTAAAGCAAAGTCTTAGCCAATGTTGCCCCTCTAGAGCTGTGGAGCCCAGGCCGTTAAAGAAGAGCTTGGGAAGAGAGATGAAATGCCGAAGAGATAACTTGTTAGCTAATAACGTAAAGTATATGCTACTTTCCTGGTTCCAATTTTATACCTGACTGAACTACTCGTATACTTTAACTCATCCACCTAAGCATATAAAATCCAGCTGCATCTGTCACACAATTTGTGACACTCTGGGCAGCATCTAACCCCAAGGAGGGCCGCTGCTACTCACTTAGATGATAGACAAGGACCCACACCCCTGTCGCCTGGTGATATACCACTACATATTGTTATAAGCTCTGTGAAGTATTGGATAATACATATGCAACTTTGTGTGTGCTATTTGGCATTAGTCATCAGCCTACGTCCTCCAGCAGTTGGACCTAGTCAATTTGTACTGAGTGATAAAAAACGCTCTTCCCTACCTAAATGTTTCGAAAAATCCCAAAATCTTCGAAATAACACCAAAGAATTACGCTCGCTTCGCAATAGAAGAAATAAATGTTGGCACACGTATCTTAAATTTCGTTCGCATTCTGACTTTTCCAATTACCTCCGCGTACATATATATCCACTTTTCCGAACTTTGTGAATCTCTTTATCTCGAATATTTAGACCGAATGTAACAGTGCATGATCTCTGACCCCAAGCGATTTTTCTACTTCATATTCTTCTTCCGGTGATCCCAAAATAGTCGCAAATTTATTTGCTCATTTTTTCAGCTAATTGTTTAGCAACCATGTGAAGTCGATCTTATCTGCGAGGTTTATTTTCTTACAACGGTTATAATGAACCTCAAGTGACCAACAAAATCAGTTCGTTATAACTGATGGTTTCGAAAGCTATTATGGTCAAGAGACCAAGAAAATCACCAAGATGGTTCGTTACAACCCTATACGTTACATCCGGACTTGACTATATATAGTATAACTTGGCACAGGCTACAGACTTATATCTTATCTATGTACATATGTGTCATCGCCTTAATATATCTGCTGCTAATTCCAGAAACTTGGCCTTCTGTTGTGAATACCACTATGAACACATTGCTAAAGTTTTAGAAAAAAAAAACATAAACTGAGCAAATGCCCATCTTGGAGCGTACTATTACTTTCTACTTTTATGAGCATAAGTTCTGTCTTTTCTGCCCTTTTACAACACAGTTTCCCTATACAAGCTTTGGATACAGAAAGTGGAGCTGGCGAACAGGCCCCTTGGTGTTCAGGTATAACGTCGAAAAGAACTCTTTCAGTAGAATTCAAAGTTCCTCGCAGTGGAAGAATGTCTGCAAAAATGAGTGCCAAGAGTCAAATAATTTCTGCCTCTCTATAAGATGATCATAGATTGAAATAACTTGATGTTCTACCAGCACCTATTCATAAACTTATTAAACACTTATGAACTGTTCAGATGTTGCTACTTGTTCACCGACTCATTTGACTCTTTGAATATAAAACTTTAAGAACTACATTGTCGAACACACACACAGGTTTTTTCAACTTGTGACAATCTTTAGCCACTGGCTATCGATTCCTTGGTTTCGTTTCATAGACATCCTTGCAGGATGAAACCGTGAGAGCCACATTCAACTCTTTAACTTTCGAACGTTGACTCTTTCACTGCTACATCAATACCTTGAAGGTACATTCGAATAAGGTAAACAAAAAGAATCTAAAAGAAATCAAAAAATGTACCAATTTTAATGTCCTCCTATATTGGATAGAAAAATGTGGATGTGAGTGGGGATGCAACCCCATCCATCCTGTGCTCCCAACAATTGTACTGTCGTCTAGTCATTTTCCCGTTCCCTTGATTCTTCCTCTCTCCATCCAAGCGTTATCTTTATGACTTCAAAGGAATCACATTAAATTTCATCTTCCAGTGTCGAAATTTGTTCCCGAATGGGGATGGCCAAGACCCGATGAAACTCGGGGAAGCTGAAAAGACAATTGTGTGCTGACAGAAATATTTACGATATTTACGATGGCAAAAATTCTACATCATTACCCCATTCTTGTTGTTTTTATTTTTTCTGGCTTTTATCTTCTACCCCCTCCCTCTATTGGAGCATAATTTTCTCATGTTCCTTATCAATGTCCCGTCATCGCTATTGCTCTCGATACAATTTCAGTTCTATTTACTGGCAAAAATAAAAGTATCTAACTAACTTTTGACTGTCTGCATTCTTAAATTCCCATTTTTATATTGTTGTTGTTACTTCATGGATATAGGAAAGTGTGGATGGATGGATGGAGAAACCCTGTGCATAGCGAAGGATTGTAATGATAAATGTCATCTTTTTGCTTCATTTTGTCGATACTTTTGGGTTGACTCATGTTTTGTAATATTTCATATTTGCATGCGATTGACACTGTAATAACATTTTTCTGTAGATTTAGGAGGCGATTACACTGAGAGAAAAGCTTTGAACGCAAATTGGCCGTGAAATCATAAAAGAGACAAATGGTTGTTATTTGCGAAAGTAATGGTATAAGAGAGGCTGTTTTTAGAGATTCAATACGAAAGTTGAGATTTTGAAACACTTACATATGCCTGGGGCTTTGGGGGGGAGGGGAATTAACTCCATAAGGATTTCCGAGAACAGGGATATCGGGGAGATATCTATGGAATTGGTCGTTCAAGTTATTTGGTTTGAGTGAATATAGCAACTGAGTAGTTAAGTTATGTTAGTTAGGAAAGTATTCTTATTTAGAAGTGATTTCAACAATTTGACTGTAACTTTCCTCATCACTTTTTCCTCCACCTGGAACAAACACAAGAAATTCATCTTCTCCCGATGACTTTAAGTAGATTGGAACAAATCGTTTTGGTCGCTGATGAAATCCAGAGCAATCCAGAAAAGATACAGATCATTCTTGACTGAATAAGAAATGAATTTTTCCCAAAAACCAATAAGAATTACGCAGCAGGTGGCGTAAGTAGGGCTATGATGATTGTGTACCGACGTATTTTTTTAGACTTTTTGAGTGCTGATATTTCGAAATTGTCTTTCACAGTAAACAACGCAATTTATGTTGTTTTGTGCGTTTATCAGCTTCACAAATGTGATTTTTCAAATTTAATGATCGATTTGTTACTGATAAGCTTCGAGTTGCTGATATCTTCAATAATTATGTTGTTAACATTATCCATCCGAATTCTACTACGTCTTTTTGTCAGAATTCCAGTTCCCTATGCTGTACTTACGAAACTGCTTAGAGCTGTACCTTTTTCTTCCAGTTTCTTACAACCATCTTACAACGTTGTTGAAAACTAAAGGTACTTCAAAAACTCAATTCTCGTGGCATAGATGGTATTTCAAATCGGATGCTGAAGAACATCGCATGCTTTGTTATTGATGTTCTAGTGCGAGTTTTTAATAAAAGTATTTTATCTGGAGTCTTCCCTAAAGTTCTTAAAAGTGTAATGATGTGTGACAGGCCTATTTCGCTTCTTCCTTCAATAAGCAAAGTCTTTGAAAAAGTAATAAAAAATAGGGTCGTTAGCTTTCTTAATAAAACATGTTTTTTTTTCTTCACTTCAATTTGAATTTCAAAAAGGTAAATGTACACAAACCTTCAATAGCTTAGATAGTAAAAAATTCACAGCAGTACTATTTGTTGATATTACCAGAGCCTTTGATATGGTTAACCATATTATTCTGCTGCGGAGATACAAAATGCTGGTTTTCGAGGTTTTATGTTCAAGTGACTCAAATCATATCTTAAAAATAGATCACAAGGAGTAAAGATTGGATCAACTAGCTTATGAATTTGGGTGTGCCTCAAGGCTCTGTATTGGGACCGATTCTCTCCCTGATCTATATTAATTCGTAGCTTGAGCTAGCTTCCAAAGGCTTTTTCATTGCTTTTACAGATGACGTAGGTTTAGCTGATATCAATTCGGATTTAGAACTGTTAAGAACATGGTTCGCTGTGCATAAACTGATAGTCAATTTCAAAACAAAAATAATGTTTTTCAATCTGTCGGAGCGAAACTTTTTTAACTCTCTTTTGGCACCTGAGTACCAAAAGTTTAAGCTTTAAAGATTGAGCTGCTTCTGTAGCTCCAGCTCTTCCATTAAATCACCAGCGAAAAGTATTTTCAAATTGAGGGCGTCAATAAATTTAAATATCTGGGGCTAATTAATGCCTCTAGAATGTGTTTTTATAATCACATCAACAGCTTGAGGAAATATTTTCGCACAACACTTATTCGTTTCCTTTATCTTAGGAGTGTCTGCTCATTTTAAAGTCCTAAAATCATTCTTTTATAGATCTGCGTGGTAATCACTTGCGTCTAGTAGCTGTTCCTAACTTTCTGACTACAGCATATACACATTTTTATACTATTGCCTCACGCCGTCTCTTTAATAACCTTCCTCTTTGGCTTAGGGCTCTTTGAAATACCGAAAATAAACTTTTTACTTACTTACGACATACAAACACGAAGATTCTTGGGTGCATTCTAGTGGCAATGGTGATTCATCGAAAATATCTCGACTCTGCTCTGGACTCGTAAATGTCCATTAAAGCACATGCAACAAACTGCATTCGATGGGCTCTAAAGGAAGCTCACAGAAGTAGAGGATATTTGACAATGCTTTGGAGTCGTGGTGGTTTCGGACGTTCCAAAGATGTGACAATAGTCGCGGGGCATCAATACGCACTAACTGGAACAAAAACAAAAAAACAAACACGTTCCAAGAAAGTATGAATTGTAGACTCGCAACGTCATCGTGTTCTAAGAGAAAACCATGATGATTCAATCTGATAAGCAAGATCATACCCACAGTCGCTAAATGCGGCTATTATCCAGTCATATTCAGGGACTTTACTTACCAATGCTAAATGACGACCGATAGAAATAAAGAAAAGAAATCAATTTTAATAGGTACGCCGACATTTTTAATGACATTTACAGAATGGAAATTATTAGTTTTTTCTAGATCAGACAAAATATTAGTTTAGCTAACTGTTTAGCTTGATGATAACATAAAAGAATGATTTGTGGCTTAATTTTTTTTTTATTTAAGTCCAGGGATTTATTTTGTATTCTATTTTCCGTTAAAGGGTTCAGATTAGAGTTGAACATCCTTTACCCCTCTCAGAACTATATTTTGGATTTTATTTAGTTTGAATAAGTAGATTTGAACAAGTTGTGGAACGAACAAAAAAGTGAATCATCATAGATACATAGGTAGTCTTGTTTTTATGTTCTACGTACGAGTATTATTCGGCCATAGTTCCGCTAGTCCTGAAATATAAATAAGTGCTACAATGGCTTTAAAAAAGTTAGAAGTAAGAAAGTCAGTTGAGGAAAGCATTAGATTGGTATTCATATATTACGGCGTTATACTGTACTATATTTCTCCAGGTATTGCATTATACAATAATAATACTAAAAAATTGTAATTCTTATAGTTTTCTATGCTCTACGCACTAGTTCCTACTGGCACCATGTTGTTAACGAAAATCCTTGTCATGTTTCATATTCAAAGTGCTTTCCCAGTTTTTAACTTTGAGATGTCCTCAACTTTATTGTTTAATCAACTTTTGTATTGTCCAGAGATAAGACATGTCTTGCAGCTTTTTTTTTTTTTTTTTTCTGGAAATGTAAAAAAAACCAGTCTAAGACGGCAACCCTGTGGTGGCAAATTTTATAAACACGGGCGATTTTGAATGATTTATATAACCACATATCCCAGTCCGACACAGACGATGTTCAGAAGGGATCGTCTACAGACAGACGAAAGTAGAAATCGTGAGCCCAAAAACAGTTCAGCTTTCAGAAACGATTCTTTCGGTGTAACCTTAAAAAAAAATCTAACCCTTTGGTTCCCCATCGACTTCTTCTCAATTTCAAGCAAAGAATTTCGGCATCCGAGGATATCCCCTCAAAATCCAATACGAAAGATATTCACACAGAATGCACAGAATGACAGATAAGACATCAACCACCCATACCCACGCATAGAGAGTTAGTAAATCCTTGTGCCCTGTTTGGTTTTGCAAAAAAATAAAAAGTATTTCCTCCTTCCGAGTCGCGTCGCTGTCATCACCGTACGTCGTCATCATTGGCGGGAGGTGTGGCAGCAGATATGTCAATAAATTTTACTTTTAAAAATATTTTGGCAAATTTATTTATTCTTTCATGTATGTGTACACACATTTTTATTGGTGTGGTGTGTTATTCTAAGGATATACGACGATAAAATATGTTTTCATATTTGTCATAAAGAATTTCGTATTTTTTTCCTTGCCTCCTTTTCTATGACATTTGCTCCTTTATCGTGTTTGTCCTTGACAAATAAAATACGACAAATGATTGTTTAAGAGGGGGCGAGGGTATGTACGAGTAGGAGCCTACCCACTTTTCCACACGCATCCTATGCTTAATATGATTTTCTCCGCAGGACCAAGAACGAGAAAAAAAAAGTAAATTGCTTTTAGATGTGTACAGACTTGGGCGTGTAATACTCTGAGGTGAGCGGAGTTCACTCCTGTTTCTTTTCTTCTTTTTTTTTTTTTTTTGGGAAAATCTCTAAAATGCCAACAGCAGAAGTTCTAAGAACGGGACCCATGGAATGAGAGAAAATGAGACAAATTTCCTAATCCTTTACACATTTCGCTGGAAAATTTAATTTTCATTTTCATCCGGAGGGTTTGGTTCCAGAAAACAAGTTCTACCGATGTGATAATTTTTATCCCTCCACTTTCTCTACCCAGGGTTAAACTTAAATGCAGACAGCTAAATCCAACACCAATTCCACAAGAGTGCAGGAACACATGTTAGAGGCAGCAGTGTGCTCCACCAGCTCCAGCAGTGGTAATATGCTAGTTGCATGTTTTTCCAAAAATTTCGAATTTCTGCATCTCTCTTGAAATATCCGGCCACCCTTCATGCAAACCCAAACAGTAGTTTAGCAGATGAGGTCAAGGATGTATATGTGTGTGTGTGTGTGTGTGTGTGAAGAATTTTACTCGTGTTCCACAAAATTAATTAGAAAACAGTTTGAATGCATTTCGTGCCAATATAACTTATTAACAACTTTTTTTCGTAACTAGAAAGAGAGGAATTAAATTCTCTTTGCCCCTCACAGTAAAAAGATGGATTTTTGTACGTTTAGGGGTTTGAAAATATTTTTGAGTTATTCGCACATTATACAGACAGAATATGGCACCACTGGGGGTAATATTTGTGGGATACCACATCGTTGACGTGTTGGACTGAATATCTTAAAATTTGTTTAAAGTTTTCTCTTTCTTTGGAATTGACAGTGTAAACGTACATGGTTTTGAAGCATATTTCTGAAGTAAACCACAAGACTGGTACAATTACCTAGACATTGTGGCAGTTTGGAAATTCGACAGCAATTCATGTATCTCGGTTTTGGTTCAAGTAGTTGAATAAATGCAGTCGGAATTAAAGTGAGCTGTCAATCACATGAGTATCTGCGGAGTTGCTATTCTGGGAATATAGGGAAGTTAGTGGTCTAAACATTGTACGAAACTTAATTGATTTTCAACTCAGAAGTTTTACGTGAGCTCATGCACTTACTGTTTGTATGGTAAAAAAAAACACACCCTAAGTAATCCTCAAGTTGCAAAACCGCATTTCAAATAGTGTAGCCTTAATAACGAAGAACTTTGGTTTCATAGCACACTTGAATAATGGCTACATAAAATCCTTCTGTGGCTTACCCGCTAGCCATAGATATATAGCTAGAACTAGGAGCTACATAAGGTACACATTTGAAGTTAAATGGATGTATTGTACATATGGAAGCCAATAATTGCGTGCCGCGAAGTTCTTACAAAATATAATTTCTTGCGCACCACTGCTCACTTCACTATCGCTTCTAAAACATATGCAAATAACCCAGCCGCTGCTCGTAGTGGACTTAAACACTTTGGTTGGTGTTTTCCTCCCTCAATTAAAATCGAACAATTAACAGAAAAACATTCCCTAATCTTCAACATATTATCTTCTCTTCCAATGACAAGCTTTGAGAAGGCTAATTGATAGGGCCTTAATTGACGATATCAGCAAAACATCGTGTACGGTTTCTGGCAATGTGTTTCAGTTCTCCCCAACTTTTCCACAATTGCCATGCCTCATTCTCAATTGGATTAAAGTGTTTCCTTGCATAGCATGGTTAACCATGGAACTGTCACCTTTTCGGAACTTCACTTCCGTCGTGGGATGGTTGTACGTATTGATTCTTAGCCCGTTTTCTGGTAAAAGGGTTCGCTAGAGATACGGTTGGGCCAGAAAATCCTTAAGATGTTGCATGGGCACATGCTAACAAACTTTTGCAATTTTCTCGTGATAGTAATAGTCACTTTCTACGTGCTGCATCCATATAACTGCACGGATAAAATGTTGGAGCAACAGTCTTAGTTTGGTGTTCAAACTGATTACATTGCTTCGCCATATTTTGGACAACATCCCGAAAGTGGATTTTGCTTTGGCGATCCTGTTGGCTATATCCAGTTCGGTTTCACCATCGATCGAGACAATACTCTCAAGATACTGGAAATCCTCTACTCTCTGTACCGGTTGTCCAGCAATGCATATTTATGCTGAAGAGTTTGTTCCAAAGTTGATAATTTTAGTTTTTGCGATATTCATTTTCAGCTCGACGACGCCTGTCTCCCTCATTTGGTGGAGATCCATAATTCTGTGAAAGAGTAAGCATACATACATCGTCAGCGTAGTCAAGATGTTTCAGTTGGAATATAAGAGTTCATCGAATTCCTCTGTTACCCATCCACATCGCTAATTACCAATAAAAATAGTATTGGGGAAAGAATGCAGCCTTGCCTTACCCCACTTTGGATCCCGAATTCTTCAGACAACCATCCTGTGTGCAGAACGTAACATTTGGACCCATCGTATGTAGCTTTGATAATAGCAATTAATTTATCAGGAATACTTCTCCTGCGTAAGGCGCCTTCTCAAAATCGATGAACAGCAGTTGAAGAGGCGATCTATATTTATTGCACAGCTCGATGATGATTCGCAGGGTGTTGATGTGGTCGATACAGGAGGATCCAGATAGGGAACCTGCTTGTTCGACATCGACTACTATATATCACTGATCTGTTATAAAAAACTATGCAGGTTGTATATCAGATTGAAGAACCTTAATACTCAGCACTATGTTGCTACTACCTTGACCAGAAACAACGGCAAGAGCAGTCATTCGTATATAATAAGGAATTAAAAAATGGGCTTGAACTAGAGCTCTTGAAACCCAATTTGCCTTCAGTACTCGCTCAGGACGTTGAGACTTATAGTGAGCGTATCTTCAGGTATGTACGAATCTTGGGCCGGAATATATGAATTTTTGTTGGACAGTATTAGTATGTCATGCATATCATGCATAAAATAAATGATATGAATCTAAAACTGATCCGTTTCACAATCGGTTCTTTAGCCGACTGGGTTTACTTGAATCGTTGTTTTATTAAAAAGTTAGAAAGTTTTTAATAGTTTTTGCTAAGATTGACAATACATCTTAATCTGACCTGTGCAGCTGCATTCTAATCGAAAACCGGCATGTCCCAGAACCTCGAAAATCTATTTGGAGAGGGATGGATTGGTCAGTAGCAGATTTAGTCTGCAACCATTTTTGATTCATTGAAATCCCTAGGGCAAATTCCGGATGAAAGATGCCAAACCTTGGCGTGAATTCCAATCTTGCAGCCATCTAAAGTTTGTAGTTGACGCTAAAGAATATTCTAAAGAACCTGGGGTCGCTTTTTTTAAATTCCTTATTTTATTCTGACCTTTCTCTGATTTAATTTTGGAACATTTTGCAAAGCACTTGGCGATGAACTTTTAGTCGATCTTGGATTATATGTACGTCTAGTTTCCCTTTGTATGGTTTAGTATCTATACAAAGCGCGATTTCTAACAACATATTTGAGTATATACTCTTCAACTCAACAGTTGCTTGGAGCCTTGTTTGTCTGTTCTGATGGTTTCACTGCATGAAACTGGTCCCTTTTCGAAAAGTGGATTCTATGATAGATCGAATGAAGTCCAAACTTTATGTTGTTTTCTTCCACTTGTTTTTACGTGTTCAGCCCCCTAGAAGGTGGCTACAAAAGTGCCGGCGAATCTGCATTACCTACTTAATCAGCAGTCGAAAATATCCATCAGTAATTTACTACGTCTTTTCAAATCAACTCCTGTGTCGAGGAATAGAGTTCAATAGCCATTGCATAAGGCCACTGCGTGGGGTCTGGATCGGGAATAAAGTCCTTCGCCACCACCCACAGATTAATGCTAAACTGTTTGTTTTAGCATCTTCGTCCGCTGAGTAAGAGTATCTTTGGGATCTAAAGGGAGAGTATTTCAGTAGGCTATTTAGTGGCTTGCAGATGGTGTACTCCTTGAAGGCTCACTATTTCGTTTTAGTTCTTCCCCAGTTATCTACACAGCTCCCGTTTTGCATTCAGTTCTCAGATACGAACAAAGTGTTCCATATTTCTAGTCAAGAGACGCTGAAACTGCCATTTGTATGATAAGATACTGAAGAAGTAGATATTCATTTGAAAGATAAGTAGGTAAGTTCAACATCCAGATACGAATGGGCTTAGCTATCCAGGGTGCAACAATTGTGAATAGAATTTCGGTTTTGAGAGAAATGGTTCAAGAGACACCATTGAATAAGTCTCATCAAATAAAATGGATGTCAAATTAGTTGGCATTTGAGTACCTCCCTCCATCCTGTGCACTTGTTTATAAGTACGTTTTCTGCTCTCTCTCTCATTCGTTTTTTTTTTTTTTTATAAGTACCTTTACCAGTTTTCATTACCTCCTGATACGTTTTGCCCTGCTGAATCACCACTGCTGTCTATGGAAATTATTTCATCGCCTCCTGTATACGTTCAGTTGAAACATCATGTTTAGATGGCATACATACACTTAACTCGGTAAATGGTAACTTTCTGCTGCTTCTCCATTTAAAGGAAGTGGAGTGCCGTCATCTGCACCCTCCTCCTTGTTGGGAAAACTTTAATTACATTAGTAAATCTAATAGTTGAGATAGTTTGACGAGGGTTTGAGGTTTGTTTAACTATAAAACACAGCAGTAAGAAGAAAAACATATAGAAATACTCCAATCTTTGTGGAACGGACCGCATGATACCCTATCTAGCGTTCATCTCCAGATATGCGCGGCAAGCTTCACAGAAATTCCTGCATGCTTTTGAGTTAAGGGTTCGCTGCCTGCAAAATTCCAGCTTTCTACATCTTTTACGCTTCAACTGTATTTGTCTGGACTGACAGATATCCGGGGACCATTTCTTCACTTTAGATACTTTTGCATAATACAAAATATTTTATAAATTTTGTCTGTTGTGTGATGACATACCGACAGAGGATTGATCAGAAGGCCTTCAACTCGAATGAGAAATCGTCCTTATTTCTCTGTGTTACAAGCTATCGTATCAAAGTTGATATACCCTATGAGAAAAAAACTCCTCTAAAGGAGCAATAGGTGAGCAAACGCGTCGATGTAGGTGGATAGCAAAAGGAAAGTTACCTCATAAAAGTAATATCGTGTTTTACGTGTGTAGTTTGCCAATGGGGTTAGAGTATAATATTAAATAACAAGAATTAGGTGAGGAACTGGGCTGAGGGGTTCATAGTACAGGGTAGTTGATGGCGGAGAAAGAGAGCTATTTTTTTTTTTTTAACGAAATGGCAGCTGACGTTTAAATCGACGTTAAGTGGTAGATGTTTTGGGTGAAACGGTTTGTAAAATTTTAGATGGTTTTTACTTGAATGGATTTTGAGGGTTAAAATTTGTTTAATACGGATCCATGAGTTTGAAGCATAATTATCGTGCTTTTAGTTCCATTTAATTCTAACATTTTTTTTTTTTTTTTTAGGGATGAGGAAAGATTAATTCGACTTTCTAGAACCTAAGCTATTCCTAAAGGATAGGTATTTTAGTAGCAACTTAAGAGGTTCGTCAGTAGAAAAATCAGCTTTTGTATACCCAAAGGTGAATATGTTCGAACACTCGCATATTTACAAATCTCATGGTATTTTTTTATATCTTTTGTATGCCGATCGCGTACTCGAGCACGAGTTAGATTGCGAACTTTTAAATGGTGATTTCAGGAAGTTTGCTTTATCGTAACAAAATTCTCTCAACTGGAGGTTCACCATTTCATTGTTGAGGAGCACCGTTCATGGAATACGGATCATGTTTCGTTCTCTGACGAAAGTAGTTTCTCTGTGAACTCGATAAATTGATAAAAAAAAAAGTGTTAGTCTAGTCATTACCAGTGCTGCCAATTTTCTACGATTGTAACTATTTTTTTAAAGAAATATATCGCTAAATTCAGGGATTTTACTACGTTTTAGACTTTTCCTCATGGCGACCTAAGGGGCCTATTGTGCCCCCTTTTGGTTTAGCTGTGGTCGTTCTCTCTTATTTGTCTGTTGAACTCCCAGACAGCTTACCCTGCTATGAGTCAATATCCCACAGTTCCTTACAATATGGTCGAGAGTCTCCTCCGCTTCATCGCAGAATCTGAATATTTCGTCGTTTTATAGATTTAATTTCCTGAGGTGAGCATCATGTGAGGAAGCTTGGAAGTATTTGTAGCCTTAAGCTAGTGCAGGTTTTCGATCTTTTTCAGTTAAAATTCCTTTGAATTGATTTTGTTTGTCTTATTTTAAGGGAGTTTTCGAAAGATGATGTATCAACCACTTTGTCAAGGAATTCCCATACCATCCTGGAGCTAGTTTCATATGAGATTGGCTGTGACTTAATACTTCTGTCGGCGTTAAATTGGGCTCACATTCTTATCTCGTGCTGGAGAGTTGCATGGCTAAATACGGCTAGTCTAGTATTTCTGAAACACCTTGTATTTTAATAAATATGTTTTTATATAGAATTTTACTTTTCCTACGCTGTTCGACTTTTTACTAAGCTATTTTGCTACGACAATTTGTTTCTTACTGGCAGCACTGGTGGTTATACGGAAATATGAAGGATTTAAAAAAAAAAACTATACAAGCACAGAAATTTATACACACATTCTTCCTAGCCTTCTATTAAAATTGTACTCTTTTCACCAAAAAAAAATTGTACGCCATCTTGGAATTGGCAAATGACGACCATTTTCATTCATTCTATGAAAAAAAAGTTCCAGGCAGGAATTGTTTAGGATTGAATAATGCATTATTTTTGTTATAACAGATTTTTGATTTGTCTCACCCGGAAGGCACAATATGACTTCGAAATTAGACTTCATAAATTTATAAAATAAATATTTTTATTTCTCAATTATACGGTGAGTCGTACAATTAATCCACCATTAATATTCGTATAATACATAGTTTGTATCTATCCATAAGCGTGCTTAAAGTAGAAGCCCAAATAGAAGTACAAATGCACGAAATGACGCACTAAAAACAGGAATTAAAGAAATTTTAAAAATGTGCTTTGTAGCACCCTGTATTTTGAAATCTGAAAATCGTTCTATGTAAAGCTCTGCCCCATCATATGTACATATGTAGTATATAAAGATTAGACTTCCTACATAGTTCGTATTGTCCTGAAAGTAATGAAAATGCGCTCACCACACATTGAGAAATTGTATTTTAGAGATACAAAAAATACTCTTTGTATCACCCTGTATTTTGCAAATCTAGCTACATGGGGTTCTACACCATAATCTTTACTATAAGTGTGAAAATTTGTGTCTCTCTAGCTAGCCAGGGGTGTTCTGGAAGGAAACTGTATTAAAGAAATGTTAAACATATTTTATGTTGCGCCCTGTGTTTTGAAAATTCATCTCCATTAGGTTTTATTTTTCATCTCCATTAGGTTTTATTCCTTGAAACGCAAAAGTGTTATTTCGTTGACAGCCTGTATTTCGAAAACTGAAAATCTGTTCATACTGTATTCATTTTGATGACCTGTGCTATATATGTGAAAAGTTTCATATTTCTAGGACATCTGAGGCGTCCAGAAAGCATGGAAAGCAGGGTGTCTCAGGTCTTATTAAAGTGATTTTTAAAGTATTCTTTGAAACCCTCTGTGTTTAAAAGAAACAAGAATCCATCTAAGTAAGTTAATACCGTAGTCTAACGAGGAACTTTTGTCAGGAATCGATGAGCAAAGAGATATCAAACATTCCCGTGACATATTGTTACATTTCCACACACATTTGTATAAAATCCGTGACTTCACCCCAAGATGTCGGCCGATTTTTGAATTCACCACAAATGGGTGTCTTAACATTTTGTCCCGGAGTGTATGTGAAGCTATTTGCTGGAGATAAAAGCTTCGTTTCAAGTTTTGTGCTGCCAGGATGCGAAAATCAAAAATAAATTTGTTATCGAAAATTATAGATATTTCTAACAATTAAACAATTTTTGCCTGGAAACGTAGCCAATTTCCAGCCTAATGGCTTCGTTAGTAAACAAAATTTGCATTTCTGGGTTGTGGAAAACCCTCGAGCGGTAGATGCATCTATTTCGAGCACGGTTTTGTGTGGTATCGTGGGCCCTATTTCTTTGAAGCCGCAAATGGGGATACAGGAACTGTAAATGGGAACGAGTATAAAGCAATGCTCGAAAACTTTTTACATTCATAGGTAAAATATTAAAATAAGAGTATTTCGTGCCCATATGTGGTTTCAACAAAACGGCGCTATTGCCCATACAGCCAGAGATACAATGACTATGCTTCGAGAAATGTTTCTAGCCCGAATACTCTCAAAAGACTTCTTTCTATAATCCCCAGTCTCATGCAAACATTAAAAGGCTTTGATACCACAAACTTGGAAAAAAGTGATTTCATCAAAGGATTTGCTAAAACCAAAATGGCGGTCACCTGAAGGATATTATTTTCTATTCTTAACATCATAAAAATTAACAAAGATTAAGCTTCTGGTTTTGTTAAAATTCGTTAAATAAGAAGTTATTCAAATTTGAAACCCACTTAATATTTGTCGGCCACCCTGTACAGCAAACAAATTGCATGGCAACTGTTAGTTTTTTTTTTAGGGAAGTATCAAATTTCAATGACAAGATTACACAAATTCGCTTTCTTGTGTGATTTTTTGCTTCTGAAGTATCTAAAGAGACTGGCCTATGATGTGTATAGACGTTGGGTTTAGCACAATAACCAGAACAATAGTTTAGCAATTGTGTCATATGGAATTGTGTCGGATTGCAGAACTCTTATTCAAACTGGCCTTGAATTCGATTCGAGTTAAAGACTGTTCAAATGCACAGTACGACGAGTGTGTCAGGAAAAAACCTTCAAACTATGTTCAGAAATTTCAATGACTCTTGTATTTTTTTATTTTTTTTAAATGTCTGAAATTTTTTACTTTCTTTTAATCCTTTCGCAAGTTTTTTCCTGCGAGGAAGTGAAATTTATAACCTTCAACAGAGTCTGTCTTGGTAAATACCCAAGAACAGTAAGCCTTAAATACCGAGATACTTTAATCAAGCCTAAGGACCCGTACGCAATATTCCAAAGCCAGGGAAAGTCGTTGAAATATCTAATCATGCACAATAAATCGCCTCTGTTGGATTGTGAGGAACTTTTATTAAACGCAGTTAACAAAATGGTATGCAAATCAGCTGAAGGTACAGAGAAGGATGTAATCCTTAACCAAAATCTTGTCGAACTACATTGCATTCGTTATCACTTTCGACTAATCGACGATTTATTTGAAAGTTGCCTTACTAATGGTGAAGAGCACCGAGAGAAAAGTGATTTGGTGGCGTTTTACTATACGCATTTCGGAAATACGGGAGAGTCTTTTGGGAAACCCGCAATTCTATTACTCGGTTTGGCACTTGCTTTATGTTATGCGATGTATTATATTAAAATATTAATTTAATACTGAAATTCTTTCATTTCAAAATGTAATGAAAAAAACTCTTGTAATAAAGACTAATATGAATGCATTGGGGGCCAAAGTGAAGTCGAACGGTTCATCGTAGAATGCTCGTTTTGGTCGTTGATGTAGTAAATCCAGTTGAACAGATATTTAATTATATTCGTCGTTGTTATAGCTCACCGCAATTCAAAAAGAGGAGAAGGTATGTTGGTACCTATTTTTCCCCTAATCGAATTCTGTCCAATTTTAGATAGTGAACAATCACACGGCGCCAGGGCCGGGGAACAGAGTTCTGAGATAATTTAATTGATACCCGAGATTGCAAGAGATTGCGGTTGGCTTTGTCAGTCAGTGTAAAAAGTAACGGTGAAGTTGCCATTTTTTCCGGTTTCCCCACAAATTTTTGAAAACTTGAGGTGACCAGTTTCCAGCGGGATGACAGCTATCATTTTCTTCCTAGTGAAGTAAATCGGCATCATCACTTTTGCTGGGTACTTGCACCTTCTAGGCTCCACACCATGGACTGCTGTTTTGTTTCCGGTCGTACTTATAGAACCAAACTTCACCGCTTGTTACAGTTTTATTAAATGAGCTTGACTCTCCATTTTTAAATCTTTCCAAGAAATATCGAGTAAAATGGACTCGTGCTTATATTGCTCGTCATTTAAAATTCGTGAAACCCATCGAGCCGATTTATTTGAGTAGTTCGGTGATGATTTAATATTTGTGATGCAATCATGTTATTCAAGTTCAGTTCTTCACCTATCTTCGTCAATCTGTACCTTCAACAGGGGACTTGAATCATCAGTCGAAGATTTGGGGGGACCTACAAAAGGTTCGTCCTCCAGTATGGAATTTTTAAACCACTTGAAAGCAGTCACAAAAAATGGTACATTTTGGAATTCGGGGAAATTTTGCACTGACTTGAATTGACATCGAAATCTATGCTTGCAATGTTTGTGCTGGAATTTCTGTCGACCTTACGTCACTTATTTTACGTTTACTTATCTCCATTAAATCCTATTTTCTTGAAATTTGGAACTTTATATCGTAGGACTACAACAAATCGATAACCAATTTCTGAATTTTCAGAAAAATTATAAATTAACGCCAACATAGCGAACTCTTTATAAATTTTCATTTTGACTTCCAATAAATATCAAACTAATGGGATTACCCAACAAACCTCTCGAGCCGGCTCGATCTTTCGGTCCATTTCCAACTATGCGCTTCATCTAAGTTGTTCCTCTGCTGAGTCGTCCCATCCTGGTGGACTGATAGTCTCTCCGGCCGATACGCTGGTGTCCATACGTTCTACATCTCCTAACCATTTCTAGTGCTGGATTCGAACTTTTTTGACCGCCCGTATAATTCGTCGTTGAATCTTTTTCTCCACACACGTCTGATTTTCTGGGCTTTTTATCCATATTTCCAAAAAATTATTTAGCTGCGGGCACTGAAATTTTTTACTTTAGATTTGAACTGCATCCTAAACGGCTGGATTCGAGACGAAATCGGAATTTTAATTAAACCCCAAAACTTGGCATTTTACCAATAGCCGATTTTGAAAAAAATCGTGTGTGAGGGTTTCTCTTTCGGTTGCGAACTTGCAACTGCGGCAGGGTGTATTACATGTGTGGGATGCCTAATCTGGCTGCGTGGTCTCCTATCGACCAGTGTCCCGTGGTGACCGCTGTTATTCTGGCAATGTCTTTACGCATTCTGTTTAGAAAGTCGTCTGTCTTTGCCTTGTTGTAGTTTGGCCACATCTTTCTAGATATGGCACAGTTTGTTAGCCTAGCACATCTGAGGTTGGCTTTTCTAAGGAAAAGAAAAAAAGTTTATCTCTTTTTTATTTGAAAACGGTTAGAGATATGAGCAAAATACTTTTCAGCAAAATTGTAGAGAACGAAGGGGTTATTGTTTGCTGACCTTAAATGACTTTGAGTGTCCTTGGTTTCGACGATATGAATCAAACGTGTTATAAATAAAATGTGTCTTTGGGGCAGAAGTAAGGAGCTTTTCTCAAATACCTTCCACCAGACAAAGTATGAAGGAAAAGACTTAACAAATTGGAAGCAAAATAACAGCATGAGATACTAAGCCTTTTATCAACTTCCGCACATAAGGTATCTTTTAAAAAAAAGTCCCGTTTTGGTTGTTCGAAGTCGCGGTACGGAAGTTTCCCACATATCTTTTTAGCTCTTTTTATATATTTCCACACAGTGACCCTTCTATCTGACCTAAAGGATGAGGAAAATACCTAGCAGTATACCCCCAATTGATAGACTATATTCGTAGAAAATGCAATCGGTCATAATTCAAAGGCCACATACTGTAAATTCGAAAGCGACTCTCACTTGCCTTGACATTTGATTTCAAAGACACCAAATCCATTTAGGGGATTACATTCTCGACTTTTTCCACTCGACCAAATCACATTCAATTTCCATTCGGTCCTTATGTTAATCCTCAGAATAACATCAATATTTCCAAATAAATACATTAACTCTGGCGCACCCAAAAAGGATATACAAGTATGTACATACGGATACGTTTTATTTCCGTATCAATTTTTTTTCTTTTTTATCATTTCACTGCTTTCTCTATCTGAGCATCCTTTTTAAGTGTCTTTCACGTGTGTCTATTTTTGTACCCTCTTTCTATGCTAACCATGCGACCGTGAACATATGTCAGTGACTGCAAAACAATGCGTATCCCGATGCTAGCTTTGTATACCCTTTCTTTCATTTCCAATTGAATGCATACATTAAGAGACCGTAAAAAACGATACCAGCTACAATAGATGCGATAAGTCGATTCGCATCTCCGTTTCAAAACGCCTTTTCTCTTCCTTGTTCTACCCTAAATCGCTTCTTTTCACTTGAGTGGTGTTGAGAATTTATCCAGGTGCCAGGAGGAAACTCAAACATTTTTTTCTCCCCTTTTTTTTGCATTTCTCAATGTTTTATGAAATTTTTAATATCATTCTTTAGCTATGTCCTGCTGAGATTTGAGATTATATGTACAGGTTATCAGTTATTTAAGAAAAAGCCAATATTATACCACCCGTTTCGATATCGGATTTATCGCAATTATCCTTCTAACTAAAAGGTTTTTCGGAGAATTGGGACTGTAGGGGCTATCACGTCCGACGAATAGTTGGTACTCAATGGGAATAAATACAAAAGGCATTATCGGAGTCGTTGATCCTTCTGAGAACTGACAAACAAAAACCATCAAACAAGTTAGTGGGAGGAAGAATCTTAAATCGGTTATCGATAATTCCTACAAACATGTCATGCGGAGAACTGAAACCAGGCGTAATCGCTTACCAAGATCTAGTTACTGTTTTCGATACTGAACCGATTTTAAAGTGACCAAAGACATGGTAAAACGGATGCTAGCGGGCCTGGACTAAATACGAGTACGGTGTGAAATTTACCAAATAGGGAAACATGAGCTTGGCCCCAACCAGCAGTTCAAAACAATGGCAATCCACAAATGCTTTGCAGCCATTCAAATCGCCGGGTGGGAAAGAGGCGTGTAAACTACACAATAGAAAAATGGATGTGTGAGATGCTAGGTGTTAGAATTGCCTTAGGGACACACTTAGACGAAAAAGTTTGTAGGTCTATTGTAATGCCACAAAGAATACCGGAGTACCAGCACTAGGAACCTGCTAAAGGAATATAATTTGGGTAAACTTAACGTTGTTAATCACTTTCTGCTCCGCATTTATGTGCAGAACCTGGCAAAGTCATTGATTATTTTCATAGTACTCCAAGAGGGTTTTCCTTCTCAACTCTCATATGTAAGTTATTGTTTCTTCCTCCTCCTCTTCTCCACAGCTTCTATTGAAATCCTTTTTAGGGGCAACCATTCTAAAAACATGTCTGCATATCAAGCAATGTCCCACGTGGGCTCCCATTATAGAGCTTGGGCGTTTCTTATGTATAGACAAGTCTTTCCGTTATCTCCAAACTCAGGCCAGATCTGCCTCGATGCGAGCCAAGTACTGATACTATTCCACATGATGTTTGCCATTATTCTGGCTTTAGTATCAAGACGGAACTTTATCGACTCCATAGAGCCCACGGTACCTCTTTATTTTAAGAGAAGTTCCGACCCGCACCTTTCTTTGCCAGCTTGTCTGCCCTGCATATCTATGTATAGTACAAAAGGGCTTCCCTTTGCCACGTTAACTGAAAGCCCAGACGCAGCTTCTCGGACTGCCGTAATTTCTGCCTGCAATACACTGCAGTGATCCGGCAGTCGTCCGATAATGTTTACATCAGGTGCCCTGAAAAGGATCTCTGTGCCCGTATTATACACTATTTTAAATTTCATATGTGTACCTATATATATCTCTATCACAGATTCCCAAATCTTTCTGCTGGAAATGTTGGTCTTATGTTTGACATTAAAGTCAATGTGGGAAACCATATTAGAGTAACATGTATTAGCGTCAGCCAACTATGAGGATTCTCTAAGCCTTAATACTTGCTCAGCTGCCAGTTGCCTTCTAAAGATTTCAACATCAGCATAGTCTCAAATATCTAATATGGTCTGCGGATTGAAGAGAATCAAGTTAAGAGATGTCCTTTATCCCGAGAACAACTAACAACTGGCATCAGGAGGGGGAATAATAGATCATTTAGATAGCAGTGCACCTAACCTCGAATGTCAGCTTTCTAATTTTCGAGATTTTTTTTTTTTTGCCTGGACATCGATCATTATTATGATGAGATTCATTTTTTCCATTTACCACATTCGTGTGTCCGTATTTTACAGCTCACAACAGTGATTATTTGTCTATAAGCACCTCCCTTCGACTTCTTGTATTTAGCCACATACTTCCTGATTGACTGCATTTAAATTCACAAGTGGCTTCCATCTACCTTGCATCCTCTCTACATCTCTGTCCCACAATTCTCAACAAGAATTCCACTTTCATTTCGGAATCATGATACCGTAATCATAAAACATTGAGAGATCGTATATTTTGTCGAGAACTACCCACCGGATGGTGTCGTTCAATAACCCGAAATCCTTTTAACTATTACGACCACAAAAACCATCAACATTTACCACAGCAACTAGAAATGGAAGCGGGAAAATGCTACAAAATTGAGGATATTATGCAGAGCAGAGTATGTGTTGGCCTTTTAAAAGGAGAGTGTACCTTACTAATGCTTTTGAAGTTGGTGAGAACATTCTGAGTGGAATACTTGAAGAACCTTGAATTTTAGGGTTGCCATTCAACAGAATAATTAGTAGAGAGGCAATCGTTTTTTTTTTTAATAAAAATATTTGGTGAGGTAGTTAAAAGTTAAGAAACTTCGTAGGTAGCTAGAGATGAGATACTTGTTTCTCGCTCTGAGATACTTGTTTCTCGCTCTGAAGAATTTTCGAGTAATGAAAAGCAGTTTACGCTCGCAAACATTTTTTGGCTCGCCAGTTTTAAATAAGATTCTAAATATAGTTTCGTTTTTTTGACAATTTAATTTTTATATTCATTTGTTAGTATTAAAACTTAATTTCAAGACAGTAGCCCACGCAATTTTACTTTGAAAATACATAAAAAAGCACGATTTTTCGCCAGTTTAAGTCTGCATTTTCTATGCACTCCCTTTGACATAGAGTCGAAGTCTTTCCGGACCGGCGTATTGATGCTCATCTGTCAGCTTCTTTTTTTTCTTCTCAATAGGGCCTTACTACTCAGTTGTCTTCTTAGATCTAAGAGTTATTTTCCGATGTATTTCTGCATCCTTGACTTACATTATATATGTCCATTGTGAAGTTGTTTGTTGACATTACATCATTACATCTCGTCTTATCTTCATTTATAACCAGATCATATTAGCGTCTTCTGATTCTATCGCGATGTGTTATATAGAATTGTGAAAAATATGTTGTATGTAACTGCATGACGACGAGCCGACTTGCCTGAAGTCACTGGTGATATTGAAAGGTTTAGATTTAGAGCGTTCTCTATCATCATCCTGTATATGTATGCCAAAACTGGACTCGGTACGATATAGCTCGTCTCTACTCAAGCTATTTGGTGGGTATCAATCTACTATTCTTGGGTCTTCTGACGCAATGTGAACATTTATTTAGTACAACAATTGGAGCACATGCAGCACACCGTGATTCTGGAGATACCCGATTGGCAAATAATTTGGCAGTGTCTTGCGGTTGCAGCACTTTAAAGTTGAGCTTCCTCTCGGTGGTGGTTCTGCATTTTATGTCGTCATTTGTACATGCAACATACAACTATCCGTTTCAATGTTAGCACTTCGGAACGTTCGCAAATATAAGGCTTTGGAGGTATGTCAATCGTCGATCGAAAAATAATTGATTTAATTGAATTTTAGCTGGGAGTCTCGTACTTCAATTTAAGCCCCCAAATATCTTGTAGATTTCTTTGAACACCTGGCAACCCTAACCTAACCGATTTCCATATTCCCACACATTAATATTCTTAATTTCGCTACCTCATCTTAAAGCCATTCAGAATTCTTGCAGATTTCATTCGTTCGATACATATCTCCCTCTTCTTCATCACTTTTGCTTCCCGGCATCTGCACCTCAACTGTGACTTTTCACCCATTCGGCTTCAGATACATACCTAGCCATCCAGATATACGTAACCATTTCGGAAATGTGGTCTACCCCCAAAGAACCAGCTTTGAAACTCAATATGCAAATAAGGTAGGTAACTATCTCAGATCCATATAAAAGGATTCCCCACACACACCCTCTGCAGGGGAGCGTGTGTATCTGTGTGTCCTTGTCCTATGCACCTTTAATACAGTTGTACTGCGAAACAGTCTAATGGAGCATTTTGTGAATGTTCCCGGGAAAAAATAAAGAACCAAGAAGAGAATTTGTAAAATTCATCGAATGATGATATCCTTTGGTGAAAGGAGGAATAGCGACAGAAAGAAATGAGAGATGTTATAGAACGAATGTCCTTCTGGAACTGGATAAATGTGTATCAACTCCAAAAAAAAGGCCAGCATCGTGATGATATGATGACAAACTAAGCGAACTGACTGGATGACTGTTGCCTGACTGTCTGATTTGGATTCGTCCTTTACTATCACACTAACCTGCTGCTACTGCTGTTCTTGCCGTTGGGTATTTTGTGGAATGCAAATTACCGTGTTAAGCCCTGGCATTTTGCTTCATGGATATTATCACACTCGTGCTTTCACATTTTTGCATAATTTCTTCAACTCTTATACGAATGAGAAAAAAACGAACACTGAAATGGTTATAAACAGAAAGAAAGGAAAGAATTAAGGTCCTTCCTAGGGGAGTGTTTCTATTTTATTTTCCTTTGTAGCGTCTTTTACGTTTTGGCAGAATACGAGTAAGTGCTTCGGAAATTATATGCACTCAACTTGTGATTAGGGCGGAGGGTCCATTAGTATACACTATACTAGGCGAGTCCTTTTTGACCTTCTCCACACACACACACACATACTAAAAGCGAACAAATTATCCATCCCCCCGCACTTGTTTTGGCAAAATGGAATGTGAATGGCTGAATGCAAATTACTCAATTACGAAAGTTAGTGAAATGTGAATCAATTGAATTTTAAGGATATTCTTATACCCACTCTAATATGTCCTTCAATCAATTTAAAAAAAAAAAATGATGATAAAAAAATCATTCGCGTCCTCTTTATGGCTTTCAAATGGCTTGACTGGGTACATCACATTTTTTTATGTTTTTCTTCCCATTGGGATTGTATCAAACACACACATACAATCCGTCACCTGTATACTCATACATACTCTGGCAAGGACGAAACCATAATGCAACTTAATTGAAACCCTTTTTTGTTCGTTTGCGTCGGAGTTTGTATCAACAGTGTGTATGTAGGCGGCGGGAGTGATGATGACAAAATAAAACGACAGGATATGACGAATAAAATTAAATCAGCCTGTCATTTGTCTGTCGAAAAAAAAAAAAAAAGAAACATAAGGACGAAATAAATTCGCCTTTTGTTGGTTGGCGCTCTTAACCGATTTTCTTCATGTTTTCGTTTTATTTTTTTATTTTTTTTTTTTAAGAATAACTGAAAAGCGCTCAATCCTTTTTTGTAAGAACATTACATGTGTGCACCTCCTGTGAGCCCTCTGATCGAATTGGTGCGACGCGCTCGCGATATATACGAGTACCATGGAAAAGGATTTTTCATTTTTATTATTATTCCTTTGAGTTGGGAGTTTTTTTTTATTTTTTGGTTCGTCCTTTTTTGCTCATCTCGCTGTGTATCTCAATAAAAATGACATGAGAACAGTTTGGCTGATGGGTTCTGACGGTGGTCGGGGATGGGGGTGAATTGGATGGAAAAAATTTGAATTCAGTGGGTGTTGGGTTGGGGAAGGGTGAACCCATCTGCGTGTTTTGTGGTTTCAAATTGAATTCATTTTTTGTTGAAGTAGTATATTGTGTGTATGTGTCTGCGAGACTGAGACGAAATTGTTAAAAGGACGATTTTTCATTCATATGAATGGTTTAGACAATGAATTGTGATGACGAAGAAAAATGTGTATATTAAATGAGAGGAACAATTTCTGTAATCGAAAAACTCGCAGTTCGGCTTGTCAAGATGTAAAGAGCTTAAAGAAATTTTTTTAGTCTGTTTTTAAGAAAGTCGGATTACTAAGGGGTTTTTGCGGAGAATGGTTTTATTTTTAGAATTTTGACAGAACGAATATCGAAGAGATGTGCCTTTAGGAGGACCGCAAAGAATGACGTGGTAGAACCCGAAATACTTATGAATAGTATCCATATTCTGTAACTCTCATTTCGATAAGTTTTTCCCTGGAAATTGAGAGGAAATTTGACAAACCAAAGAGATTCGAGATATAAAAAATACAACATATTGTAAATCTAAAACATTATGGAGGTGCCTGCTTCACCGTTTTCTATCGCCTGTAAGGCAGGTATTTCTGATCATTTGCTGCTACTGTCATTGAACATGGTAGACTGGCTTGACAAACACAGCGAGCCAAGCAATCCAGTAAAAGGACATTCGGTGGAGTAATATTAGACAAAAATGATAGCCTTAACTTGTATGTCATTCGATTTACTATTGTGTTCTGGTTCGAAATCTATTTTCAAACTCAAAGCAGATTGCATTAACTTGTGTGTCCCAAGATTCATTATTTTGTGCTGATTCGAAATCTATTTCGAATGCGAACTTCGCAGATTGCAATAATTTGTGTGCTGTTTGTCTGTTGAGTAAGCAGATTGTACTGAACCTGGCGAGAATGGTTGACACTGTTAAACTCTACTGTTAGCTGAATACGTTAGTTGGCAGCAGATCTGTATAGTGAAGGAAGCTGTCACCGCTTGCTACGGTGTATATGGATATAACTGGTGGACCATCTGCTGGTTTCTCTTTAAATTGCATGTTATTTTGACACTGACAGCTGTTTCGCGCTTACAAAATTGACAGAAACACAGTATCATATCTCCGAGGTACGAAACGACTTTGAAAGACCTGAAGAATGTTGGGAAATATTGAAAAGAGACAGTGAGAATTTATAAAAAGAATTTCGGTCGAAATAATGTACGAAGGCCATCGATTATTATCCCCACGTCACTCTGGGTATTGGGAGCTTCAATACATCATTGTACATTATATTCCACAGGAGCAGACCTAGCACAGTATATATACCTGGGGCGTTAATATGTTTATCAGCTTTCAGGCCTTTCACTTACCTCAGAATGTCTGCATTTGAAGCAGCAGTGCTGACAGTAAACAGAGGTTAAATCTTGAAAAGTTGAATATTAGATCACTGACATCCTTTACAGGTTGTACTCGTATTCTTGATGTTTATTCTACACGAAAACGAGGAAGCGATTATTGAACTTGATATCCTAGGAAAGGATAGGCTCAAACATTTCTACGAGTATCGATACAGCTAGTAAAAAGAAAGTAAATCCCAAGGCCCGTCTTCCAGATGTGGCTCTGCTGAAGAAAAGCTTATATCCTACCATGAGTTCTAGACGTATTGTGCGATATGATCGGTAATTCACTGGACTACATGCCGCAGCTATAAGAACACAGGGGAGGATAAGACTCTATTCACCACTTGCTCCGTTGATGTCTAGATCTTCAAAACAATAAGGGGGAACATAATACTTGAAAGACAAGAGGATCTTGTGCGATATCAGTAATGGGCATAACACGATTTATCAAAGTCACATGGTTCAAACAATAACTAGCTGTTAAGACTTGCATCACACGAGGTCCCTTTAATACTTTCGCCAGGTTAAGCCTTGTTTTGATTCAGCTTAGGATAAATCTCTAATGTTTTCTAATGTGGACCGGTTGCTATCCCTGAATATGGTAACATTCCGATCAAATCCAACATCCCCCTACATCCAGAATGATTTTCCCTTGATAGCCATTACCTTCATTTGGATGAGACGAACAGACATCCGTATACTTTGATAATCCGAACATCATCTTCATTAATGTTCGTACGGGCTACCTTTGTGGTTTTACGTCTTTGTTAAGATGACAAGATGGAGGCAAAAAGGCACAGGTCGACTATCGAAGGGAAGTAAACCTCCTTTCGTGCGTACAAAAGGCAATAATCAAAGAAAGGATCACCAAAATATCAGAGCATCGCTGCTTTATTAGTTTATATAAAGCCTTAAGGTCTGTAGGAATTTTGTCAGATCATTGATGCCTGCTAAAGCATGCCATAAGGCTACTGTTTACTTCAGACTTGGACGCAAGCACGTACTCGTATCTATGTCACTCTGAATGCCAATGGCAATGAGTAGATCACACTAGAATGAAATACTTCAGCAGTTTCTTTTGCAGAGCCTAGAGGAAGTAGGTCTGTTCAAAAAATCGTTTGTAAGGTTTTCAGAAAAAGATGATTATTTCATGAGTCAAAGCTTCTTAGAACTGACTTCTTCGGTTCTTGAAAGGTCTAAGTATTTTGCTCATCAATCTATTAGGGACATTTAAGGCAGATCAGTTTTAAGGATATGTTTCTACAGCTTCTTGAAATTTCACACAATGTGGTCCAAATATCTGATAGCCTTTTTTTAAATTCAAATTTGTTTACATTTTCTTCGTTCGCCCTACATTTGTTTTCAAAAAACCAAAACAACACCCACTTCAAAACAAAACACTGCAATAAACCATGCCATTTTCGTGCGCTACTGTACGAGTATGATGGTGGCCGTGTAAAGCGCTGCCCTTTTTTAAACTTGAAGAGCATTTTATGTCCTTTTTTCGGTACTCAAAGATTCCCCCATTGTGTTGCGAAACTGGGAAAATACTGAAACAAAACTCCGCATAGACACCCACTAACCCACAGAAAACATTGAAAAGTTGACAATACCATACACACTCTTGTTGTCCCCAGTCGTGTTGTGCGTGCTCTTGTGTGACTAGTTTTGTGTTTTCAAGTGGCCTTTGGCCAGTTTTAAACAAGAGTGGTTACCCTAGGAGTGTCCTCCGACTCTTACAGGAAATAATGATTATTGTCTTCTTCAAGTAATAATGACCCACATCTAAACTTTTTAAGTCCACACGAACACACATACCGATTTCTTTTCTGCACATTGAGGACTACAATCTTTACCTCGAACTTGAGTGCATCGCTTTTACGGCATCGAAAGAGACAAAGATCGGATAAATGCTGTGATGATGATGATGGTTTAAAAGAACATCACTTCTACACTAGAGAAAAGTTTGTGTCTTCTAGATGGGGAAAAAAACTCTTAAAAAGTCTCTTTTAGGAAGTCCTTTCGTGGCAACTTTATCCGAAAAGTGTAATGAAAGATGAAGTACCTACATAGTTGAGGTTCTATTGAAGAACTACTCGTACAACTGCAAATTGCAGCTGACTTCAGTTTAACAGTCTAAATGGATGCGTCTACAGCACAGGATTGTATATCTACTACGGATAGTAGTGGTAAGCATTTGTATAATTGTCGGCAAGTAAACTTTTTGGATTTGGTAATCTTCAGAAGCCAAAATAGGGATTGATTATATTTTAGTTCTAGGTCTGGGAAATGAAGAAAAGAGGTGGATTGGAGAGAAACTTTTTGTAAAGTTCCATCCAAGATTTAGGAATGCTACAGTACATCGGCTTTGCTACAAGAAGAGTTTAGATTAAAATATTTTTAACAGGCCAATTCATCAAAGGATGTACAGCACACACAAAGAATAGTGAATGTAGGGTATCTTTTTAATTACAAGAATATCCTTTTCTTATATGGATTCAAACGAATGTATAAACTGTAATTGAATTCCCTAAGATGAGGAATTTTCTTTTGAAGACGTTCTTTGAGGGGACGTTGATGAGTTTTAGACAAGCAAATAGTTTACTTTTGGGGAGATTTTGAGAGTTAAGTAACTCGAATAAGTAATGAGATGTGAGAAGAAGAAATGAAATTATTATAAAGACAAAGGACCTTTGGATACCACTTGAAATACAATTTTCGTTTATGAAAATCGGTGAAGGCATTTTCGTCTTTGCTATTCCATATGAATGGCTAGGATAGATGATGGCACATGAGTCCTGACGACAATTAAGAAATGTTTCAAAAAGATGAAGTTAGCATGGAAAAACAAGTGATGAAATCAGGTAAAACATGTTTGAAGATGTTTCCTGATATTTATTGTCTTTGTGCTGCTTTAATGAAAATGTGGGTAAAACCCACCGTACTCTAGGAAGAAGAATAATTTCTAAGATTGACGTTGTAGCTTTGAAACCCTCATATATCAATGCGACACGTCCTTTTTACCAGATTTGCGACAACTAGAATATAGATAAATTCAACGTCAGCAATATTAAGTGAGGTAATTTAGAGCAAAACTATTGACAGTCTATCAACAATCTTATTTCTTGTACTTGATCTTACTACTTGCACTTTATATGAGGGCTCCAGTTCTCGCTCAAAATCAATCGTTAAAATGAAAGATTATAGACGAAAATGAAGAAGAATAAGGAGGACTTTATGAACGAGTTCTCATTAGAGAATTTACGTAGCTGCGAATCAGATACATATGAATATGGCTTAATGTACGTATGTAGGTAACTACTAAAAGAACAAGTACACTTTTAACTACAACGATATACAGACACAAGACCTAGATCCATATAGCCTCTTGAACCCAGTAACAGAGGTCATAAAGCTGGATACACATGAATTTTTGTTTCGAGAAGGATCAAATCTAAGAAACATTGCAAACATTAGATCAGCTATACCATCGCCAACAGCAGTGCATCAGTGCATAGATTTGTGCTGTTGCGTACGTCGACGACTGATATAATTGGAAGAACGAAGCGGGTTGTCAGTGATGCTTTCGGGTTTAGCGGTTAACGTAAGCAAAACGAAATATATGCTGTCATCAAAAAAAGGGCAGTCAATATCGGCGGCTTGGACTATGTCACAATTCTGAGGTAATGAATGACTTTGTCTACCTAGGATCCGCTGCAAGTTCAAAAAATAAAACCAGCGCAGAGTTCAAGAGTAGAATCACTCTTGCTAACCGTTGTTTCTTTGGGCTAAGAAGGCAACTGAGTAGTAGTTCAACGGGGAACTACAAAATTGACGAATGTTCGGGCATTTTCTAATAAATGTACATTTTCAATAGAAATCAATCAAAATGTTGCCCAAATCGAAGATGATTATTATTAATTTGAATCATTAACGCCAGCCAATCATCAATAATCGCCTTCACTATCAGTCTTCCATTTTCAACATTCATGAGTTAAATATTATGTCATTACAGACAAACGGACTCTCTTTCTATCTGTCTTCCACTGCTACCACTTCTCTTCCTATTTAAATTTCAAACAAACGAATCCTTTTTATTAATAAGTAAAGAAACTGACTCTCCACTGTGCGCGCACTCCCTTAGAATGCCCATCAAGTACCCGGTCTTAATCCGAAATGAAGTGAAAGCTTAACATCAGGATTTGACCAAAGAATAAACGTCATCAACTCTCTTCTTTACGTTTCCCAAACTCACAACAGTTCCCTAAGCTCCTAAGGACCAAACCGACACAGGCTCCAAAACCCAGACAGCAAACAAGAGTTTTATACGCGCGGACATAAAACCCGCCACCACCAATACTACCTGCCATCATCATCACCGTTTCACAACAAAATGAGAAATTATTTATTAATAGCCACTCGAAGGATGTTAGAAGCAAGGATAATAAAGGATGTGCATTTCCAAAGAAAAGAAGAAAATCCTCAAAAGCAGAAGAAGCTGTAGCAGACTCCAAACTTTTATCATTTTTCCTCGTCTTTATCACTGTGTTTACGTAGTGAAAACAAATAAATCCACCCAGGAGAGAGCCACGGCAAAAAATAAAAGAAACGACGACTAAGAATAAGCGGCTAGAGGCTCCCTATTGTCTTTAGCCATCGAGGGTTGTGCATAAAAGGACACCGAACCTAAGAGAAATTCAAGGTCCTTGGGAAATTAAAATTGAATTCACGGAGTGGGTCCTACCCAGCCCCCGATTATTGATGAGACTCCTTCTCCGGGACTCCGATCAGGCATTGTGTATTCGATGATTTAATCGAAAAATTATTATCAGCAATAAATTTAATCTCTCAGAGTTGGATGGGAAAAAATGTCCACTGGAGCAAGTTGAATATTTTCGACCCATTTAATTTCAAATTACACACCGAGTCAGCCAAGCAAACACCCAAACCAAGCAGACATCTCTGCACAGATACCAGTAACCAGGTTCGACAACGCTTATTGTTGTCCTGTCCTACCTTCCAACAGAGCCAGTGTGTCTCCCTAGAGATGGTTTTGTTCGGCGCTCCAGGGATGAATTCGGTATTACGAGTACTTCCCCTGTAGCTGGTAGAATGAGCCCACTTTCCAGTGACACAGTAATGATGATGAAAACGATGATGACTACGACGACGACAAAGTTACCTCTCGGTTGGGACCGACATAACCTAGGAAAAAAAAAAAAACATAAACTCAAACCCCAAACCCAAACTCAAACTCATACCTCTGGGAATGTTCGAGCAAACTTTTGGACTGGTTGTGTCCCGTTTACTCTGCCTCACTTCGATCGGGGTAAATAATGAATAAATTTTCGAGAAAATGGAAGAAGATAAACGGGAAGAAGACCACAAGGGTGGGTTGCACGCTTCAAAATGCTAATTAAACCCAGCAGAGCGTACTGAACTGGAAAAAAGGCTTTTTGACTTTTTGACAGCAGCAAATGAGGTGGCATCATAGAAGAGAGCTGGCAGGACAGCGTGCTATCTATCTAACTGCCTGAGTTTCTACCGATGATGAACAATTCAATCTTCGCTTGAATTAATTATCTTTGAAAATATAACTTGAATCCATCTGCATGTTTGGTTCGAAATCACGGACCAAAAGTTAATTGACAAAAGTTGCTTTCCTCTATTCTGTGACTGTGCCCTGTTTTTTCATCTTCTGCATGAGTTAAATCATTTTTCGAAAATTTTCCAAATCAAAACGAGGGAGAGATCGAGTCTATGTTTTTGCCAGCTGCGGCGGCGGGGCTAACCAGGTTGCGGAGATTAATTGCTTCATAAGTTTGGCACAATTGGATTTCAGGTATATGGATGGACGGGGATGGTGCAAGAAGTTTTCGCATAGAAATTCGGTTCGATAGCTTTTGATTTAAGTGCAATCAAGTGACAGTGATTTAAGGTGATAGTTTTGGAGAAGAAGCATCTCCATTTGTATTCACGTACTTGAAACTTTTCGAAACGATGGGGTATTTGCAGATGGAGCTATTATCTGAAAGGAAAATGACCATCCAGTCGGAAAGTAGTCAAACCAAATGAGCCTCATAGAAATACCTCGTTGGGAGAAGTAGCAATTTGAGAGATTTTATGGCAAATGCTAAGCAAAACGTATGGTTATTTGGTTTGCTGGAATGTCCTAGACATTTCGGCATGTCTATGCTTGCTTAGTGCATCCAATGGTAGGCCCCTTTTTGTTTGTGAAACTTAGCAGGCCTGGAAGTGCTCTGAGAATCAATCAATCGAATTCTACGGGACATACTCAATTCATAAATACATGCGTATATCTAGGAAAGGTAGCAACTGCAAAACCCCACCTAGGCTCCACAAGAATTTCACAGTACTAAGCATACTATCCATAGCCTTTTATACTGATAGGTCTAAGATGTCCACGATGTGCATTAGCTCCGACCAATTGGTCTACGACCTTCTTCCCTCATGGGAAAGTAGGTTCCATTGGCTTGCTGTTACTAGTATTACCGTGGATGCGGTGACTTAGGGTTAAGTGCCTGATTTCAAGGTTCAATTCGTATTCGTAAGTTATATCGTCATGAGAAGTTACTCATAATCGAAAAAATGTATCTTCGAAAACGGCCAGGCTACCATAGGTTTTTTTTAAATACTTTTTTGACCCGTACACATTGTCGGTGTAGTCGAGGTGTTTGAGATAAGTTGTAAGTCTCCACTGACTCACCAAGTTTTCACACTCTGTTAAACTATCTATTTTTGGAAATTTGTTAGAGAACAGTAGAAGGTCTGCCGATTTTGCTGGTGAAGCTTAACAGAGCTCTGCGGGAATTCCGTCAATCTGCCTCGAATGATTTTGTCGTTGCCGGGAGGTGTGATACGAATTCAAGAGCTTTGTGCATAGGATATGCACCTTCATACCCATTGTGGTTTAAAAAGGTTCCTCCATCTTCTAAGCTGTTTCTCTCTGAAACCAGCAGAGAACCGTCAAAATTCTTCACCAGTTGTTGGTGCAAGCTTTATGTACGCTTTGGTGACTATGCACATGATTCTGTTATCGCATCGAATTGGTGCTTCGTCAATAAAATTTATTTTGTCATGTTGCACGCTACGCTGGACTGCCATACGATTTGTAATTCTTTCTTTAGCAAGATGCTATCAAAGCTGGTGATGGGATCCCTTAATCTGTCAGTGTCATACTTGGATCCTAGAAACAGGCTGCGGTACGAAAACTGGTCTGGTTCTGTCTCGATATCATCTCGAATATCTGTCGATTGACAACCAACTGGTTTCATGTCAGGTTTCGTACTTATACTTGAGGTCATATCTTCTATTATTGTCTACCTCCCTCTGTTCCTACTTCTGCCCCGCTATCGTAGTTCTCCTATTCAATTTTCATGGTTTCTTCGTAATGGGTTACACCTCATTTCAGTCAGCTGACATTCATATAAACCTAGATTACAGGAGAGCCTTTATACAAGCTTCCTTTAAAGTAGCCTTTAAATGAATGAATGAAAAAAATGCTAGCTTGGAATAGAACGTATTGGAATAATTCTTCCTGGAAACACCACAGGAAGTATAGTGCATCAAGAGTCTTCCCTGAGAGTACTTTGATGAGAAAAGTGAGATTTTTAGTAGGCAGGATTTTGCAATTCTCTTCTTGAGTTTTAGAGGATGAAAATCTAATGAAAGTTAGTGCATAAATACCAGATCTGAAGCCACAACTCAAAGGTTAGAGCCCCAAAAAGTTGGGAACAGATATCGAAGTATTTGAATGAGTTTAAATCGAAATGATAGGCATGCAAACTCCCACTCCATGACGCAGGCTTTTCCATGAGAGCTTCCGGATGAGAAAAAAAAAAATAAACATCCACCCCCTAGCCTTTCTAAGAAAAACAAATTTACACCAAATTCCACTTGAATTACCCTTAAGTGAGTGATTGCTTGTAAAAAAAAAAAAAATTGTTTTCATTCCTCCAGGATAAAAATATGAATAATAACCAATGAAATCCTTAACGTAAACATAATTCTCCGTCTGAAGCAACAAAACATACATCATTCTCACCCCCAGCCTCTATTGCCGACACCGCTGCTGCCTTTTCCATGTGACAATGAAATTTTCATCAAAATCTCTACGAACAACATTACCCCATGCATGGGGTTGTTTATATTTTTTTTTTGCACCTCCCTCCCCCGCCTCGCAATCGTTTTTCTTTTCAATCCTTTCACCCCAAGAATTTTTTTTTAATATTTTTCTGTCGACAAAAATGGATGTTGTGTGTTGTGTTTTTTTGGGAGCGACGACTTGATTCCTTATTTTCTTATTTTTCCATCACACACATGTCTAAGTCTTCTTCATTATCATATGATCCTCTGATGGGTGGATGGGGACGGGGGGTAGGGAGGGTGTTTACGTCAGCGACATTGTACCAAATAGCCAAACAACAAGGATAACAGACGATACAAGAATTATTTAGCCCGAAATTTGATTTGCTCCGTCTCCATTCATTCACCCATCCATCCATCCACTATCTAGTTGTCATACTCGCTTGTCATTCAATTTGTGTATCCTGATGATGAACACGAGGCACATACACTCACTCTCTCACAGAAAAAAAGAAAGAAAGAAAATCAGCAAAAATTGAATAAAAATTTGATTCAACAAATCGGAAGGATTCCCTTTCTTCTACATCCTTTCATTGCTCCTTCTCCCATCTGGAAGTGTGTATTCATGTGACTCTGCTGCTATTGTATGTTGAAGGGAATATCCTGACAAAACGCCTGTGATCCTTGGGTAGGGGGTGGCAGAAACAAGTCGATGATTTACAATTTGCTGCGCACGGAAGAACGCATCCAACAACACACAAAAAAAGACAAAAAAGCGAAAAAAATAAAATCCTTCCTAACAAGAACCAACAAAAAACGAAGTCTGAGAGGAGTATAAAGAGCATAAACTGCGAAAGAAGGAAGAGAGTGCTTGATTTTAATATGAAAAGAGGCTCCCTCGGAAATCCTTTTCTGGTCCCCTTTTTTTTCGTCGGAAAAAAATGTTTGCCACCCTCCTTTCTAACATATATCGGATTTAAGGACTTGCAAATAAATAACAACAAGCTAAAGGGTGCCGCACTCTCACTTTCACTTTCAGATGAGATGAGATGCAAGCAATAAAAAAATCCTTTCAAAGTACCTACTACTACCACACCTATTTCGTTCGTTTTCAAAAGGACACCAATTGCCACTTTACGAGTACGTATCCTGATTTGTGTTTTTTTCAATTTGCCTACTCCACTCCATATCTCCTCCCGTATGACAAGTTAACAATTATGACACTTTATTCCCCTCGGATGTAATCAAAATGGATTTAAGGATGTGTGTTTATAGTTTCGCACAAAGTGTTACGAGTATCTCCCGGGATGCTTATTAAGGATTTCTAGAAGTAGAAAATTCAGAAATAGTTTCAGGCGTTTTCGCGTAAGATGGAAATGTTCTTATCAAATATTCTCGCAAAGCTGCGGGGGAACCTGGTTATACATGACTGGTGTGAGATCCTTTTAAGCTCCCCCTTTGGCATCACTAACGTCATTGTGATTTTTTGTCGAAGAGACATGATGGCCCCATCTATCATATAATTAGTTTGAAAGGATATCTTAAACTGCCGCAGAGCATAGATTCATTCACTTCCACCCGGTTGATTTCAAGAAGTATCTGTGTTACCATCAGGAGTAGTTTCACTTTTAACTCGACCGAGGTGGTAATTTACTTGAACCAATCAACAGGGTGTTTCGGAGCACACAATCTTCAGTCTGCAGTGCAATTCTTCAACAATTATTTAATTCTATCATTCGAGTAAAGAAAAAAATCAAAAATACCAGGGATGATGCCTACCGTGGTACCGTTTTTCAGGAAGACAACGCACTTCCTCACCCTCATTCGATTGGCTCGAGACAGCATACTCTTATGGAAGAAGGGTCTATGTGCAAGGACCTATCAGGAAAAACCTGAGATTGCAGTGACGTGACTAATATAACCAAACTTTGTACAAAGATTAAAATGTGCAAAGTTTGGCATCGGAATTTAGGGAACGCGATTCTCTCTCGAAAGTAACACCAAAACCCTTCTACAGGATATGACGAAGCTACGAAGAATGGAGGAAATTGACAGAGCTAATCTTTGTAAAATACTTCCAGGGCTGAAGCAGACAAAGGTACTCCTCAGAAACTTTAACCAGAAATGGTTTATAAGGCACCGTCAGATAAAGTCTTGAGCTTGAGTGTAGATAGGTTGCAAGGGGTTCAAGTGCACTGCGACTACAATAGTTCAACTGCCTTGATGAACCGGAGTATCTGGAATGGATCTAGCTATAACAAATTTCCTTCTGGTAGTTAATATGTCCCCAAGTGATCAGTGATTGATCAGTAACCTACATTTCGTAAAAAAGTGCGCTGGGGTTTCCCCAACATCCCTTTTCCTCTATACGCAGTTTCCTGAGATATTACTTAAGTCTGTGTCAGTGACACGTTAGGCAACCTGTTAGAATGCGAAACTGATTCATGTATATGTTTACGTAGACCTTACTTATTTTGGGACTATAATTCCCGAAAAGTTGTTTCGCACTCCTATTACTTCCTGTGCGGTCTCAACTCACAAAATGGTTCCAATTTCTTGATGAAAATGCAACTATATTGAGAAAAAATGGTTACTAATAAATCATTCGAAGTATTGCCCATCGCTAGCTACAACTTTTTCCCATCTTTCTGGCAGAGATCGAATACCGTTACGGTAAAAGTGTTCATCTTTTGAGGCTATCCACGATTCAAACCATTTTTTGATGTCTTCATATGAGCGGAACTGCTGATCAGCCAGACCATGTGCCATCGCACAGAACAGGTAATAATCGGATGGCGCAATATCTGGGGAATATGGCGGGTGGGTAGGACTTTCCATTTGAGCGTTTCCAGGTAGGTTATAACGGGTTTGCCAACGTGAGGCCGAGCGTTGTCATGCTGTAAAATCATTTGTTCATGCCTCTGCTCGTATTGTGGCTTTTTGAAGTCGATACCGTTCCCCAGTGATGGTTTCGTTGGGTTTCAACAGTTCATAATAAATGATACCGACCTGGTCTCACCAAATATAAAGCATAATATTCGCAACGTGAATATTCGGCCGATCCGACGACGTAGAAGCATGACCGGGCAGTCCCCATGAGTTTCTTTTCTTTTTGCGCTGAAGAAAAGCTTTCGTTTTTTGCCTCTGGAGCGGTTGTTCACATGCGAAAAAACGACGCTCAACGTCCCTTGGCTTCAAATCATAAGGAATCATTCCAAACACATGCAATCGCTTGGAAATGGCTTGACGGGTAACTCCTAATGCTGAAGCAAGCTGTTCTTGCGTTTGGCACGGATCCTCATCGAGCAATGCCTTCAATTCAGCGTCTTCAAAGGATTTTGGCCTATAATAATTGATGGAGGCCTGAAACATACTGGAGGGTCTCATAGCTTCAGAATACTTAGTGCTAGGCCGGTACACACCCGCCTTAGTGCCTTTAGATGTTTCGGTATTTTGTTTAAGCTGGTACTTATTGGATTCGCTACGAACTCTCTCTTCGAGTTGAAACTTCTCTTGGCCTATCAAAAAGCGGGACTGAGTTGGAGGTTACTTTTCGATCTTTGTGTGCGGTGAATTTTTCTTTTCGGACACCCTCTTAGATTTTTCTAGTACTAAGAGTGGGAGATTGGTCACAAGATCATCTGTAATGCCGTGACGCTGTAGGAGCAGCTGCTCATAGCCTCTATTATGCAGATGAATGTCAGCCTTTGCATTTTTTTTGTTTTTTTCCAAAGGTTTTGTTTGTCGTGTTCAGCTTGATTCTTCTGATGCAGATTCCTACGGCGTTCAAAATAATGGGTCTAAACGTTGTTACTACTTAGGTTAAGAGAAAATACAAAAATATATCGCTTGATGCCCGACACTCCATCACAAATGATCCATCATATGGGGGATATAATGGAAATCAATCTATTCTACTACACATCAGGACGTAGTTTCATTCTAGTTAGGTTCAGGCGCCAACGAAATTCGTCCCATTGTCGTTAAAGGGCATCTAGACATAATCCATGTCGTGCTACAAACCTTTTGGAGCGATAAACTCCGTGAATTGATTGCGTAGTTCGGGGAGTACTTGATCCGATTTTCTACCACTCTAGACACAAACCCTTTCCACTTATTTTCGGAAGTAGGGTCCACCACGTAGGTATATGAGGCTCAGCGCTTAACGTTAGTCCAAAGACACCCTGTATATAAAGAGGTTAAATGCTTAACGTACAAATTAAAATATAATTTTAAGAAAATTGATGTACATCCGACCCTTGTAAAAAATAACGACCTTCTCCAAAAATGTTTCCAAAGAATTACCCTAAAACTGGGTGACCCAAAATCTTACGAAAGTTAACTTTTTTTAAATACTGATTTCCTTCTCAGATTCCATTTAAAAAGTGTGCGTTTCGGAAAAGTTTAGACATTAGAAACACATTAGAATGTTAAAAGTCCCTGAAATAATCACTGTTTTCCTCCCCCGTGTGCTACTTTCTGCAGACCAAATGAGCAAAAATTTCAAGGATAGGAAAAAAAAACGGAACTCAACACCAACTTTCGACAATGAAAAGTTCAAACTACAATTCCTTCATACATATACATGTGCGAGCATTATGTGCATTATAATGAAATAAAGAGAGAATAAAGTGTCCTTAATGACTTTTGCTTTAGTACTGCAACAAGGACAACGGTAAGGACTACTACAAAAGTGCTCTCTCTCTCTCTCTCTCCTCCTATGCCCAACAACAACGATGAACACGACAAATGAAAGCACTTAAAATATCGTGAAGTGTCTCTTTTCATCCTTAAACGATTGTGTCCCCTTCAATGCAGCAGCACAAGAGCAAATGGCTTCACCGAAAAAAAACTTCGCACTTTGCAGGCGAAGCAACACAACTCTGCCCGTCTAAAAATGAAAACACCTCCGCGTGCACTTTTCATTGTTTGCCATTTGCGCTTTGCAAATGTGTGTGCTTCAACTATCCATATCTCTGATGCACTTGGTTGCTATTCTTTCTGTAGTGTGTTTGCAAACTGGTTGACTCCTTTTTTTTTTGGTCCTTCTTTGTTAATTTTTTTGGGTAAATATTATGCAAAGTCACTAGTGGTTGGGAATTGTCATCTTAGATGGTAAAGGAGGTCATCTTAGCGATTGTGAGTCCTTGAGAAAGTTGTTACGGTCATTCTATGAAAATGCAATAATATATGACTCGTCTTCTCAGAACGACACTTCCAATGATGATGGGGTAGAAGATAATCCGGAAATACTAATTCAACTTTACTGCAATGAAATGCTAATGCCGAATGACTATATAGTCATTGATAGTATATACTATCAGGAAAATATTCCAAGGTATACAAAATTCATCTATAAGGATCGATTGTAACGCGAGTTATGTAACGCTCGTTACACCAACACATTTTAATTCCCTTTTAAATTACTGAATCGTATTTTGTTTTTTTAGTTGACAATGTCCCTTGTTTCTGGTGTTACAATATTTGCGAATACCAAATTGTTTAATCTTAGCTGAATTTTCTAAAAGAATCTTACGAAGGAACATCGTTGTAACGCATGTTACATGCCGTTAAAAGCATTTCCAAATAAATAATCTATAACTAACGTAGTTCTTCGTATTCTTGGACCTGCAATCATATCCCGTTCCTCGAAAAACAATAAATGGTATTATACTGTGAATATTGCGTTAACTAAAATGAATACTAGTCCTGAATGTAACGCGAGTTACCATGGAATGTCTTTTTAGATGTTTGTCTCTTCTTATAATGATGTTCCACTGCTTCTTCCTCACATCTCTCTCAAGATTACTCACCTACCGGCTACAAGAAATCATATTTACAAGACAGGATTACACACATATCCTGTAATTAAGAAACCCTTTTCACGTAATTCAATCATTCAGCAGAGAGAACATGCTATTCTCTCAACATCCTTACGGTAAAACGAATTTAGAGTATTGTCATATGCACAATTCGTTTCTTTGCATTTTTGCAGTAGTGTGGTTGCCTAGATGTCCCTTTATTCCGTTAATTGAGACAACAACCAGACACACATGTAAAGCATGCTAAAGCTCCTAGAAAATCACATTTCCTCCTCATTCATATTATTACCATCACCGACTGCATACCCAGAAATCATTCATTCATTCATGCAATGAAAATGTTGAAAGCGGGTGATGATCCATGGGGGGGGGGTCTTTTTCATGTGGGAAAAGGGGGGAAAATCGCATTTAGTTGCATTTCTAAGAAGTGGAAGGAGGTCCTCATCATTCAGGACTTCGTTAATTTACCACCCTAGTTTCCGTTGCGCAAGGAGCCTTTGTTCCTTCTTCTCTACACATAGTGCATGAGTAGGTCCTGTGTGTGTATCAGAATTTGAAAGCCTTGGTGTAAAAAGTTGTGCCTCATTACCTAACACCAGTTTGTAGCTTGAAAAGATGCAAAGTAGAAGGAAAAAAAATTAAATTTGTTGTACACAAAAGGAAGGCGTATTTGTGTGAATGAAACTGAGGACAAAATAAATGTTGAATAATCTACATATGTATACACCAACGCACATGCCTTCTAATGCTGCGAAAAAAGGATTACATAGGATATAGAGCGAAAGAAAGAAAAAACTGTATTTAAATGCCATTTTTGTGTACACGCTGCACTCCTTGATGTGCATTCTTCCATCATCCTATATATCCTCTGAATACACAGAGTGTACTGCGATTCGAACTGAGTTGGAGTTGAATCCTTTTTTTCTCTCTGTATGCTCACAAATAGGATCCATAATCTCGTTTCATAATGTAAAAGCCATCGTCATCATCATCATCATCATCAAAAGCATCCTTTGCCTTTCCATTTCTCTAATGCTCGTCCTGTTTTCTCGGCTTTCATTCCCAATCACTTCGTCCTTTTCTCATGTTTTCTATTCAATATAATGACTAAGGATGATGATAACATATCAGCATCATCACCACGCTGACGCCTAGCAAAGGAGGCGCGGATAAAGCTACTAGTCCGCATGTAAACGATAGCAAGTTGTACACAGGTTACCTGGGACCTGAAAGAGTCCTTTTTTTCCAAAGATATGCTCTATTCAACATTTGGCCATTCATTAGAATTGAAATCCTTTCTTTTTCTCCTTCACCCACCACCTCCAGTCCAGTTTAGAGAGCAAAAACCCCGAAGGAAATGAAAACATTTTCCCTGTGAGACAAAGAGAGAGAGAAAAGGGACTCCTTTCTCACCCCGAATTAAAAGTTGCCTCGTCTGACTGGAGTAATCAGTTAATAGAATCATTATCGGTACGTAGAGCATTACTGTGGCAAACTCCATGCACGCGACTTGCATTACAACATATCCCCCTGTTGCACACACAAAATTCATACACACAGAAAGATATTACTCTGGAATACTGTTCCTGGTAAATGGATAATTGCCACAATTTTTCGGGGTCAACTTACTCTAAATTAGTTTTTCTCTCCCTAAAGATGGAAAAACAAAAAATACATATAACAGTGGAAGAATTAACGCTCGCTATCTGTTGCACTTGCTCTCCTTCGAGTATATGTACATCCTTTCCTATTAGAGGAAGGAATTAAAAACGAATCCTTTTTGGCAAGAAGTACGTATATGGTATAAGGATACCATAAGCCAACGTAAGTGTGTATGTGGCGTGTGAAACGATGCAACCCGGAGCTTTATCCTCTAATGAATAATCGATTTGCCAAAGGATTTATACCCTGGCAAAAAGTATAAAAAGGGTGTGCAGTCGCACTAGGAAAAACCAAAAAAAAAAAAAAATACAGAATACCAAAGCACAAAAAAAGGACGAAAGCAATTCGTTATGGATTTAAATTTTTCCACTGAGAGTGTGAGACTGCATAGAGAGGTGTACCAGGAGTAGCATTAATCCGTAAAGGGTGTTAATGGAATTATAGATCTCCTCTTTGGTTGGTTGTTGGTTTTTTTTTTTCTTTTCCAACTCCTATTCCTGGTATCCTTTTCGCTTCTCTTTCTGTGGGTTAACCGAAAATTAATGCGGAAAAAAAATGGTTGACCGAGGAAAACAGAATTATGACGAGAAGTCTGAGTGCCGGCGGGTGGGTGTGTGCGAGTGTTATTGGGAAATATTTTAGCGTGATGGTTTCATGACTCGTGGAAAATTTAGTGGTAAAGGGAAATCCTGGATTGATGACGTGACAGATTTTAGTCGGATTATTATGATGATGGTGGTAACGATTGGTAGCAATGAAGAAGGGTGGAAGTATAGAGTTCATTAGCGTTAAAGATTGATTCGACTCAAATTTTCAGTGTTAATGGGAAGGTGGGGGGTTTCATTTAAGGTTTTCGATATTTTGTTGGCATGAGAATGAATAGGCGGTAACCTACATACATATATATTTTCTTAAGTAGTTCTTTAAGAAACTTGAATACTGAATAGATAGCTGCAAATATGGTTTTTACCGTGCCTATCCATAGGAAACACTTGATCTAGTCCGTCCGAGCATTCTGGAGGGACCCTTCCACTGCATAAATACATATAGATCCATCCAGTTCGGAAAGAGACACAGAGTCACCACAAATATTTTGTTTGCGTCGTCGATCTGGGTCTTAACCAATAAACCTCTCCAGCCAGTTTTTTGGGGTCCTCTGCCACTTGAGTACTCCGTCGAAGATGAGGTTTGCCTCTTCTGTGTAGTCCCTCTAGGGTGGATTCGAAGACATACGAATTATGCGTTCTGCATAACCTAGCCATCTTAAGCGCTGGATGTGTATTTTCTTAACCAGATCGATGTCGCTGTACAGTCCGTACAATTCGTGGTTGAATCTTCTCCTCCAAGTACCAAGTGCAGATAGGACTGCATCTTTCGAAAAAAATTTCACTTGAAAACTACAAATGCACATTCATCCGACTTTGCCAAAGTTCACGCCTCACACATCTTGATAGGTCACTCATTTGCCTTTTTAGCCCTTAGAGACAGCGGTTGGCAAGAGTGATTCTCCGTTTGATCTTCGCGCTAATGTTGTCGGCAGGATTTACTGCGGAGCCTAGGTAGACAAATTTTTTAACTATACGTAGTATCTGGACTTTGATCCACTCCAGATACTCCGGTTCATCAAGGAAATTAAACTTTAAGAGGTACTCTAAATCGAGTACCTCATCGACTAGAGCTCCAAGTCGGGGGACCACAATAGATCTACAAGGTCGCAGTGCACTTACCCCCCTAAAATCAATCTACCATCTATAGATGTGGTTTCTGCTTAACGCTGTACTGATACGTAGGTATCTAAGTTCTTCTATGTGAGCAGTTGCCTTGTCTGCACTCCAAGTGGATTTGTTCAGGTCTGTGGAAAATCCAATCATTCCGCGGTTGCCACTTCTGATTGTGGTATTACCCCGTATTGGTTCGTTCAGTTCAGATTCGTGGTGTTTCCTCCTGGAATGGTTGTAGTAGTAGTCATCAGGCATCTACAGGCATCGGATTCCTTCCTTGGTAAAACCTGGAATCCACTTTCAGGGTTTTGGGACCGTTGGACATTTGAAGATTTTTCTATTGGAGTTCTTGGCATTTGGAAAACAAGTAGCTACATGCGATTTTGTACTTAAAAGTGTTTTAGTTTCCTGTACCCTTTCTAGCCTTTGTGAATGGGCCTTTCATTCTCTGATATATCATGCTGACCAGTGTTATTGCAATTAGAGCAAATATTGTCCATCTCTAGATGGGATGGACGTATCTTTGAGATACTTGAAGTATCTCTGAGATACTTGATCTGTAGCATTCATTGTGCCATTGCCTCTGAAAGTGTTAACTTTCCCACAGCCAGTTGTAATTATTTGTAGGTTTCACTCTACTATAGCAGTGGTTCTCAAACTTTTCTGCTCGCGACCCAAAAATTGAATACCAAAAAAAATGTAGACCCAAACCGCTCTTATGAAAATAGAGAGGGTGCTCTCTTTTGGTCTAAAATCTAGACATCTACATACATACAAAAAGGGTCAAAGAGACAGATAGACAAATAAGCGGATGGACAAAATTCAGAATTCATTAACCACACTCCAAAGAAGAAATGAATACTTTCAGCATATTTCCAAAGAGGTCACTGTATGCCTCATGACTGCGCTCGGCTAGGTAGGGAATGGCATACTCTTTAAAGTCTTTCAGAAAAGATGCGTCAAGAAAAAAAAACACAATACCACTCTTAATTTCACTTTCACTCCATCCTTTTATTCACTTTGCTCCATCGAGAAGGCAATGAAAAGAGACGATTCTTTCACCACCTTCTCTTGTTACATTTTTTTCTACTCGCTCCAATATCCACTTTATTTTTCGATTAAGGTCTCATTCTATGAGGGTAATGCGACTGAGTATCCACAATTGGCTTATTCATAAGCAACTCTCCTCGTCGATGGTCCTTTTGGGAATAAAGTTAAAATCCTTTTTGTAGCCTCCTTTGTGTGTTCTAGAGTAAAGTCTACAACCTATCCGCACTGCCAGACAGAAACACGAAAATATGTATGAAATTCAGAAAATTGCCTGCCTTTTAATGCACTTTATGTAAGGCCCCCGCACCCAATTTCTCTTATATTACTAGGACTAGTACGAGTACTCATGTCCTTACTACTTGAGCTCCAGCTGCTGCATATCAAGAGACGACACTGTGATTATACTATTTTCTTGCAAGTCTCCTACTTCTACTTTCTTTTGAATTTTATCTTTTTGTTGCTGACGACATTTTTATTCTTCAACGATGATATCCTTTGGTCAAAGGATAATATCATGGTATCCCCACACATATGATACATGAATATGAGAGAAGCTCCTTTTTCTGAACCATGCACATCCTATTACGTGTATGTTCCTTGGTTGGTGTGGGACGAAATCCAATTGCAAATGCCCTTCATATCCCAGTATCTGTCGCTATCCACCCACTTTACTTACTCTACTCACTTATGATAATGTCTTCATTGGGGTAGATCCTGTTGCAGAAACGAAAAGAGAGATTGCAATTCAGCCTCTTGCAAGAAAGGCTGGAGGTTTTTCTAAAAAATAAAAAAATCTTTATCCTTCAAGTACATACGAGTACATCCATGGATGAATGCGAAGACAATGATCCTTGTACTCCATGTATCTATATCAATTGGATCATATTTCATATAACGGCCAGTTTGCATATATCCTGTATCCTTCATCATCGTTGCCGCTCCTGTATGTTTCCATCACCATCTCGTACCCATTGTATAGTCTGATATTCAGATTAGAAGTCGAAGTAATTTTTTTTTTAGGAGAGACGATAAGGAAACAAAGATAACGGCACGGCTTAAGTTTATCATTTTCCAAGGAGAAAAGGAGGCAAGAAAAACTCTTGTTTAGCATAAAGATGCAAGGACTTCACTTGTAATTTATACGCGTGGCACTGATGTAATCTTTAATGCCTATGGTGATGGGTGGTATGCGTTAGGTACTACACACGGATGTGTTATTTTGTTATCCTTGTTAAGATGTCGGGGTTTTATGCGAAAATGAAAATGTGTGTGCGCGTCGCGTTATTTCTCCGGGTCCCAGTCAAAGTTTTTATTTGAATTTTGGAATGCAATCGATTGATATCTTGTGATTGTGATTGATTTATGCGAGTTATACTTATACAAAGGGGGAGATCAATATCTAAAATTGCTGCGGTGAAAAGTAGGTAGGCGTGGTGGAATTTTGTGTCAAAGTATTTCACAAGGTAGGTAGGTACATATGTACGAGTATGTGTCGGAGAGATTTTTGGAAAATCAATAGCTATGATGATACAACACGGGAGTCGCTTACTAGATGGCGTTACATTGCAAGTTGAATTTGAGTTTATTACATAGTGTTTGCGCCTGCAAATTAAAAAGTTTGGCCAAGAACACCACTCGTTGGTGCTAAACTTATTAGCGGAGTCAGCAGAAGTTACCTTAAAAAGCTCTCTAAACCCAAAACAATTGTGCAAGGCTGCATCGAACTACAGTTACAACATAAGAAGTTCAACTTTCTTTCGAACCTCGACCGGAACAGTGAAAACCCTATCAGAAACCATAACCAGCCACTGTCATCCAAAAAGATACATACACTGTGTGGGATTCTCTGCGGATCCAATCTGTATCAGAATATCCGGCTTTCTCTCTTTTCCAAGAAAATCTCACTGCCATCCACCCGGAGAATTCTTGACTTTCTGACAGCCTATGCAATGAAAAACTTACTCAAAACTACCTCAAAGAATTTTTTTTACAAAACCACCGTTTTTGAGCTTTGCTAAAGGTCTTCCATATCTGACACCGTTCTAATCTAATAGCTAAGACACAAAAGTCTATCAAATTAGCCAATATATGAACCAAAACGAAGATAATGGCAGAGCGTACTTATCTATTAGAAGGCGTTTCATTGCGAGTTAAACTCATTCTTCAAAATTCAAACTTCTATAGCTGCATCAACACTTACAAATGTACATATGTATGTAAGTAATCTGCTATCGCAGAAATATTCTATCTTGTCAGAGGAATTGCAAAGACAGTGGTCCTTGATCCAGGAGTAATGTCGACTAAATGACACCAACGTAAAACACAATAGCAAATATATGAACCTTGGTTAAAGACGAGATAGATTACCTGGCCTTTCCGAATAGATGGCGTTACATTACGAATTAAACACGGGCCTCAAAATGTGAAATACTACAGCGGCGTCAACTTTTTTTAATTGAATTTTTTGCAAACCAGAGAAATGGTGTACAATCTATAAAATCTGGTCGCTCGAGCTGTCAGATCTATGGCTCTACCCAATCGTTAAACTCACTCCTGGTTCCATCCATAAATATCGATCTTTTGGGACCCGGAGTCTTCTGCTTGCTAAGTAGCAGAGCTCTATAAAGGAGCCTCTAGTTTTCAAAATTAGTCAATATGGCCTCAATTGTTGATGTTAAACTCAAACTTCTAAAGGGTAATTCAAGCTCTACCAGACATCTGTGCCCTAGCAGTTCATGAAGTAAATCCCTAAAACTTAGATGAGCTCAACCAAACTATTGAGCAAATAATACCAAATGCTTATTTGAAACTTCAGCTTTATTGTATGTACGAGCATTCTACTCGCAATGTGTCTATTTGAAAGTTATAGAGAATACTTGGGCTTGTGAATAGCTTCAGTTGTAGGAAAGAAGACTGTGTTGTGTACTGAATAGCTGATTTATCTTACTCAAGACTTTGCACTATGTGTGTTAATATTAATGGTTTCTGGAAATCTCCGTCTGAAAGTGGACAGCATTTTGATCTCAGAGTCATCTAGGTCCATAACAAATGAATTTCAGCTCCTTCTCCTTCCTAGTTTATTTTTTTTTTTTTTAGAAAAGTCATTTTAATCAGGCACAACTCCATACCCTTCAAAACTTTTTTCTATCTCCCAATTTAGATTGTGCAGGCAAGTCATTCTACTTAGAGTCACGCACAACCCATAACTAGTATCAGTTTATGACCCGAATAAGCTGAGTAAACCATTTTACCCCTGGTTACCGACCTCCTTTGCAACAGCAAACCTCAAAAAAAAAATATATTTTCAAAACTGAGTTCCAAGTATCAAGCAAGTCGCGAGGCATCATAAAACACCACGTTAGGCGAACCTTTTATAACTTTTTACATCAGCAGTTGTCCTCAAATCTTCCCCAATAGAGAGAAAAAAAAACACATTTAGTATGTCCTTAAAAGCAAACAAAACACAAACACCGCAAAGTCCTTTCGAGCACCGATTTCTCACTGGGACTTGCAACTCTTTGGGACAAACATAACAAAACCAAGACAGTTACACTGGAGAAAGCACAATTACATGACGCCACACACTGCTTGTAGCTTCATTTGCAGTTGTTGCACATGAAGAGCGAAGGATTCATTGCCTGCCTGGCATGCCTCATGCCTACCACCTCCCGTGCCGTACCCGCAATGATGACAATTTAAAGTGGAACACAGCAGCATCATCTCCTGGAACGCATCGCAATCATAAATCATATTTTGTTCCAACGTCTCACACAAACGTGAGCTATGATTTATTGCCAAGTGACACTCTCTTGCTACGTCTTACCTGCAAAGTGCTAGATGCTAGATGCAGGATGCTACATGCACGTATGGAGGACACACAATATCATCTGTGAAGAATATGTTGTGCTCCTGTATGCAGTTGTACAATTGTTTTGGGTTTTCCTTTTCCTTTTTTTGCACTGCTTCCTGGAACTTGTTTCATAAAGATGACATGGAAATTAAATCTATACACACCCGGTGTGCGCGGCAGCGAATTTATTGCAAGTTGCACCGAAAGGAGATATCCTTTTGAGCGGAGAGCACTCCAATTGTGTGTTTGTGCGGTATTAATCTGCAATGAAAGGCACTGAAATGGCGACGGAAGGATGACTGACTAATTGAAATTTGTTGAATATGCATCGCGGCTCAGTAGCAAGAAATGCACACTGCACACGTATCAAGGGTTTTCGACTGATTTTGATAAACGATGATGAGCAAGCATGCACAAGTATGATGTGTGATGGGGGTATTTTTGGGACCATCTTCAGAAAGTGATGCTATTGAGGAAGAACTTTTGTGAAGCCTGAAGGTTGTGACCCGTATGACCTTTGTGTGGGGGTAAAGTTTTGACAAATGATGATCCGGAGTTACTTGATGATGTCGTAGGGAATTGTGAATACAAATTTGATAGAGCTAGCTAAGTGGGAACGAGCACGAAGACATTTGTTTACAGATGAGTTCTTTAGCTTCTGCAGTGGAGCTACACAACCACATTAAAACCGCAGACATTCCAGTTTTGTATGGACTGATTCCTTTTTAGCCGCGGCTCAAAATGTTGAGATATTTTCTTGTCGAAAATATTCGACGTTACAACACTTCGCTGTGGTAAATTTATTAGTAGTGACACGCTCCTTAAGCGAGGACAATCAACATACATGCTTACTAGATGGCGTAACATTGCGAGTTGAATACCTTAGACAGATAGATAAACCTTAGATGTAGTCTGCTATCGCAGTTTAGAAGAAATATGATCAATAGTTTTGTTAATTTCTACAAAATTCACATAAATTTAAGGAATAGGTTATTTTTACCAGGCACGATAGCCATTTAAAGGATCGAAGACAGCGTTTTGTCCATTTTTGATCCCAACGTTTTGAGATGTTTATTGTCATCTAGTTATTCAAATGGAAACTTTTTTTTGAAATACTTTTCCAAGACATTCAAATACTTGCTGAGCATTTCTTTAATTATGTGCATATTTTGGTTTTGAATGGCCTGTTTCAAATGCTTGCGTTAGACCGAAATTTGAGCTAAGTTTGCTTTAGTATTATCTACACGGTCACAGTGCGCTTACACCCCTAAAATTGTATCAATTGGAGGCCACTTCTAGTCTTTCGCAATAGTCTCTTTTCAACAAACTCCCTTAAGACGAATTTCCCTCTCTCATTGTTGTCGACGAGTTTCCTCTTGGTACGATTCAACTAGTTTCGTTCGTCGTAAATGCCCTGAACTGTCAAGGGATGGAGTTCACCAGCGTGATTTTTATGCCATAATCTAGAACCACAGGGCGATGTTTACTGCGTAGAAGCTACATAAAACTCGTCGAAGTAATAAAAAACAGAGCGAGATTGCGCATTTAGTGAAAACTTCCTCTGTCCTTCGCGTTAAAAATCTGTAAGATGTGATTTGCTTCAGCTCAGGCTGAAAGTTTTACTCCAAGTATATTTGGTATTTCTAGAAGGTATGGTGGCTGTTCAAACCGACGACATGGAATGCGAGACGTTAGTTCCCAAGAAGTATTCCAGTCTTTAGTGAGAAGTCCCTCTGTCCTTGGCGTCAAAGATAAGTGAGATGTGATTTGCTTCAGCCCAGACTGAAAGTCTTACTCCAAGTACACTTGGTATTTCTAGGGGGTATAGTGGCTGTTGAAATCGCCGGCATAGAATGCAGAAAGTGTTCTAGTAGACCATGAACTATTGGGAGACTGATGATTTTTAGGTCTGCGATTTAGATCGCAACCAGATAGATATTGAATCTTACGAACATACGTGGTGATTCCATAAGCGGAATTAGTAAGTAGACCCTAATTGTCGCTCAGACCATGAGATATGTATCTTGCGTCCAAGCAGTGTACTTCTTGAATGACTACCTCGTCAGTAGTCTACACCAGTGTTCGCATTTTGCTCTGCTTATGCATTAGCAGATAGCTTTTCCTCCACTGTGAGCAGAAATTAAAAATTCTACTCAAAGAATTCGATATGGTCACTATGTACAAACTTCCTACATAGCTGTCATGCATATATGTAGCTTTTAAAGTTAAGAGCTAGAAGGTGACGCAGACAAATGGACGGACTGACAGTCACATGGGCGAAAATAATATGGTTCCGTAATCTATTTATAGAGCCCCGAAAAGTATCCGTATATCGGAACTGCACTGGCCCTTTAAAGAGGTGTTGAACCAATTTATTTATAGTTTTTCTTTTCTGAAAATTACATGTCCTTCAGGGTATATCTAAATAAAACACTCAACTAATTTTTATCAGATTGTTTCGATATTGAAAAAAATTTACACTTTTGTCGGTGGCGGTTCAAAGAAAGAATTTGGCTCAATTGGCCTAAGATTTACGAACTCCAGTCAAAAAAAGAAATTAGTCTCTTCAGGCATTCCAAGAAAATAAATCCCTCGTCTCTAATCTGTCACCTTTCTCCATGAGCTAATAACTTTTTCTAAAAACAAAAAATACCACCTCTGACATGTACACATCAAGTCGCGTGTGACCTATTTAAAGAGCAAATCATGGAGACAACGACGAAACGACAACAAGTATACTAGCTAATGACATCTGTCCAAATTTATTGTCTCACATATTTCGACAGGCGCGCGAGACCTGATGCCTTACAAATGTCAAAAACGTAATAAGTTTTCCTCCATTTGAGAAGCTCATCGAGGTTCTTTGTTCCAAAGTTCACGAAGGAGATGGCTTCTCAACAGGTAATGTTGTGTGGACTCACCCACCAGGAATTCTTTAAATATTTTCAGCTCGAAAGGGCACTTTCGACATCAACCACCCGAAAGTGATATATTTCAATCTCTCACAACATACGTTAATCTTCAGATGAAAATTGGAAAAGCCCAGTCAAATCGAAAATAAAGAAAGTCGTTCTAAAAATACCCCCCTTCTCGTTCGGCTCGGTGTGGTGTTAATTAATTTTTATTGCCGCCTTGTAAAAGGGTTGTGTGCGATGGGGCTGGTGAATAGCCGCTCTCAAAGACCGTTTCTTAATGGATTTACATATGAGTGGGATGGAGAAACCAATCTTGTGACACCTCATAAATGAAAAAGAAAAAAAGAAAAGCTGAGTTGAGTGGAATTTCCCGTGTCCAATTGGGGAAATGATATTGAAAATAGAGAAAATAGACGAAATGGGGATTTTTAATGGAAAATCCGTTTTGGGGCTTATTTTCTCTTCTTTGTGCCGACTGGAGATGATGCGTGGTTGATGATGATTGCCCTTGGGCACATAAATATGATTATTCGATAAGAGGGAGGGCGAGCATTGGTATTGAACATTTTGAATTCGCCCCTCAAGGGAGCAGCGCATCGGAAAAAAGTGTTGAAAGTTTTATGGGAAAAAAACATCTCTTTTCGAAATAGGTTTATGGCCAAAAACGCATCTATATGTCCTTTTATGAGTGCGTGGTTTTAATGGATTCAGTGATGGTTTTAATTGGTGCAGGGGATGTGTACAGTACAGTAATTAAAAGTGGTGACAGCGGTCTTATTAAAAAAAATTTTTTTTAATAATCCTGGCACGTTCAGACCATGAAAATAGCTGGCATGTAGTGGTTTTGAAAAGATATTTTTTTTGGCTAAGTAAGAGTACTCGTAAACATTTAGTGGAGATGAAAAGCGGCGATGTAAGAGTTTTATTCAAACACACAAACCTCTTCACAATAGTAAAGAGTAAAGGTGGAGTCAAGATTTATAAAGCGCAGCTTTAAGCGATGCTCAATCTTCACTTACTATCTTTTTACCCTCGAAAGAGTGATTTTTTAAACCCAATACCTGTGGAATGACTATCATTAACGTTTCAGAAAGGAATAGAGAAGATAAGAGGCGTAGTACCATGATGATAAGTGTCAAACGCCTAATAAAAATATACAGAACATGATCAGGGCTTATAAGGTGGTGGACGACTTTTTTGCAATCTCGCTTCGACAGGTCCCGAGATGCCTGTTGATTTTGCTCTCGATATTCTAGAAATATACATACACATGTATCTCCCTGAGCTATTTCCAGAGTTAACTTGTTTTGAATGTTAATATTGGCGCGTTTGTTAGGTGGACATAAAGGTGATGGTCCGTAGTGGCTTCCCTAGCAGAATATCAAAATTTCTAGCGATCATTCCATTTAGTTATTCGGTATAATTCGGTTATCAGTCTTATATGAGCCAACTGTTCTAGATTGGCTGCTAGTGTGGAATTTCCTATTAAGAAACCTGGTCGCCTCTGTATAGTGTTGAGTAGAAGAGGAGAATGGTTTGAGGTCGAAATCAAGCCCAGGTCTAACTTCTGCTTTATATATGTAAGATAAGGATAAGTAAAAAGTAAAATATGTAAGTAGTTGATTTTGCAATATTGGACATATTCTCGTGACATGCCGCACCAGAGTTGATTGTGACGTCAAGAAGATGCATGGCAAGAAAACGTATTCTAGACTGAAGTGCATTAAGTTTACTTTTCCCTACTTTCAGATTTAGTGGATAACTTAATTTAATGAGTGGATTTCGTCGAATCTCTGACAATGAGAAATTTCTGAATTTACGACCATGTTAATCAAGCATCAGGCCCATGTTGTTATCGTTGCAAAAACAAAAACGTATGCAACATGAATTTATTTGCCCTGAACAGCCCATAGGAGGCTAATAGCCCTTATTAATACGTCCATACGTTGATTATGGACGTCCATACGTTGATGACCAATGTCATATCGTCCTTTGTTGTTTGGAAATAAATTATATTTTTAATCAAATCAGTTGGTCGGGTCCTTTTAAGTCGTCTTCTTCTTGGGTATTTACCATTTTGTATTGATTATTGAGCGTAGGGTTTTTGATTGCTGGCCCCCAAAGTTGGATGCTGTAGGACCAAATCGATTTTATTATTGAATTACAAAGTAGGATTTTATTATTTGTGAATAGTTTTGAGTCCTTTCCAAGCAGTCAGTGGTCTATATTTTCGTAGTATCTGGATTTGATTTGTTTGTATGTGATATCTTTATGTGAGTTTAGTGTCTATATGCATTCCAAGATATTTTTCTGCTTTTTCAATTGGAATTGATTTATCATTGATTTTAATTGGTAACGGAGTATAGTTTGACCTGGTTGTGAATATCACTTGCGATATTTTATCGTCGTTAATTTGTATACGACAATCGTCCTGTTAAGCATGAATGGTAGTTGGTAGTTCCTTACGTGACTTTAATAGAATTGTGTCGTCCACAAAGGTTGCAATCATATTGGCATCATGTTGAGAGAAGGGCATACCCTAAAATATATAAAACATAAAGCAATGGACCTAAAACGCTTCCTGCTTTCGTCTGATACATCGTAGAATATTCGTCTTTGTACTGGGCATAGAAACAACGGTCGGTCGGGTGGAAGTAAGTTTTGAAGGTTGAATAGGAGTTGGACTCTGCCAAAGACTTTAGCCACGTCAAGGAAGATCCCTACTCAATATCTTTTCCCCTCTAGGTCTGCGGAGATTTTGTTTGTTACCCTGTTGCACTGCAGAATGCAGTCTACGAAAGCCAAAATGATGGTCAGGAATGAGATTATTGTTCATTAGAATGGATTCTAGTTGTAATTTTTCAAAAAATGTCGATAAGAGTGGAAGTAAGTTTATTGGTCTGTACGATGATGCTTTCGTCAAATTTAGCTATTATTTATGCTACTTTTCAAACTTTAGGAAAATACTTAAGTCTTATCATTGAGTTAAATGTATTTCTTAAATATTTAATTGCTTGGTTGGGCTGTTCTTTAAGTGGAGTGCCATTCAGTCGTTCATATCCTGGGGCCTTCTTATGGTTAATTTATTATTAATTTTTTGATTCTGGTATTGTCAGTTGATTTGGTAGAGAAAATACTATTCAAAGTATTTTGCTAAGGTGGCGCACACAGGTGGGGAAGGGACCTCAACGTGTGCAAAACTGGAGGCGGCTAGCACAAGCTCGAGCTGACTGGAGACGATTTTTGCTTGAGGACCAAGTCCACTCCGGACTGCAGCAGCATAAAGTAGAATAAGTAAATTTTGGCAGAAAAAAACGTGCTTTTTAAGTCTTTGAATCAAATGAGATGTGAGCATGGTTATCGCCCTCAACAAGTGGGCGCAGATCTACATATGCATGTATATCATTTACCACCTGAAAAATATCCGTTTAACGTCTTTAATAATTATTTATCCATAAAATCGACACGTTTAACCTACTCAAAGCATAGTGTAATGCATAGTCTTGTGAAATTCATCAATTTTCAAATTATCACGTACAAACACACAAAATTACGGACATAGCACTGCAAGTAGACAAAACAATCAGCAGTTAAATGAGTGGGTCTAAAATTTGATCAGTAAGGACAAGCAAATTCATGTTTACCATGAGTGGTTTGGAAGCGTATACTATTATGCCTATGATGATAACTTTCTAATCGCATTAAAGCAGCAATCAAAATACGCCTGCATTTAAATTTGATTATATTCCATCGTAAATAGAATTTTCCCTGATTATATGCGGCAATAGAATTTAATTTAATTTATAAAAATATAATTTTCTATTACAGCCATAATGACCCCTTTAAAACCATGAATAGAAATCCCAATAAAAACATGCGTTCCACTGCCCACATACATTTCAATTTAAAAAAAAAAAACAACGTTAAACCCAACCGTGTTAATAAATGAACTGCAATTCAATATTTTATTACATTTTACCATTTTTGTTTGTACTCCACCTAGAGAATTGATTTTTCATTCGCTAAATACGGTCGGTGATAGGCAGTTCATCCAACCGTTTTGCGTTTTATTTAAATTAATTTTTATGCGCAACAAATTACAATGTACTGACACAAAATGGTTGCGAAAACAAAGGAAGTCATTGTAATATTTTATTATTCGCATCTGCAGGGTGTCAACCTTTTAATTTTTATTTTATTTTGAAGGCAAATTGTTAGTTTTTTATTGAATAATACGTCCATCAATGGTTATTTTCAATAGCACACGCCATGTCCCAAGGGTTAAGGATGGAACCTGTCAATTGCCAATATTTAGATACAACAGCAGAGTACCCTCCACAGATCATCCGGACATCCGATTCCACAAATATGTATGTGAATTGTAGATTGATTTGTATTTTGATTGCATATCAATTTTTAGTTTCGATTATTTCCATCCAAAAGGAGGTGGGGAACCATAGTACCGTGGCAATAATTAGATGTGCATATTTTATGATTGAACGAGTAAATTGAATAAGTTCCAATGTAAATGGAAAAAAATTGAAACACAATATTTCAATTGGCATTTAAGCGTATTTATGGATATATCAGGGACATTTTTGACACTGATGGAGGTTTCATTTGAACGCTAATTAGATAATTAATGTGGGATTAGTACGGAATCAATAACGATATGGATTCTCATTCGCAAGACAATGACAGCAGCGCTCATGAATGGAATTCCATCGAAAAGAGAATGAATTTTTAAAACGGATTAAATTTAATGAATGAATGGGACATGATACAAATGTTGACAGAAGGAAATTTTTGCGAAAAGATGTGATAAATAAAATACGAGAACAAAACAAGTGATTTCTAAAAATAGCTGGATGATTACATTCAATGGATTATGTATAAAGAAGTTAAGCCTTTTAGTGATTTCGCGGATTACCTATATATGTACATATATCTATGGTTTACGTCATTAAATAGGGAGGCAGTATATAAGCAGTTTTGAGTGGATATCGATGTCTAATCCGTCGAATTTGTTAGTCATCTATCACTCGAATTGTCTCCCTGCATCCTCATACTGAAATCGTCATTGCTTGCGATTTCAATATACACAATTCGGATTGGATTCAACATTCTGGCCAGACAACACCCACAGGAAGGTATGTTGAATTTTTCGCTGAGGTAAACAATTTGACTCAACTTGTAATGAGACTACGCGTATTCCGGACATTGAAAGTGATTGCGCCAACACTTTGGACTTGTTTCTTACTTCGCACCCTATAAGTACACCATTGATGTTTTAGTTTGTTTAGAGAAAGCCAACTGTCTTAAACCTAAAACAAACTCGTAGTTTGACCAGAGTTGTGAAGAGGTCATCGGATTGAAAGAAGTAAGTTCGGTCTTATAAAGCCAACAAATCTGAGAAAACCGAACGAAGTTTAAGCAAGCCGTGTAAAATTTTTACATGAGCAGGCAACAAATCCTACAATGTCCCAAAGGTAGTCAAAATTTGTGGTCATTCGTGATAAATATTAAAAATTCTGCCTCGTCTGCCGTGAAACAATGATATTCCAACTGTCAGCTCCAATCTGCTCGCTGTTCACTTTGCAGCGAACTTCACGCTGCCAGATAGTGCTTTGTGTCCGCCTATATTTCAGAGCGTCGAATTTTCCATGGGACAAATCCACTTTCGCACTCGTACAGTTGCAGGAGTACTCAAAGGTCTTAACATATACAAATCCGCTGGTCCAGATGGTATCTCCCCCATGGTTCTGAAGAGGTATTCTTTTACGCTGGCTAAACCTCTGTGTGAGCTTTTCTGTCATTTGTCCAGATCGTCCATAAAAAAGGCGAATCTTCCTCCCTGTCCAATTACAGATCCATTGCACTTACGTCCCTTCTTTCCAAGGTCTGGAAAACGCTGATAAATCGTCAGCTTATGCAAAAAGATCTTTGATCACGAAAATTCCTCAATGGAGAATGGTTTTCGTAGCAACAGGTCCACTGGTGATTTGATGGCATGTCTCACAGTGAAGTGAAACCAATCTCTCCATCACTTCGACTAAACTAAGGTGGCTTCGCTTGATATTTCAAAGGCATTTCACAGAGTTTGGCACCAGGCTCTTTTATCGAAAATGCGTGCATATGGCATCGAGTTTCTTCTTAAATGGATTAGACGTTCAGTACAAGTTGTCTTGGACGGCTTCAAGTCTGCAATTCACCAAATAAATGACGGTATTCTCCAAGGTTCTGTTTTGTCTCCGACTCTCTTTCTTATTTTTAAAAATGATCTCTTGTCTGCAACCTCTAATCCAATTCATTCCTTCGCTGATGAAAGTATTCTCAGTTTTTTATATTCGTTCCCTAACTCACGTCCTTGCCTTTCGACCGTAGAGCACGAACGGCAACGTATGTTAAACACATTAAATTCCGACCTAGACAGCATAATCAAATGAGTTTCAACCAACAGAGTGGAATTTAATGTTTCCAAAACACAATGCTATCTTTTGTCTCTCATGTGAAACCAAAACCTTGCATGAATGGTACTTGCATCACTGAAACCGAAAGACTTGCCATTCTCGGTGTGTACATATATCTTCGATGGAACGATCATATATTCGAGGTCGCTAAAAATGCTGTAAAAAAGTTAGTCGGCGTTTCAACCAACAACCCTCGCCAGCCTGCTCGATCCTTAGCTAACCATCTCCAGCTGTGCACAAGGATGGCTGACATCCATTTTCACTTGTATTTGTCACCTCAGCTGAAGTCTTCCTCTACTTCTTCATCCCTCCAGCAGGTAGCAAATAATCTGTGCGTTAACATCTGGGTATTTCGTCTGTACAAACGCTGACTACCTCTAGGAATAAAAATAGCTTTGTAAGCCAGTTGATCTATGAATTGCACCAGTGTTTACGGTTAACCAAATCCTCTACTTCTAAGATTTGCTGCCATGGGCTGCCAACTATTATCACCTACCATCCGCTGGTTTCTGCTGGATTGGTAGAATAGTAGCGTTGTATGAAACTGCAGCAGTCGCTGCTTCCACCAGTCAGCAAGTAGATTTAAGAATGGCTGTTAGAGTAGCTCATGCTCTATGTTAGGGATCATCATTCGGTAACGAGTCGTCCTTTGCAGCTGATCATCATTTCTACGATTCACGACTATATAGAAAATAGACGACTACTTCTCCCTTAGATTACTGCCTTTGGGCTAATAGGTAACAGAGCCTGGCCTAGCTTCTCGCAGCCACTCGTGCTGTACGTGGGCCTACGACCCGTCTTCCTCTAAGAAGTGTTGTCCCTCTTCAAAAGAATTAAGCTTATTAACGAGTCGTCTTCTAATGCACGGCTTCGTCTTTTGGCCTTTAGAGTTTTACCCAGAATATAAGACCAACCCTTCAAAGCAGCACCACGATCACTTTGGGGCGTTTTCTTCAGTGATGATGAAGTCACCCATATTGATCTTTAGATATGAATTGCCTGCACTTCAGAGTCCGTGCTCGTTTAAGGATGACGCTTAAGTCGCATTTTGTTAACTTTAACAGAAATATACAATAGTTCTGTTCTCTTGATGCCCATGCCAGCAGTGGTATTGTAGTGCAGCATACTGCTGGCTGAAAACCTATTAGCAAGGTTTGACAGTAGGTACGTGGACTTTAAAATATAAACTGTACACCGACATCGACCGAGTGAGGAAGATACGCATTCTGCTCCTAAAACGGTTAGGTCATTCGGAGCAAGTGAATATCAGTTCTCGGGTAAGGAAGTACCGAGCAGAATAGTCAGACTCTAGTTTCCATAGCCTGCATAAAATTAACTCCCGTCTCACACATATCTGGTTTTGGGTAGGTATACGGCGTTCTCTGAGCTCATATCTATCCGATATTGATCTAAAGGCATTACCACATGAACTAAAGTCTACAAACTTGATTTTTTGATAATGCTAACCCTGCAAATCCTATGCAAACTCCCATCTCGTTAGGAACATTTGTCACCCTCGCAGTATATTGCGCGCAAGCATCCTAACCCATACGGGAAATGAATGATGACCACAATAATAGAAGGGAAGGAAGTGCGAATAGCGCCCGAGATGTGGACACTTAATTCGCAGAATAACACCATCGCCGCTGCTCACCATCCTCCAGCGTTGCAGGGGGTGCTTCTTCTCAACCCTCATCCGCCACTCTACCCAAACTGTTATTGCCCACAAAATGTGAATCGAAATGGCTGCACATACTAACCCAATGCATACACATGCACGCCGGCCAGTCGCCGACCGGAGATGATGAGGGTGGAGAGTGCGGTAGCGATGGCAGCGTACATGTTTTCATTAGAACGGAACTGAAAGCCATTTGCATAAATTTTCCAGCCTCAGCCCAGCAGCCAGAAGCTAAAAGAGAAATATGTTTCTCGCAATATACAGTTGCAGTGAAACCCAAACTCTGACCGGCCGTTATAAATGGGGTGGGGTACTATAATCGTTGGGTGCGGCTGAATTGCCTCCTCCTCCCTCTGCACCCCATAAAAATCCCAATAAAAGCAAATAAAAATCGCCCGAGCAAAAAAGACGAACGAACCCACGCAGAAACTCATCGAACCAAACTAGCCAGCACTCGCCCCCTGGTCCATGTCATGTGTGTGCATATCGTTCAGATGTAGTTGTATGTCCTGGCGGGCTCAACACACTAGAGCCCTCTCTGATTATATTTACAGTGCACTTAATCAAAGTTGTTTTTCGGTTGTTGTAATAATGCGCGACTCCTTTTTTTCTTTCCTTGTGTATGTAGTTCCATAGTGGCAGGACCTCTGTGTACTTTGCAGTGAATCGACGGCAGTTATCGTCGTAGTTGTTCTCTCCTATATTCCTGTCGAGTGGCTCTGGGAGAAACAGGGAGCACACTTGGCACAGGGTTGTGCCAGACTTTTTATTTTCCTTCGTCTTTTTTCTATGCACTATTACTTATGTTGCGAAATATCCTGCAGACTTACCAGTCACAGGGAGAAAAAAAAAGGACGATAATAAAATAAATAAAAAACAGCTGCAGCAGTTGTACTCTGCCACTTTGCTCCTTGCTTCTCCTCGTCGTCACATACACGTAGGTCCCCTTAGAGAACTTCGGGAAATATATATGCATAAGTTTTATGCTGGCAAATTTAATTTTGTCGTAGTTTATTGAGAAAGAGAGCGAGAGTCCTGTATAAGTCCTATTTGGAGTGGAAGATTTTCGAAGGGCGTACGACGAGGAAGACTCAGCAGATTTTATTCATGTTGATTGCTTGTGGAGATGACGGTGAAAGTTGAATTTCAAGAAGGGAAACCAATGACAAGGAGCGAAGACATTGTTCACACCTGGCGACACTGCGAAAGTTTGATTTGCATTGCACAGGGAGAGAAGGTTTTTTTTTGGAAATCCCAGAGAGTGGGTAACAACTCGTTTGAGAATCGTTTTCGTAAATTTGTTATAAGATATCCCAGGGGACATTTATTGGGCTAGTATTTATTGCAGTTCTTAGAGTGACTTATTTCATAAGATTATGGCGTTGTTCAAAGAGAGATCATGAACATTTGTAGATTTGAAAGCCTGATTCGATTTGAACTGATCCTTCGAGGCGGATAGTAGTCAGAAAAAATCAACTGAATCTAACAGAGTCAGGTTATGGATAAAATAAAAAGTGTTTATATACGTCAGTAGATACACTGACCTTGCTCAACTTAAAGGACTTAAAGCTATTAAGATGTCATCGAAATTCACTTCATTCCAACTGGTCCTTCGAACAGTCGATAAATAACGCTCAGGCACACAACCTCGTGAGATATTTTAAAATGTCAATAATGTTCTAAAATGAAAAAAAAAATGCCTCTTATGCTCCACGGATGTCACTTATTCCACTGAAATAGTTTAAATTAGATTTATTTTCATAGTGGTCTACGAGAACAGTCCTAAAGTGACGTAAAGATCTCTCACTTTGGCTATGAGAATAAGGTGGATTGTAATCAAAGGGAGGACCGATCATCGAAATTAACTCACCTGCCTGACGAACAGGCTGCAAATTCTACAAGGCTCACACATTTTTGTAATTACTTTAACTTAAAACTTTATTCTTTTTCACGCAACGGATGAGGAAAGAATGGTTATTGGACATAGATGCAGGCCCTGGCTTAGCTTCTCAAAGCTATTCGCCCTGTTCGACACGGGAGTAATAGAGCCTACAGCTTTCGTGTCGTTTCCGATGACCAATTTTGTTCGATTAGGAGAATCTTTTCACCACACTTTTACTCTCGAATGTACGTATGTCAGACGTTCGTGAGAGGAAGTGCTATGAGAAAGCTTTTGTTTTCCCTTGTTACCCATTTCGCAAAAAAAAAGACCAACATCACTTACTCAAAACCACAAGTTCGTGAAGATTTGTAAAAGGTGATTAAAAGAAACGAAATTGCCTTAAACAATAATCCTTAATAATACAAAATTTGGTGTTATGTTCCTTAGCGATACGCGTTGTAGGCATGTAAATCAAGAACGGTTAAACCGATTTCGATGTCGTTTGCTTTGGTGATTATGAAATTTATCGCTGAATATTTATGGATAGCTAAACATCACACTCTGTTCTACAAAAGTTGACCAATTGTAACGTACCCTACATACCAAAATTTCAAAGTTATGCGGTTAAAAAGCTCAAACCGGCATCCAATTCAGTTGATCATCCGTCATTATCAATTTTTATTCAACCCACTAGCGAAGTGGCGGTGAATAGTTTTTGGTCTTAGTTCCCTTTTCAACTTAAATAGTCCATTGAATTTATTTGAACTGGATTTAAATAAAGGCCCAAACCATTGTAATATTTACTTGCGAGACCTACCAATTTGTGTAGGTTCTTCATGTTCATAATTTCTAAACTTCGGACAAAGTCTCATGCTTTCCCTTGATAAAGCTCTGTTGATACATTGCAAAACAATAGATTATTCTTGGACATAGAGGTAATTTGCAAACTTTGCTTCTCTTCAGCTGGTCCTTCGAACTAGAACGACCGTCGCTGAAAGACATTAGTGCTGTTTGCTACTGAACTTGTCAATTGATCAATGTTGTTTGGCGAAAATCAGATGGTTCATGAGCTCAACCAATATAAGCAATTATAAATCAGAGTTGTTTGGCGAAAATCAGATGGTTCATGAGCTCAACCAATATAAGCAATTATAAATCAGAGAAGTACAAAATCATTCTTCTTTTTCTGGTCCTTGGAGCCGGATACTACTCAAAAATAATTCCTCCATTAAGTTTAATTCAATGCCATTCCCAGAAGAGAAGTATATTAAAATCGATATTCACTTGAACTGGTCCTTCGAATACCTCCTCTCATATTAACCATCCATCAATCTTCAGATACCAAGGGACGTCGTAAATATAGAGACAAACAAAATGTACTTATTCCGATTGCAGCAGAATGTATCTTTTCCAAACCTTTTTTTCGGTGAAAACACTGATGGTTGATGAACTCACTTTTAAATGATTGTCTCAACCATTGTTAGGAATTTTTAATCAAAAGAAGAGCACATAATTTGTTTCCCTTTAACTGGTCCTTCGAGCTGGAATATCCATCAACAATATTTTCCAATCTTCTAGTAAAATCGACGCCATCATCTAAATAAAACAAACAGGACATTAACCTCAAGCATTCCCCCCTTCGACGACGATCTTAACCCAGTTTTCCCTTAAAAAGAAGTCAACATAAAATTCCAGAAAGAAACATCCATCATAAAATGAAAATACATTCTCCTCACCAAGGTAAGAAATCACGTGCCCTCGGGACCAACTTTAACACATATGCATGGTACATCCTTCCCTAAACTACTACGAGTACTTAATCTACAAAAAAAAAAGAAGGAAGAATGTCGCATATGACTCGAACGAGCGTGTGCATAATTTTTGTTGCTCTAACGCGAACGAAGGACGAAAAGCGATATGATTGCAGAGTATGACATATGAGTGTATGTGAAACAATTTCCATCTGAAGCATGAAGATGGGAGAATGCCACCACACAATGTTATGAACAACGAAAGATTTATGATCATTCATATTAAAAAATATGTTTTATGTCATTGGTTGGAAAAATATTATGACGAATAAAGGGGAACCAAGGACTAAGTGTCGCGTGATAATAATGATGGCACCATGTACAATTGTTCTTAAAATATCAAAAATCGACGACAGGCATTGTCAGAGAGAGCCCAAAGGATACAAAGGGAATTCTGGTGAGATAGATTTTTTTTTATTGTTTTGCTGTTACCGGGAGTGATCAAATAAATTATAATGTAGAAATGCCACAAAAGTTTAAATGCAAGGAGCTTGTCGCCAGCACTCTATTATGTCAGTGTTCAGAGTGCTGCGATGCGGCTCGAAGGACCAGGTTCAAGTGACGGGAAAAAGCCTGCTGTCGCGCATCCTGGGATAAATTCTCGTCGGCGTCATCTGCAAATGATTTATATTTAATTTTTTTTCTTTCCTGTCTTTTGGTTATCCTTACAAATTGACGTGAAAATATCCTTGAAGAAAAAATCGTGAAAAAATTCACCGAATTGTTTTAAGTTTTTTTTTTTAATTAAATTCGAATCACGAATCGTTTTTTTTTTACTTGCCACGTCTGCGGATTCGCCGAGGTGTAAATTCTCAATCCTGCCAACAAACAGAAAGGAATGCAAGCAAATAACCCTTCGAAGCAGAAAAAAAGGTGGAAATGTCAATCCCCCTTCTAACCAAACAATTACCCTCGAGGACGTTGAAAATGCAGACAAGCACACGACAGGATGTGGACACCAGTCACCCACCAAGCGGTGTCACTATGACAAAATCCGCAGCGAATCCATTGAATCCTGCGAATCCTTCCAATAAAAATCCTGTAAGTCCTCCGAACTCAGTGATTTTTCCCTCTGAATTCGTTCAAAATGCGTTTTGGGGGATTTTTACTTTTCGTCCTTTTTGCCCTCATTTTTGGTGGTGCTGTCGTCCCTTCCGCCCCCGTGTGGTGTCAGTGATTTCTTGAAGGGTGCAATAGTCTGGCAAAAAAAATCGTTACAATCGAAAAGGTAACTTGAGGATATCACGCGCTATAACCATTTTAATCCCTCATCTCCGTGTACTCATCCCTTTTTTTTAACTTTTTCACTTTAGTTACATTTTATGGCCAGGCGACAGACAAAACTACTGCAGCCAAGGCTACACGTTTGCTGTCGAAAATTTATTGTCTAAGACGTTTTTTTTTTTTTTTTTTGTTCTACCAAGTTTTCTCAGGTAATTCAGAAGGAAAATCGTTGAGTGCCGGGCGTCTTAGCAAAGCAATTAGTCGGTTAATGGCATTTTGCAGGATTCTTTTTTGCCCCGCACCCATCAGCATGATAAACTCCTTTATCCTTGTGTTAGAACGCGTTTCAATTTTGAAAATTTATTGTTTTGATTTCAGCCTCTGTGCGGGTTCTTGTGTTGCAATTGTTCTCGATGTGCTTGCTCTCTTGCCGAGTAAAGGACGTTAATGTTTTTTAATATGTCGTTGTCGTTGTCGTTGTCGTTGTCGTCCTTTGTGCCATTTCAACAAGGCGAGGGTGAATTTGAATTGTATACTATGTATATGCAAAAGTTAAAAATGGTAAAATAGTCTAAGATAGATGGCTGTTGCGTATTGCCTGTGATCGACCTCCTTCTGATTGCTTGGGCGCGGTGCTTGTAGATGATGTCCTTAATGTGTGGAGTGTAGTGTGCATGCAAGCGGTGTAGTTGGAGTATAAGGTACAAATTAAGGAGCATAAATAAAATTTGTGCTGTATGCACGCATCTTTCATTTTTAACGTTTTATTCTTTCTTATTCTCTTTTGTTCGCCGTTGGAAAATAAATTAAAATTTACAATGCAATTGTGTGTGGGTGGGTGGGAGCAGTGCCATCTCGGGGGAATTGGGATTGGATGTCATATGGTCTGGCGGAATGTAATTGCACGTGAAATGAGAACGGTCTTTCGGTATGGAGGGAAATTTAAATTAAAATTGTTTTAACTGGATGAACGATAAAAAATTACCTGGCAAGTGTAATTACTCCTGTAAAGGCATTTTAATGACATCGTCTTTATTCTCTACTTAACACAACGGGCGGGAGCATATTTTAAAATTTTAATTCTCATCTTCATAGCATTGTTCGTTCGTTTTATTTTCAAGGTTACGATAGCAGCTATCTTGAGAAGAATAGCAGATGATGTCCCTGTCTTTAGAGGAAGTTTAGCAATTGATTGAAAGATTACAGGATTTATGGCTAAAACGTATGTACATACATAAGCGTTTGGAGTTTCACAAGAAAATCGAATAGTGACAGTTTTTCTTTGCTTTTCTGTTACAATTTGTACCAATTAACAAATGAAAATGTAATCTGTTGATCGGTATGTGATCAGGAACTTTTAATCTCCAAGCAATCTGTTCGCCAACGTCAGACAAGTGTCCATCGCTTCAATGGTATTAGATACAGCTCCATCTAAAGACCATCCGGTGCCAATTTTGTATTTCACACGAATTTCTTGTCTCTTCTTCACATCAGCATGTTCTGGACATAAATAGCGAGCAATGAATTGTCGAACAGATTGCTTGGCGAACACTTTTCGTTCGAACATAGAGCGACGAATATATTATAGTCACCCTAAAGAACATCGTATCTACATACATAATAAAAAGCATCACACGTTCTCTTCCGTCTTTTCCCAACCTCATTAAGAAAATGTAGTTAAGAAAATTAAGAAGTTTCAGCCACATTTGAGCGAGCATTTGTTCTGCAGGCAAATGTTCCATTACTTCCATTTTCACATTGGATTCTTGCATTAACGCCAAAGGATTTTCTTCATAATTTAGTTAACAAAGATTTGAAATATAGGTATTTTGATCACTTGATATTGGTCCGCGATTCATTGTCACACCCTGCAAATCATTTCTGACTGCGAATATCTGCAAAACGGTGCGTTATAGCGAACAATTTTTTACAATCGAAGTTTTAGGTTTTGAAATTCTCTACAAGATGAATGTCGAATTCTTTAAATTTTCTAAAATTCTGAAGCTAATGGTGATTATCGTTTTTAAGTATGAATATCTCGAAAACGGTGCTTCTTATAAAAAAAAAAATGTTTTGAAATTACAAATTCTGAAATTCTCTTCAAGTCGATGCCAAATTAGTTTACATTTTCAAAAATTATGGTTACGTAATCTTCGAAAACATTCAACCTTACCCCGAAGTTAAAGGTTGAAATCGTTTGTGAGAGTGAATATCTCGAAAACCGTATGTCCTACAAAAAAAAAATATTTCGTTCGAAATTTAAGGTTTCGAAATGAAACAAGATGAATGCCGACTTTATTTTTAGTTTTCTAAAATTATGCGTACGCAATCTCCAAAAATATACCATTTTACTCCGAAGTAATGTTGGAAAACGATTTTGAGTGGGAATACATAGGTACCTCGAAAACGGTGCGTCCTACGAAAAAATTATTGGTAGCCAAATTTTAGGTTTTGAAACTGTATGCCCAAATATTTGGAAATTGTAGGCACGAATCTTTCAAAATGTTCGACTTTACCCCGATGTTGACGGAAATCATTCTTGATCTGTGTACGGAACATTTTATACCCTATCCCATAGGGTACATTCATTTTAATACATAAAAAAACAATAACGATGATTACCATAGAAAATAATCATCATAGAAAGTTTTGTCAATCTAGTCATGTTCGTCTGTCTGCCCGTCCATCTGTCTGTATGTCACCAGTTTCTGGGCCTTCAATTTTGAGCCAGGAGCATGAAATTTTGTATATAACGCTTTTAGGATCCGAAGCAGTACAAGTGTACAAATCAGACCACAACCAATCCGACCCACATTTCGGGGGCGTGACCCTATTTCTTCTTGCAAAAATCGCATATTGCTTTCTTATAGAGATATTCACGGTGATGGTTAAGTCGTGTTTTGAATATTTTACCAGATTTCGTTACCTTTGGTTAAAAATAGCGACCTGACTGTCGCTCACGCCCACTATCTTTAAGCAAAAAACTTAGTAACAAATTATTAAAAATTACGAGAATACACCCTGAGTAGAAAGATATCATTGCATTTGAATCAAAGAGTATACAACGCTACGTCTACTTTATTAGGAATGGGTTAGAAGATGAGAATTAGGGTATCGTATGTGACTTTAGTTTTTAAATGAACTAAATCATTCGATAATTAAAATCATTCAATCGAATCCATTTGATAGTTCCTAACATAAAAGATGTTGGTCCTGTCAATCGTGGTGATATGTACATAATTACATCAGTAAAGGCTGCGCCTTAGTGTCGAGAGTTCTGTAGCTCAAACTATTATCTCCAATTTAATCCCAAACTGTCGGTTCTCCTAATTTTGTTTCGTTCTGCTCTGTTTTGCTTTGTTCTGTTCTAATCTGTTTTAATCCGTTCTCCTCCGTTCTGGTCTGCTCTTTATCATATTATTATGTCTGAGATACCGTACCGAGTCGTTCACGTTCTTATATAAATCTCTTCGCTAGAGATACGATTGAGGCACAGAATTCTTCATGTACGGAAACATTTGTAAAAAAAAAATGGACTGCAGCTTACGAGTGACAGTGGGAGTCATCTTTCAAGTACTACACCAATACTACATTGCAGCGATATGGTCGCAATTTTCTACTGAAAATGCCAGCTCAGCCGAATATACAATTGCCCCGAAGGTGAACAAAATGTAACTGTCGCAGGCAAAGGCATTTCCTCATCGAAGTTCCGTCATTTACTTCTCCTCAAAGTTCAAAATATATATTAAAAGCGACCCCAATGCCCAATCCTCTAAAGACACAATAATACCTCCACATAATCCTCGAGTGTCAAAAACCAATAACATATAAATTTACATTTTGCTCATTCATTGTGGCCGGGGAATTTATGCATTTAACCACATCTTACTATCTTTCACCAGAAATGAAAATTGTCCCTTAAACAAAAAAGTCACAATGTTCCAGGGCACAACTTACGAAACCTGCATGCAAAGCACTCTGTGATTTTATTCCTGTAACTATGAGACATAATAATTCAAAAGTTCAATCTGCAAACACACACACACAGTATACTCTTCGTAGAAATGCAACAATTTAACAGCAACGGGATAAAATGAAAAATCGGAGAATAAAACTCTGTCCTTCCTAAATGTCGTTTGCTATTCAATGCTCGAGATAAGGAACCTTGCAGGAGCAGCCATCTCTCTTGCCTTACCTTCCGTGTGTCGCATATAACTGTTTTTCCTCATACTACTCCACATGTCATCAGAGAACGAGTACTATGCATGGTAGGTAGTTTCTTCAACAGCAGGATAAAATATGCGAAAAGTCCTTCCTTATCTTAGCATATACAGGGTTAGTACCTACACCCGCCTCTATGCAGCCAGACAGTGGGACCGAGTTTATCGGGAATGGGTCCGAATAATTATTATTATTGTAATTACGATATGGTTGGTGAACAATACATGTTTCAGTTCATCCTTAGAATATGCAAAGTTGTTTCTTCTTCCGGTGATGGAGAAGCGGGAGGGGGGTTATCAACCAGTTCAGCTTGTTGCCTCCGGCATGCTCTGCTGCAGGCGCGCGCACTCTATGGCAGAGTGCTTTTCCTCGCCATAATTGAGAAGTTTTAAGATTTTAAGCAGTGTGGAAATCACCTGAGGGCAATAAGGACTTTCATAAATTCCTCCCTCTCTCTCTCTCTCACTGGTAGCCTCTGTATAGTCCATAGTTGAAACTAGGATGTATACTCCCGGATGAGTTAAGCAAATGTCACGATGTCGTTACTGTTGTCTTCTTCATTTCTGTTTTATTGTTCCGCATTATAGTTATCCACTTATGGGTGAAAGGATCTGTCTATGCTTGCAGCTTTGAATGATTGTATAAAATTGTCGTTGGGGACTTTTTTTCTTTTTAGATTTCTCAAGGAGACTTGGGACTAATTTTTGTTGAAATTTAAATTTCTTTCCTCATTTCTTAAATATTCCAGATAATTTTTACAATTGTTTGTATGTGGGTTTATCGTGTTTTGGCCTTTTGAAGTCCTTTCTTTGTCTCAAGTAGGCACAAGTATCAATTTGATTTGGTCATTCAGAAATAATTGGACCATGAAATATGATGATTTGATAATACATAGGTATCTTAGTCTTGGCTATTCTATGCATTTAAATATGAACAATCGTTTCAAAAGAAATGTATCTAAACCTTTCAAATAGAATTCTACTGACTGAATAAAAGAAAAGGCTTTTCACGTTTAAAAGGTTGCTACATCAGAAAAAAAAAATAAACAACTTTGCAACTGGTAACACTTCTGAAAGTATTCGATTACTGTTTCCCAGCCTTAGATGGGAACCTTAAGTACATATGTACTTCTAAAAACATTTCATACATGAACTTCCTTCTTCAGATCTGAGTCAGTAGTACAATTTTTTTCAAAACCTTGAATGATAGATTTCTGGCACAGTTTTGGAGTCCAAACTTTGCGGCATGGCTAAATATTATAAGTCCCCATCTCACTAATGATTAGGCTACACTATGCTGTCCGAACTTTGCGGTCAAGACACCTTGAAGACACCTATTATAATCTGACTTTAAAACAAATCTACACCTCAAAATTGGCAGAACTGTCGCGTAATATAAAAGTGTTTCAAAATGGATTCTGAAGTTGTTTCTGGCCTATATCGGCCAAACCATAAAGTCTTAAAACCACTTGAAAAATGTCACAGTGTTTTCCAAGCTGAACTTCACCTCATTAAAACATGCGCTACTATTATCCTGAGTTATGTGGTAAAGGGCGCCTTCATTCATATTCTCACGGACAGTCACTTGACGAACTCGAAATCCATTGCATGCTACGTTATTCTCTTCCAAGACTTATCTACTCACAACAAATTCAAGTTTCGGTGGGTACCGGAGTATGAAGGGTTTTTCGGAGATGTACATTGATTCCGAGGTTCTGTGGAACAAATAGTCTTGTGGAACAAATAGTCCGCACTCAGGGTCATTATAAACAGATGGGAGAGCAATATGTGCTTGTCCTATTGGAAAAACATTGAGGGGCTTAGACAGGTTAAGGACTATGTCTTCTAGAATCTTAACTGGATGGCAAGGAGCTCTGAAAAATTATCAGTGTGACCAAATTTCTATCCCCTTCTCCTTCACATCCAAAGTATCTTCGTTCTGAAATATTTATTTTTGTCAGCGTGGTCAGTTTTATATTACGACTAATTGCAGTCATGCCAATGTGATGCAAAGATACACAGAAAATAAAGAAAGGAGTGACCCACAGGAATCACATATCGGTGTTCGGTTACAAGCATACTGTGTTTGGCGTATGTTATAATATTGGACAGGAAGAAACAGGATACGAGAACAATCGCCCTGGGACAAAAATTCATTTGTATCCTAGCGAGTAAATATGTTCCCAATAATTAGGTCATCGTTACACCATCAGAGTGGGTGCCTTGTTTGCTACTCCCACTGATTTCGCTTCAAATTACAGTCATTCGATGGATTTATGTTGATTATGGAAGTATCCTGCATATACTCGGATTTTGCAATAAATAATTTTTGTTTGCCACACGAAACGAATCCAATCCTCTATTTATTTTTGTCTCTTCTATATTTAACCTAAAATAGCTGACGACTGAATGTCAAATGATGATGACGCGAAGTATCAGGATAACATAAGCGATCCCTAGAATATCCTTTGCAAATCCGTTTTTTTTTTATCCAAAGAGAGGGAGAAATTGAATATTAAACTCTTAGTCAACAGAAAAGTCAACAAGGAGTGTGAAATTAAAAAGCAAAATCTCTGGATGCGCGGCCGAAGGGGCAGGGGTGATGAATTAAAACAGCAAATCCAGCTTGTTCTCTGGTCAAAGGATGTTGTTATCCCCCGGTGCTCTCCACTTAACCATCATTCATCTATATTTTTTCCATTCAACAGCAGAAAACTAAATAAATAGGAAAAATACTGAAGTGGGAGAGAGGTTAAAAAAAATGGATAAATATATAGCAAAATCCTGACATCACAGTGCAATGCAATTAATACCAGCAATGTAATCCTTTCTCGCAGTCATATCCTTTTTGTGTGTGCGTTTCTGTTTTTTTAATGCAAAAATTGCATTCTTTTGTAGTAAATAGATGGTTTTTGTTTTGTTTTGTTTTTTTTTTTTGCCGTCACGCCCCCTTTAGGAGACAGGATGGAAGGATAGGCAAGGATATCTGTTTTACGCTGAAACTGCAAATACACAGAGAAAAATAGAGAGAATGGGAGAGAGCAAATGGCTTTTGTCTGAAACGAACGCAGTAATAGTTGTTGATGTAGTATTGATGTTTTGTGATTTTTTTTTCTATGTTTCTGTTTGATCTGAAAGATAGGTAATACAATAATAGTAGTCTGTTTTTTTTTTTTTTTTTTTATCTGATGAAACTTTGATGAAGTTTAATTAATGAAAATGGAGAGACGACCAGAGAAAAGCCTTTAATTAATGCAATACTTGATTGAATAGAAAACTTGTAGACTGATTTTTAATCAGACAAATTGAGTCGAAAGAAGTTGAATAATTTTTAATCATCATTTGCGAAAGGTGGGATTTGTATTGGTAGGACTTACGTTGGTCGCACAGTAATGTAATATTTTGATGAGATTAAGTTTGACAGCCTTCTGGAAAATTTCACCATTTTCAGGCAGTATTCTGCATTATCAATCCAAAGCTCTCAAACTGAATGAATTCACTCAATTGTACTACAAGCAGAAACACTTTTGGATTATTGTACGAATATTAAGGCCAACAAAAAACAGTAATTTCCATGCTAAGTCGTGAATGATATAAGGATTTGCTGAAAAAACAACGAACATTTTTCTGGAAAAAAGCTCAGATTCACTTGAGAGGTGAACAAATTCTTCCATACCACAATACAAAGCCATAAAAACCCATCAATGCTCTAACGCTAATTCCGCAATGCTCACTCAATGGAAATTATTAGTTTTTTTCTAGATCAGGTAAACAATTTAATTGCGTTTATTCTTCGGCTTAATATCATATTTTTAGCTCAAAATCTTCCTTGATCCATAATATGTAATTTAAAATTAAGTAGTATGTTGCTCAGCTTTATGCGTTGTAACCGTGTAACTCAAGAACGCCTTAACCGATTTTGATGCCGTTTAGTACGTCAATTAGAAAATCGTTCAAGTAATATTTGCGAATAATTTGGCTTGTGCAGTGAAACAATAATAATTCTTTTTTGATTGTTCTGAAAGAAAGGAGTGATGCATGTGCCACTCTTGCTGAGTGGTGCATTTTTTAAGAAACGTCATGAGAGAGCAATATTCCTGATCAAAAAGGGGCATTTAATAACAGTTATTAGACGGAACAGGCACCTATAAGGCAAATAGTCTTTATTTAAACTAATTGAGCTGTTGTGACGTTATAGCATTGGAGCTTTTATGCTTATTTCCCAGCTACATAAGATCTACAGCATCTATCTACTCAAAAGCTCCCTTAAGCTGTAAAATGAATCCGGCATTCAAATCCATTCAGCACATTTCATGTCTTAAGCGATCGTACAAACTACGCCTATGCAGCAATATCATAATTTTGAGTCATACTCCGATATAAAAATCCTGAAAATCTACCTCCAGCTTTTAGTTGCGTAATCCAAGTTGAATGAGTTCTCTTTCCCCATCGAAGATGAGATCTGCCTCTTCCGGTATGAGTAGATACCTTATTCTTAACATTAAATACCAGAAAATCCTAATCACATCGAGTTCCTCTGTTCGATGTCCGGAAAAAAAATTTCGTAGCTAGAAAGAAAGTCATTATCAGTTCATAGTCGCCTAAAAGTGGGACGAATCTAATGATTTATACCCTATAACCCCCCTGAAGGAACTCGCTACATACTTGTTAAACAGTATTAAAACCCTTACAGTAGTTCTCGAATTTAATGCGTACAAACACACATACAAACAGACAAAGCACGACAATTCATTTCATTTAATAAGCTGCGAATCCTACTTACTTGCTCCCCGGCATTGCGTTCGAACTTAATCATCATCATGATTCTGCCAGCAGCACTCCTATTTTTAATCCCTACATTCAGTATCCATTTTGAACAGAATGAAGTACAGAACAAATGCAGTGATATCTACTTGTGTAGAGGACAGTTTGCTTAAAACCATTTGATAGTTTGATTTTATACTCTATTTGGAATCAAAACTCGTCCCCTTGCTATGCCCCACCGGATTGCGTATAGATTCAATAATTGTCGATTGAAATCGGGTTGTGTGTATTAACGCAGTAGAGTTTGGGGGGGTGGTAACAGCAGTCCTTGTGCAACTCTTCCAATAGCAAACATTGCCGCCACTGCTGCTATACTCGTATTTTTTATTCACTCGACTGAGCCAATGGTTGACATAAAAACACAGGTATGCTTGGCATGCCGGAAATGCACAGGGTGGAGGATAAACGAATCTTTTGCATTTCTGGCATCCAGATTTATGTATCGTCTTATTTTTTTCTGCTGTGCATCTGAATTCCTTGTATCCTGATGTAAGCCCCATGGATAATGCCTCAAAATTTAAAACAACGACAAAAATCTCCATTGGGCGGGCTATAGGAATTGAACAACTAAGGTATCAAAATATATTCCAGTACTGGTGCCAGTATTTGTGTAGGAGCTAGTGGTCAGTATCAGCAGTAGTACCTGTATCCGACTAACAAAGAGATGCTACTAACTACCATTACAATACCAGTATGGTAAAATGTTAGTATCGTGATAATACAGACTCATTGTTGCCTCTACTGCCTTCAAAAATGTATCACTATCAACGAAATATTAGGATGATACTGGTACCAGCAAATTATTACCTGTATCAGCCTTGTAATGTACTAGTACAAGTACTGACACTTACTGGTACTAGTAGATTTCCAGCTTTCTTTATGTTCCTTCACTATAGTGTCCTTCTCATATTCCAACATTTGAAAAGACAAAGCACGATATCACAAATAATTTCTATTTAAAGTATTTTATGAAACGCCCTGTACCGACCAACACAAAGTGCGTACGCATGTATTCACATTTAGTAAAATTCGGCTGCAACAAGCACGATCACTGGTTTCGTTTTATTCGAACAATATTCCTTTATTTTTTTTTTTTTTGTATTTGTTCTGCCCTTTTTCGCCCTAGTTTTGTCCACCCACAACACATACACACACCCGCAAACAGGATGACACAGAAAAAAAAAAAAACAGAGTATAACGTCAACCTTATGGCATTTTGTATGTGAGAAGAGATTTCTACTACGTAAACTCAAAAAATCTGTAGCGCTTAGGATAAACAACACATCATTGTGTCCTGCATTGCATATCCGGCTATTCCAGATACTCTCGTTCCGCTCGTTCGTGTATGTTGTATTCGCAGAGAAAATTGAGTAGTTAAACAGGACATTCTGTGAAAGGCAACGGCAAGGCGGTCGGAGACCGAGAGAGTGGAACAACCATTACTTCTACAACTGTTGTCGAATGATAAATAATTCCTCGCAACGAAAGTAGAGTGCATGTTGCTGTGTACTACGTATGTGTGCCCATTGTGCAAATAGTTTGCTGTTAGTCCTGACTGTAACATTGGCTGCATTTTCAATTGGAAAATCAGATTCATTTGAATTTGTTGAATCCTTTTATTTTTCCTGCATCTTTCACAAACAGATTCACACAAAAGCATTCTGCATACATTCGCAGAAGGTTACTCTTGTACTTTAGATTTTCGATCGAAGGACCATTTCATTGAGTGGTTCAGTATGCAGATGGCGATGGTTGGTGCTTCCTTTAACTACATATTTGTTGGACTTTTCTGCCATCGTTTTTATTTTCAAATTGTAAATGGCGTTGTGTGGTCAATGAACGATGCAGATAGTTTCTTTTATTCGTATTACTATTGAAGCAACACAATGAAATTTGAATGCAGACAAGGAGCAGATTTTCGTCCTTGTTGGCTGTCTCATGTGATTATTTTTATATTCAAATGTGATCGTCGATAATCGAATAGTTGGTAGGTGAGCGAAAGAAGCTAGGAGCGTTATGATAATCCAACAGATGGTTAAGCATTGGAGGGAGAATGTATAGGTAAGCGGATCATTGTAATCGTAAATGCTAGTAGTTGTGGCTTAAAGTATGGATTATAAAATGGTTTATCTACAATGCTTGCATTTGAGTTTGTTTTAGTTATATCTGCTATTACTTTCTACAGCACTAGAATACCTAAAGAGCAATATATTCAATAGGTCCTACGTTGGGCGCCAGTTTGTATTTACTTTTGAATGTAGGAAGATTGGTATTTTTGGTTCCTCTTGTTCATTGATTACTTTCGATTATTATCTACGTTTGGCAAGTACTTACAGGTAGATGTTGTGATGTTTCCCTATATTCTTGTCCGCAATTTGGGTGTTTAATGGATGAATTGGAATCTATTTCACTGTTAAAGAAGTGGGTTATTTCGGAGAGAGTTGATAAGCTTTACAATGAAAAAGTTTCTGCTGTGAGAAGGTGAACAATAGTTTCTTGGTCTGTTGTTGGTAAATTAATCAGATGATTGCCGAGGATTTCTAGTACTTTAAACGAAAGCTTCCAACCATACTACTAGTAGAATTAGCAGTTTATCCTGTTAAATTTTCAGCTCGGATAAGGTTAAATGGGCGGTGTTCTCGTCCAAGGTGTGGATCCAGCACTTTTAAAGAAGGATATTACGTGCAGTAGTTATATAATTTAGGGTCAGCTACAACTGAAATTAAGTCGAATTTACCTCTATTTTTATTAGTCGGATTCTAGATATACATATGTACATATACATGAAAGAGTTGCTGGATATATCTACCCCCTCCGGTTACGATTCGATAACAAGAGCCAATTGCCTTAAAGGGATGGAAGAATCAAGTTACGTGTAGATTAGGGCCATGCTAATAAGTCAAATAATCATTTCAAATAATCACTTCTTCGGAGGAGGTGTATCGAAAGGGTCTTTAGTCATCGATAATGTTGTTTGAAATACCTTTTAGCTGGATACTGTTTAGAGGAGGTTGAAACTACCGAGCAGACTATCTGCGAATGTCCGGCTCTGAATGAGATCAGATCGAATTCTCTTCCACCAGAAATACTAGACCCATAGGATACCAGAAATGCCTCTGCCAAAAATAGGGAAAGTGTCTCTTGGGCTATGAGTACCTTATGGTACGATAGACCTTTCAGGTCGCAATGTTACCCATTAAACAAAAAAATATAGACTAGTTTGAGTCATACAAAATTATTACTGTGCTGGCAGGGAGATTGATTTCGTTTAACAGTTTCAGCGATTGTTCTTCGTGTACCTACTGGAAATATGTTGGACTTCTCAATCCATGTCTGGTCTTCTGCCTTTCTTAAGCATTGTTGAAATTTATATATCTTTTATAGAAAATCATTGAGCTGTAAGCTCCATCACACCAGCGTTTCCGTCATTTTTATATATTCAACTATGTTCGGAGATATTAAACCCCTATTTACTTATTTCAGTTTCCTTTGTCTCATCGCCATTGCTAGATAGTAAGTAAGGGTCGAACTTTTCCAGCCCCCAATGGCCTAGGTCAGTTTGTTTTCACCTTCGGTCGGATTAGTCAGAGTTTTGGGTTTCGGGATATATTCGTTGGACGCCAATTAAGGTGCTGTATTAAACTTTTGTGAAGTCTACGCCAATCAGACTGTTTACTTGAGCAATGCTCAGAAAGGCTCGAAGTTTCGAGTCTTGAAGGACATTTATCGCTCCCCAAATAATGTGGGGTTTTCAAATCAAAAAAATCTAGCCCAGTTAGATAATTCCTCATTTGGCTATGTTAATTTTTAATTTATGAAAGTTTTGATATCCAAATGAAGTGATAGCTATGTTTCGAGCTTCGAAGCATATTCGTTGATTTGAATATATCAAAGTCAATCCGAAGATTTACATGCCCAATAGAATTACTCGAAGTTTCGAGTCTCAAAGGACATTCTTTGAGCACCAATTAGGATAGATCCTTAAAAGTTTCAAGTAATCGTAGTTAATCAGTCGGCTATGTTAATCTTCAAATATTTCAGAATGTTTTGATTGTCAGCTCTCCCTTCGTTTTTGTTTTCATTTCCTGCATGAAGTTCAGATTTCCAAAAGTTTCGAGTTTCAAGGCGCCAATTACGGTGGTGTAGTAAAAGGCTCGCACGGCTATTTTCATAAGTATTTAAGATTATTTTGATGATTAAATCTTCTTTCTTCTTTCATTTACATCATAGGAGTTCAGATTGCTAAAAGTTTAGAGCTTAAAAGCATATTGGTTGGGCGCCAATTAATAAAAAATCCTGTACGTTGCAAAAAATCAAAATCAATGACACATTCTACATATAATTCCTTAACATCAGAATGTACCTCCTGGTAAACAATTAATTTAACTTCAAAACCGCCATCATATTTGGTTATTCCTGCCAACTAAGTGACCATTTAACCCAATTTTCTCCATGAAACATGAGTGCACTGCCAAAGTCATCTCATAGATCTAATAAGTATTTTCCCCTCATTCAGCGAACGACCTGCTGTTGTAAAATTGATTTTTCGGTGAAGGACACACGTAACGTACACATCCTATTTGCTCTGCTCCACTTGGCACAATTTCAATCTAATTTCCTCTCGTTTATGCACATAAAAAGCCTTATCGGGACAAAGGCCGCCTGTAAAACATATTAAATATGCCAAAGCGGCTGATGAAAAAATAACCACCCACTCAACTACAACAACCGATTGCCGAGGACTTTATACTAAGTGAGCGACGCAGCAGTAAATTAATTGAATTTGCCTCTGTATGTCGTCTTTGGGGTGCAATGGCACCAGCAATATCTCATCCCGTATCGTATCGCATCACTGCTTTGTTTGTTGTATACTCTGTTTTTCACTATTTTCAATTTTCTCTTAATCAGATAAACTGTTTTGCATTAGACAAATTTGTTTTATGTGCAGGATGAGGTGCATGTGCCATCCACCGTACCATCATCGCGCAGCATCCACCCCTATCCATTATCCTCCCGAAAGTTGTGAGTTTACCCTTTTCGGTGGAAAATGCAGCCCGAGGTTGGGAAAACCCATTCTGGCAAGTCAAACCACGTTCTAGAGCCACTCCATGTTGGTTGCGCACCCCAAACCCGTCCACTTTATCTTTGAAGTTCCAATAAAGCCAAAAGAGAAACCCTCATCATATAAACGGAGTACAAAAAGTTCCAGAATCCCTTGGAACATAAATTTGCTCATGCACTAGAGCAGCGCAGTGGTCATTAATATTGGAAAAACCTTTTTCTATGGATGATGATGATGCGGATGGTGTGTACAACGCTATACAATCCCCGGAAGTGCATTCTCACACCCGCCCTTAGCATGCACTTAGTAGGTACATACACCCCTTCCCCGGTGGCGATAGTGAAAAACACCAAAGCGAGCTTTTTTGGTCGAAATCAACAAATAGCCATTTTGTGAAGGGGCCAGGGACTCCAGAACGTAGTTGATACAGTTAAATAAATTAAAACGACAAAATTGGCATAAATGTACGTGCAAAATTTGATTTCAGTACGCCACGTCGAGGCCAGCGCACCCATAGCACCCGACTCAGCACATATGTGCAAAGGTGGTGGGGTAGGCCATCAATTTTGCTTACTACTGGTGCGGGCATCCTTGCATACTTCCGTTTTTTGATTCCTCTCTCTCCCTTTGCATGCCACTTCTTTATAGTGTAGTAGCTTCACTATACAGCGCGCAATTTGTGCAAAATTTCGCAGCCGGATTTGTGCATTTATTTATTTTATTTCCCTCTACGCCACCATGAAGGTGAGTAGTATGAGTCTATGCCCCTAAGGCCCTTCCCTGCTTCTGTTTTAGCCATATCGTTGTCCGTGATAGCTTCACTTTGGCACCCTCTCTGTGAGAGCGCGGCCCTGAAAATGCCGGGGGAGTTTAATGAAGTGCATATTGCATTACGATGCCATTACTATAAATTACTAATGACATAACGGTGGTATGGATTGGTTGTATCGGATGTCTGTGTGCAGGGTAACTTGCCTAGATGCACTTTCATGAATTTACATATCAGCCCTTTGGAAGCGATGAATATGTAATTTTTTGTTAGGATTGAAACTTTGGAATGCAATTGAATGAATTTTGGGGTTGATTGCGGCTCGAAGGTATGGATGGGAATGAGTCAGAGCATTGCCTAGAAGGTTGTCGATGAAATCGGCTTAGAAGCGTTTCAATGTCTCTGTATATGAGTCAAATGGTTGAAATAATCCAATATTTAGTGGGATTAGAGCAGTGAGTACGTACGACAAATTTTTGAACGTTGTGTTTGGGTACAAAAGCCTTCAAGGGTCTGTCGTTTCTGTTTCTAAACTGCACACTCTTAATAGAAAACTATAAATACGGGTTTTGAGCTCTCAGCAAAGACCGAGTGCTGCACTAACGATAAAATATGATTTTAATAGGATTTATATAAACAAAACACGTCAACAGTTTTCAACTTGCAACTTAAAAAAAAAAGACAAAAAATCAATATTAGAAGAACGTAGGCATCCGATGCAGAAACTAAATGTTTGACTTAGAATACACGTTTAGGTACGATGTATGTCGTATCTTTCACAATGGAAACAATTATTGTGTCTTCACTAGGTTATCTCCCATAGTGGCTTCATTAAGAAAGCTAATTCGCTGATCAAATCTGCTGCATTAGTTCCGTTCATCGGATGGAATTAAAGCAGCAGGAGCCTCAATGAGGTGCACTGACAGAGCTATTTAGACCTCTTCTCTTAATGCCTTTAATCATTATCTTCGTATGTCTATGATGCCGTTTCAGAAAAAATTGTATTCACAGCATCTAGCAGTGGTTTAAATTGCTTTCAATATTCTATTCTAGGCCTTTACTCCTAAGCCTCCAAACAAATGACCCAGATTATTCGGACGTGCAATCAATCTTGGCCATACCATCTGTCATAACTCATAATTGTCAAAATGTATCCAATGTCAAAACCAATTAGTTGTTTCGCTAATTTCTAATAGATGTCGCTGATGGCAGTTGGTAGTTTTATGTCACTTGGCGTGTTCCATTGGGTATAGTACTTTCTTGCGAGTAGATGTTGAATGGAAATCGCATTCCTTTCATCGAGGTGCTTTCCTTTTTCAGCAAAGACTTCCACCGATATAAAGATGGCATTCGCACGGGACTTGAATACAACTCGTATGTTTGGGCGGAAGTTTCCTTCACATACCTGAACTTACTGTGTTGAGTGACAAGTATGAAGATTGGTGGCTGATTATCATATTTGTAGACAAACTTAGGCAAAACTATACTCTGCAATCATTCAGATAAATTGGAGGGATCAGCATTTGATATTCTCTTTCATCAGTTAGCCCTAGACGTGTTTGACAGACATTTGGCAGTTAGTTAGACCATTACACTTAAAGCCATCTCTTGATTTTTGGGTTTAAACACTGGCCACTCCACTAATCGGAAAATTTTAAAACTCATTCTGGAAAACACTAGCTACACCCTGCCGTACTATTTATTCAGATCGAAGCCAGTATCCCTTCCAGACAAGACTCGGAAGGAGACGTAACCTCACTACGGAACATATTGCGCTCGTACTCGTATTTCCCGGATGATCTAAATATCTCTCCGACTCCCAGATCAATGTAGCGTATTTTAGGCGGATATAATTCTGATCAATAAATTCATCTATGTCGTGACTGAAAAAGATGTAACACTGCGGGTGTAACGAAAATATGGATTTTAGAAAAATGTGGGAGTTTAGTTAGGATGCATGCTACAAAATGGCATTCGAGGTTCGACCAGTCTTATGAGCACCAATCCGACAGGACTTGGAAATCGACGTGAGACATCCTTCAATTTAGTTTTGACCCATAATTTTTGCTTATCTTATATTTCATTATCCTGTGATGGGTACAGGATATCATGCAACCAACAATATTATTCTCTGGCACTCCTCCCCTAAACTCGAAATGAAGAGCTGATTTTCTCTCCATTGGCGTCGATTATAATTCAAGTCCTAAAATTAAACCACTTGAAGAGTCATGTGAACCAGGAAAATGTGGTACATAAAGCTGAAAGTATCCTGGGAAAATGCATAGAATCTCAAATCAGCTCCTGAAATTCAAATTTCCACCAAATAACTATGAAATATATTTTTTTAAGAATCATCAAAAGACAAACAAAAATAATAATCAAACCCTTTCCATTGTCCTCTTCGCCCATTTTCCCTTTCAATAGAAAACCCGTGGAAGTGAGTCAAACTTAAATGTATTCTTTATTGGTTTTCCTTATTATAAGTTACCGCACTTTTTTTCTGAAAATTTATAGCGCACTCTGAATTACTACGTCCGCACACACGACGGCCCGCTCACCCATTACCAGCAATTAACCGCCACTTTAGAACCCATTATATGCTCACTTTTGGTCCGCTAAGGAGAACCACACAATGTAGATAGATCTCTTCTAGGAACCTATACACATGTATGCCCGTTCGCCTTTTGCGGTTTGTTTCTGCTCCCATTAAACATATTTGAAGTCGGCTCCTACACCTGTGAAAGGGAGAAGGAAGAAAACAAAAAAAAAAAAAAAACGGTCCCATACGGGCACTGATGGGTATCTTGTTAATTGGCAATTTTTCCCTTCCTCCTCTTCATCTTTACTATGATTAATATCCTTGTTAATCACCATCATGCGGAACAGGTGGACTTGGGAGGAACACCGCAAAACTATAAAAATTCCCCCGAAGAAGAATGGCAATTTGCCAGAACATAAGGGCCGACAACACGCGGAAGCGGACGACGACGACGACAACGATAACATAAAAACCCAATGAGCCAACCAATTTACAAGAATTAATTGTCCTTGCGTTCATTCATAACCTATAAATGTGCTCAACCTACTTATATATACATTTTATTACACAGTGTGCGTAACAGATCACCCGGTAAGTAGTTGCTCGTAATTCGTAACAAAATCCACATACAAATAGTAGACGACAGTCAGACAACGACATGCCATCGTTTATCCTTATTCACTTTTTTGCTTTCTTTATTATTCTGCCCTTACGTTGCAGGATATCTCACAGGATAGCCAAGGCGACAAAAAAAATAAAATGCAATCAACTCTCATTTAGCGAGATCATTTGTCACTCTGTTAGCAAGTCTCGGTGTCTCTGTCGCATCGCAAGGATTCTTTTCAATTTGACTTATTCCCATCTAGGCACGGAGGCGAAGGACCACTAAATCCTGCCCGGTCTAGTTTGTAAATCACATTTTGCATTCTCCTCTCCTCCCCAACTACGCGACTATATTCCTAATCTCGGACTTTGACACTCGACGTGTCGGCCTCACGTAGTCAGCTGTGTACAATGACCCAACACTCAGCACACATAGCCCGGTGTGTGTCCATTTCAAATCGTGAATATATGACCGCCGCCGGCGATGGTGATGGTGCAGGATTTTTGCTCGTCCAGAGCAATTATAATGCAATTAGACACAGCAGTGGCAGCGGTAGTCATAGACCCGGTAGTAGTCATAAACCGGAAGATGTAGCATAGCGCCCGCAAACATCTCCGCAAAAGTCCTACTAAAAAATTCAGCGCCGCCCCGCCACTACCAGCGACGACGAACACACAGGGAACGCCTGGTAGTCACATCCATTTTGGAAAATGCCTCGAGGACATGTTATTGTGTGTTGCTCACACACCTACTACTCTCGTTGTGTCTATATGGGGTCGGGCGGGGGAGCTAAGGTGTTGGAATGTGTTATTATTGTGGCGTTGGGGATGAAGGATGGTCAACATGGAATGAAAATATTATCACACCTTGTATTCCGCCGAACCAGCGACGAGTGAAATATTATTATTTTTGTGTTTTTTTTTTTATTTTTTGTTGAGCCACCTTCCGTCGTCACTTGAAGACCGGACCGGTTGATTCAGAGTCAATAAATAATGGGCCCGGCCAGGATTTGCAGAAAGGTTTAGTATACAGACTGAGTAATGTGTTTAATTCTGTTTGGTATTTGGTTAATTTAGCTACAGGATATGCATACGCTCTTAGTGTTGAGGGTAGTTATTGTTGGCCTATTTGCATGGGGTGCCACAGGAAAATGTGGATGGGCCTGCAGCGTTAAATTTTAAAGAGAATTCAAATTGGTTGAGAGCTTTTCGTTGCATGTTTAAAGGGCTAAATTAATTTAAAAGTTATGACAAATTGCTGAGGAAAATTAAAGGAATAGGTAGAGTAGATTTGCGTGGAAAAGACTTAAATTTGTTGTCTTTTAAATAAGCTGAAGGCTAACAATATGTTGGCAAACAAGAGGTTTAGACCTTTTCCATCGCGTTTTGATCGGTGTAGAATCCATTGTGATCCATCTGTAACCGGTCTGTACTGAGTGAGTGAGCTTATAAACGCGGACAATACTACTGCCAAGTATGAGAAAAGCCCACTACTTAGAGTATATGTCACGGAGCCTGGGTGGTTGCAGCAGAGTAATTGGGCATAAGGCCCCGCTACCTTACTGCTAAGGGAAAAGGGGAAGAGGAACAGAGGAGAAGCCTGTGCACGTTGGCTTTAAATGTTTGATGGTTGTAGTGATGGAGAAATACAGAGCTTGGTAGATCATTCCACATTCGTGTCGTTCGGCTTATAAACACATCCCTATATTTAACAGTACTGTTCTTTATTTGCGTCTATATAGTTGACCTCAGTTTTTGCCTTACTTCACACCTTGCTCACCTTATCTACCCTTAGCAATTATGGATTGAAGTATGTCAGCGGCATTCAACTACATTTTTTTTTTTTCATAATTTGAACGTGTGAAAGGGGTTATGAATACCCTTATACTAATTTTTAGGACACGGGCGCTTTGAGGAAAGGGGACGAGACAGAGAAAAAGACAGATTGGTGTAGGTGGTTTGAAACTCAGCTGATATTAAGTTTCAGTGAACTCCAAAGGTGGCTGTCCAGATAACTGGGGAGCTTGTTTGTTTTTGCTTTTGTCGGTGCTCATGATTCACAATATTTTTTATTTGCATTTTAGCCATATGATCGCCCTACTGCCAGTGTTATGCCTTCGCAATAGAGTTGACATAAGCTTTCGCAATTGATCAACTTTTTATTTATTTCATGCGAAATAAATAGATGATTATTGACATCAGGATTCGAACCGTGAACCTGTAGCGTGACAAGCGATGATGTTACCACTACACCACGGCCACCCTCATAAGCTCTTTTATTTCTGTGTCAATGTTGACCCCTAATCTGATCAAATAATGGACTGTGCTGTTACTTGTTCCGTCCCGTACTTCATGGTTGCTACTGAAAGCAATATTTGACCACGATTTCAGGTCCTTATTAGTGGCTCATTTCTGAATTATGACTTTAGCCATTCATCTGCCTAGAGCAGCATATGTTCAGGATGAATTCAAGGCTAACCCCGCTCTGCTTGCAAGCTTTTATCGCAGTTACAAATTCATTGAGTATGTAGAAGTAAATATTCTATCGAGATGAAAACTATAGAATAAAAACTATCGACTATCATTATTATTAAAATGTGTTCATTGCTATTTTGTGAGTACTTACGATATTTTCCAAAACGTCCGGCTTCACCCAGGGACTAATAATGGAAATCCTTTTTGCTTGCGAACATCTCCAAAACTGTACGTCCTCCGGAATTTGTATTACAATCGACATTTTGGGGGTTTTGAAATTCCCTACAAGAGTTTTTTTTTAAGATTTTAGATACCTTATCCTTCAAAATGTTCGACTTCACCTCAAAGTTAATAGTGGAAATCGATTTTGAGTTCGAATATCTCAAAAACGTTGCGTCCAACGAAAAATATTATTTCGGCTGAAATTTTAGGTTTTGAAATTATCTACAATATGGATGTCAAATTTTTAAATTTTTCAGAAATTGAAGAACGCGATCTTCCAAAATGTTCAATAGCACTCCGAAGTTAATGGGGGAAATCGTTTTTGAGTGCAACTATGATATCTTGAAAACGCTGCGTCCATCAAAAAGTATTGTTTCGAACTAAAATGTAGGATATCCCGACAACTAATCTGCGTACGGAGCTTTTTTTTTATTTATTTCTCGTTACTTTTATACTAACTTGTCCACTACCCAGTCTCGAATATCTTTCAGTAAAATTTCCGGTCTTACTTTATCTCGAATGATACCTACAGTGGAGACCAATTGTTCTATTTCGTTCCTGGCTTAAAATGGACGGTTACCTCAAAATTCGTGTGTCTTTATGACCTCATTTTGCCATAAACACTAAAAGAAAGATAGATAGGTACAGCTTACACTTTACGACTTTATAAAGTCAATGTCTGTTTCTGATCTCAACCAGATAGGGTTGCCACGCCAATAGCAAGGCGAAACGTTTGTTTAAATTGTGAAAACAAAATTAAGCCATTCTCGTCTATTTCTTCCTTTTTTTAACGAATGGCAACAAAATTGCATGGAAAATAACATAAAAGATAACACTCATGAGCTACCAGCACGATACACCGGGGAGTCCCCATTTATATAAAATACCTACAACGTCCCCCCGAAAAAAAGCACTGCCGTAAAATAGCCAACAAAGGCCAACAACCACAGAGGTATGCATACTATGCGAGCCTTGCCCATATTTAACCTCCCATTTTTAATCAACGGTTTATCGTTACCTTTATTTCCCATCACCACCCTCCATTTGTCGGTCAGACATAATATAAAGACAGTCAAAGGCCATCATTGATGGTCATCAATAGAAGTCCCGGGAATGATACAGTTGACTTGAACATGAAAGGGTGGCCCACACCTCCGAAAATAGCCTTAAAAAACAAAACCCTCTTCGAGGTGAATTTTAATACATTGTGGCATGTATCTCAACCCGCAGGTAAAGACTGATATCATCATGCAAGCAAGCACACACATTCAACAGAAATAACCGAACCCGGTCATGAGAACTTTTTTGAAGGACTAATTAACATAATGGATTCATTCATGGTTGGATGAGATGAGGAGCTATTTTGCTCATTTGCATTCGAATCACGATTCGACACAGAGAGAGAGAGAATGGAATGTATCTGATGCGTTATGAAATGTGATCCATTCCATGTGCCCCACAGGACTCGTTCAGCGATAGACCGCAAAAAGAATGTGTAGTGATGAGTAATAAAATAAAACCAAAAAAAAAAAAAATCTTCAAAAATGATTCAAAAATGGATGCAGAGCGAGAGGGAGAGAAAAAAAAAGGATATCATATTTTGGCACTGCTACCACTTATCGGTCAACTGAAGCGATAAAAGGGTTGAAAATGACTTTTGCACTCCATGGGGAATAAAAGTTCCGTTTTTTCTTTTATTTTCTTTCCGCAAAGTGTTCTTTGGGCCATGTAGGCCTAACCCTACGACTTGGTCTGTTTACAACCCTTTCTCATCTCATTTTCGAATCAATAGAGACGATGGGTAGGAGAGTAAATGCCAACACGTGTGAGCATTTGACAATAGTCCCACCACACCAGGCAGCACACATTGTAAGGGTGCAGTCGTGGCATTAAAAACGGATTTCCTGCATTTTTTCGGTCCGGACATTTATTGATTTTCTGAAACTGCGAGGGGGTGCCTGTAAAAACTTCGAAAAATCATGATGTACACCACCAGATTCCAAGACCTACCCACACGACTTTTTATTCGCACGAAATCTCCAATAAATTCAAGAGCAAGCAGTAGACCATCAGGTTTATCTCTTTATGGTTGCTCCCGTACATACGAAATATTTTTGGCGAAACTTTTTTTTGCCATTTTTAGCCCTGTTGCTGGTTAGTCCTTTATGGATATGCATTTTTAAAGCCACTTTTTCCACCACCTTCCAGCGCTCCTGAACATGCAACCTATTGCTCTTAAGTTATTGCCCAGAGATTCTTTTAGGGATTTTATTCCAGCTGTAAACCGCAGAGGATAGTATGCAATCCACCTCTGCCTCAGCGTCTATGTAGTTCGATGTAAGTACTCAATTTGAGGTTACCTAACCCATAGGAAGCAGTGGTAGTCATAGTGCAATCGACCCGGTTGGATTTTTTTTTTTTTTTTTCTTAACCCGAACAGTGAAAGATTGGAAAACGGTGGATTTATGAGGAGGCTGTGATAGATGGATGTACGGGTATGTTGCATGTGTGCACCTTCAGTGAATAGCTATACCTTTTTGACTAGGAAAGGAGCTAGTGAGAACTTAATATCCTTATGGGTGAGCAATACTGCAGGGATATTGAAGTGGATTGCCGGGGTATGCACATCGAGATGTGGGTGGCAAGTGTATTAAGTTAAAAAACCGTTGAGAATAAAATAGCAGCAGAAGCCACATCATGCATGATAGTTGGATGGATCGCACGTCGCCGGTCGGTGTACGAGTAGGTGGCAATATTCGCTTATTTGCTGTTAGTTTGATTAGTTGAAGTTGAGGTTTCCATTTTTAGAGGTGCATCAGAGATGAATAGTGTAGGCATGGTGGTGCTTTGAATGGATTGCTCGTTCAGTGGGCCAATTAAGTAATTGAAGGCGCTCATGAGAGAGAGAGTTTTCTATTCAATGGCGATGATTGGAATTTATTCAGATTACAGATTTTTTTAGAAATATGGAGCATAACCAAGTGGCTGTTAGTACATATTACTCAAGTGGTAGTGGAACTAGGACTGTAGCTATAACTAGGTGTAGACTATGGGATCTCGCTCTCCATGATGGAGACAGCATGGAAATTTGCTGTCTAAAACTATAGGTATACAAGAACACTTATGCGTATATGGATATCCTACTGATGGCTTTCTGAAAAGAACTGATGATTAGGTAGCCAGTTTAGGGCTGACGCCAAAGATTTCCGCAATATTCGATGCTTCCTTTGCATATTGTTCAGAAAATTGACGGAATTCTGGCAAATTTTGATCAGATTGTGCGGTCTGGGGAGCGTGCCTGACAACGGACACGTAAAGCCAGAAAGTGGTATGAAGTTGCATATCCCAGTTCTTTCCAAAGGCCTTTTAATAGGAGTAGAGAGTAAAACTGGCTTTTTTAACGCGTTCTATTAAATTGGCTTTCAAGTTTAGTTTCCTATCCAAAATAAGACCCAAGTATTTTGCTTTGTTTGTGAAGGTAAGACTGGTGCCATTTTTAGTGGGAAGTCCAATAAAAGACACTCTGTATTTCCGAGTGAAAAAGCCACTTGGAGAGCAGAAGAAGAGCATGCTGGATACTCCCTTAGAGTATTATGGTGTTTCTCAGGAAGGGAAAGGGGAAGCAGGTTTAGCATTATTTCTAGCACTACTTGTGTTGTTGATCTCAGTGCTCCAGTTCATCCTATACATGTTAGTCCTCGTACCTTAGTGAGGGTATTGAGATAGCTGATTTTTTCCATTGCATTCCACCATACCAGTGCTTCATAGTAAATATGGGTCTAATGAACGCTGTGCACATCCAGTGCGGTCGCATTTCTCTGTGCTCTTTTCATATGTTCCTCTATGTTCCGCTTCCAAGTAAGCTTTGAATCGAGAATTATTCCAAGGTGTTCTATTTAACGCGTACTCCTGTACTTTGAAGCGAGATTTGGTTAGAAGATCTAGGAGTTAACCAGAGTCCATAGCAGGGGGAAAGTACTCCTCCTTAGGGACAACCTCTGTGGTGGCCGATGGCCGTAAACTCCAGGTTTACTCTACTACTTGCAACATTCTTTTTTTTACCAAAGTCTTCTGAATTTCCGACCCATTTCTGGATTTTTGACAAATATTCTCTAATATTTCACTTCATTATCCCCGTATCTTCCCTTTAAGCCAGATGTAGGTGCCTGAACCTTCTTCTATTAATTTCAATTTATTATTTCCTCCAACCCATCACACAAGTCATATCTCTCAAATTTGACCCAAAAAAAAAAATCAATGCTAATTGCAAACCATCTATAATTAGTTGCACTCAATTCAATAATTAAACTTCATTTAACCCACGACTTTCGGGGGAAAGAACAAAATTTAAATTAAAAAGAAGAAAAGAAAAATATTAATAATAAATTCTAAATGCCCGCCAAAGAAGGTGTTAACTGGAATCCCCCCCGCATTCAAGCACGGCCCATTACAACCTGAACATCAACATATCTGACAGGGAGTAGAAAATAAAAAATTAATCATCTTTCTCGGTGATTTTTCTCTCTCTTTTGATTTTGATGAGTGTAACAAGTTGTTTTCCCATTTTTTCTTTGTTGTTTCCTTTATTCTTCATTGTGTATGTATTTTTTTTTTTTTTTATTTAATATTCATTCTTTAGCTAATTTAATTGTTAGCGTACAGTGATTTATGATCAAATACCCGAGGTATGTATGTGTATGTACACGGGGTCAGTTAAAGGAAAGACCAACAAAGTGAGGAATGAGAATAATGAGGACGTAGAATGAAAAAGAAAATAATGGTTCCATTGGGGCGCCGCCACAGGGTGTCTATGCAGACGAAATTTTTTTTTTTTTTTGCTGCAGATACAAACTTTTTATTTTTTGCGAGATACTTTTTGATTTAAGTTGAAAGACTTCAAAGAAACTGATTCTGATTCGAAATTGATAAGAAGGTTTTGGGACAAAGAAAGTAAGAATGGATGAAGACGTTGCTCCAATGTATGACAAAAGCGTACTTTTAAAGAGAGATCTTATTGCAAGTATTCTCAATCTCCATACATATATTTTTGTTTGCAAGGTCGAAAGACTCTAAGAGAACTGTGTCTCAAAATAGTGTGGGACTCGAAACCCACTAAGTCGGGTATACCCACCCACATCTAATATTGCGCCTAGCCGTCAGGCTAATCATCAGTTTAATTTTGTTAGATTAGAGGGAAAGTTTAAAGAAATCTTTTGCCTTTATGTGCTTTATTTTCTAGGTGACTAACTTGAACGGTTTAACTCTTTTTAGACTTCTTACTAAACTACTGGTATTTGGAAGCTGTACCACTTCATCGTTGTCGTTGTTTTGGAGCCTAATTTTGTGCCGCCTAGACGACTTCTTGATTTCAAAATCAATTGTCTCTATACCTAGGTTTCTGTGTAGGTCTGTGTTTCAAATGTACCACGGAACACTAACAATATTTCTTTATTCTATATTTGACTTTCTTGTACATCCCCAAAGCTGTATCTTATAGATCTATACCGGCTTTAGGATATGCTTATATAGCAGTATTTTGTTTAGAATAGATAGGTAAGAAAATCTATCGTCAAACCAATGCATTTTCTTATACTTAAGGTCCGGTTCTATATGTTTCTTTTTGACATGTACCTTCCATAGATCCAGGCGTTTATGTTGCTTATTGACCTTAGAAGGTTTTCTGTTGACTTTTGAAATGTGTTTCCCACTGTCAGTATAGCATTATCATCAGGAAATGTTACTGTGGTTGTGTTTTCGCTCAGCACTATATCGTTTGTGAATAGCAAATAAAGCATAGGTCCCAGCACACTACCCTGTGGCACACCAGCTTTGATTTATTTTACTTCCGAAGACTCATTTTCTTGTTTAATCCTAAAAAACCTAGGATTCTGGAATGGTTTAGAATTGTCTATCAAAGGCCTGAGCTATGTCCAGGAATACTGCAGAATATACATTATTTTCCTTCAAAGCTTTTTCTATTTTGTCTGTTATTCTGTGAATTTGATCCATCGTAGAATGCCTGTTTCGGAATCCGAACTTTTGTGATGGTATCATGTGACTTCAGTAGTATACTTGGCTTCGGTATCATAAATAACTCGGCTATTTTCCACGTTTGATGTACATGGGTATTTCAAACGGAAAGCTGCATTGGTAATCTGTGCAAGTAAGCTTTTTTCGTTAGCTGTTCCAGAATCTCCCCAGAAATAAATCAAATCCTGGAGCCTTTTTTTTTAGTTTTGATGCTTGTTTTTATTTTCATCCCTATTTCTTTGCAAGTAACCAGTCGAAATGAGCCTTCTTGCTCATTTATCACGACCATCATTTCAGGTTCCAGTTCTTCTTATTAAAGGTTTTTTACAAATGGTCACTGCTTTTGCTGATTATTTTTAGTCCAACTACCTTTGTTATCTCTTAAAGGTGGGATATTAGTTGTTTGTTTTTTAAGTTTTAGAGTATCTCGGTATTTGCATCATTTGTCAGAAGTCTATGGTAGTTTTGTATCGAATCTGTCTTGGGGTGAAGGATTTCTTTTCTAAGTTTGTTGCTTAGATTGTTCAATCTTGTTTTATCTGTTGGAGCTCTAGTCCATTGCCAACGTTTTCTTCCTTTAACAAATTAAGAACCAAAATCGAATCTAGAGAAGAAACAGATCTTCACGTCTATCTGATAGATTCTCAGAAAGATTACTATGCTGCTGTTCTATGCCCCACATTTCTCTAGAATATATTTCGAGGTCTTCTCCTCTTGAGAAGGTGCGGTTTATACTTCCAATATCATGAGAGAAAACCTGAAGGTATTCGTAGCCTATTTCTATTTAAGCTAGTGGAAACTTTTTACCTTTCTCGGTGAAAGTTCGCGGTGCAGATTTTTCCTGTGTTTGGCTCTCTTCCCAGATGACGTGTCCAATAGCCAACATTCTAGGAATCAACTATCCGGACTGCTGCTGGAGCTGTCAGAATGAGAAGGGGATAAAGAACATCAAACGCTTGTTCTGAGACCGCTCAAATCTCCAAAACCGTCGTCATCGCCATATGAGAAAATGGACAGGGTGAGAACCACAATGGATCAATAGGTCCCTAAATTGCACATCCCTTCATTCTTGGCCCGAATACTATTGCCACAGTCCCTTCAGCAGTACTTGAGTCATCTGTATACCATCTCTTGGTATGTGGATACGTTGGCCAACTTCTTTTCGTGATAAAGTTTTTGACCAGTCTCTCGAGTTTTGAAGCAGAGGTTCTACTTTGGAGGGGTACATTTATTTTGGTTTCCTTATGCTGGCTCTTTTAGTTGCTTTCGTTTGTTGTTAGTTGCGCTTAGCAGGCTCTTCTAATCGGTATTATAATTGGACATAACCAGCTGGTGGTCAACTAAATTTGTGAATGTCCATGCCTCAGAAGAACAGAAAGCAGTCCTCGAAGAACAAAAAGGAGCCATAACAATTACCAAAACTGATCTTATTTCTCAATTTCTCATATTTTTCGGATTTGTGCTTTTCTTCTCAAAGAAAATACCACAATGGTAACAATAGCTATGGCGTGCAGCCACTTTAATATCATAACCTGACCTGACTAGTAACGGCCACTTACCCTTGATCTTATTTCAATATTGCGGCAGATGTTTTACAAAACCATCTTACAAGTAAGACCTTCTAGTAAGGGGAGTGTAATAGTGTTAATAAGTAGAATCAGTCACAAAGATCAGCCGATCAAAGATTGAATTCGAATTCAAGGTGATATCTAAAGCAATACTTGTACGACACTGCAACAATTCAGAATAGAAAAATAGTTTATAGTTTTACGCTCATCACCAATACTTCGTCTAGGATAAGTCACAACGTTCAAGTCACAAAACGGATGCCAAACTATCTTACAGCATTCCACTTCCTTCCATCGAATATTTCCGGCTTCAGTGCTTCCCTGTGCTTAATGACATAACAGTACTATTATTATTGTTCTATCGCTTTGTTTGTTTTTCTAGAATTTATTTTCATAGCAATCACAACAAGCTAACTATTCTAGGAAGTTGAATCACTTCCAGGAAACTATTCAAACCGCAACCATCCGCGGTATCAGTACACATTCCCACACTCCCAGCCAAGCATCGATTGCGCGCATTAATTAATGTGAATCGAAGCAAATGTGCGATGCATCTCATTCGTGTTCGATTAAAAAGTATCCGATATGTTTATACCCATACCCACCTACCGTTCAGCTTATACTCCCCAAAAAATATGCTAACTGGCCCATAAATCATCGGATTTTTTTCATCCAAAATACATAAATGTTTGTTTGTTTACATTTTGTTTACAGCATATACATACACCGAGTATTTACTGGCCATTGTTTTGCTTCTCCGATTGTTATCATCTCCAATCATTGGGTATAAAATTACCAAAATATCATAAAAAAAAATCTCATTTCATTTAAAGATGCACAACATTTTCGTTTAAAGATATTCCGCCTTTTTTACCCATTCCTCTGTATCTTTCGCTCTCTGATTGGAATAAGATATTTTTTTTATTGACTGTGCCTTTTTGTCTGCACGAGCCTTTGTCAAATATATCACAATATTGACAACACAAATGATCATAAGGGCTTTTGTCAAATCATTAATCAGCTAACAATATCCAAATATCTTTGTCTTTTTTTTGTACGTTCATAGATACTTTGCGTAGAACTACGTGGTGGTAGAGAAATGAAATTATTTAAATATTTTGTCTGACGACAATGACGATGAGACGCACAGATGGACAATTTGCATGAAAAAGCGTAGCTATTGAGATGGAGTTTGACACTTTAAGCGGTTTAATCAGCAGATCTCTCTTTGGAGGCTTCTTTTCGGAGTCTTTTTCGGGGTCTTTTTACGGATTCTCTTTTTTTTCTTTTTTTTTTTTTGGAGAAATGTGATGGAATCTTAATTAGGGACAATACGGTCTTAAGCCATTGATGGTGACGATAAATTTAATCTATTCTATTTTATAGAAAAAAAGAGGTTTAAGATCAAGCCTGCTCAAAGTGAGTACCTACAGCATACATAAATTATTGGTGAGCAGATATATTTATGGATATACCATCATTGGTATTTTGAACCACTTATCTCAATCTTTTCCCAACAGAGGGGTTATTCCCTTGAAATAGTAGTTAATGAATGGTTAGTCGTTGCAGCCTGGATTGGGAAGTAACCTCAATGATACCCATGTGACTTGATAAATGGCTAATAAATGCGTTTGAGGTAAGAACTCATCTTATAAGCATCGAAATGGAACCGAAACCGAACTAAGAGTTCTTTGAAGCACCTACTTACAATTTCAAAAACAATTGTTGAAGTATAATTGTTGCTTCACTTTGACACTCTACTAAAGGCTGTCTACTCGTACACTCATAATAATGCAATACTTTTCATTGAATCATGGCTAGAGACTGTCTGTGCAGATGGTTTCAGAAGTGATGATTCGATTAAACTTCTTAAAACTAAGATTAATATTTTTAAGAGAAGGTAGAAGTTGATCGTTCTGACTCAACCAGTGCTCAAAGGTGACATAATCCGACTCGTCAATGAAGTTAGTACTCGTATTTAGGTCAGTTGTTTGGTGAAAAAAAAAGAACACTTTCGCGTAAATATGTCACTACTGCTTTCACTAAGCTCTAAAGAATGATAAGTCTCGGCTGCATGGGAGGTGGCTGGCTCCGCTCTGCATGCATTGATCGACCTCCCTCCTATTTATATCTCTACCATGGGAACTGCTAGCTTAAGTCTAATGGGCGGTGATTTTTGCTACAATCCTCACTGAAGTTTCAATGAACTTGCGCGACAGTTATTCTTTACCTACTCCCTTAAGAATATATATCTGATAACACAGACTGCTGGGTAAATGTGGGGTCGACTTTCCTCTTGTTCTAGATTGGCTCTGGCCAGAATTTGAACCAGGAACAAATTGAGCAAGCAAAAATGCGTTTTTCTTCCAAGCTATAAATCTATAAACTACGTATATATTGTGACGAGCAGACACATTGTATTTACGTCTATATAGCGACAGTCAGGCTGCGTTTAAGGCATTGCTTAACCCTCTAACCACTTGCAAAGCGGACGAGAATGCAAGAACTCTCTGAATTCGGTCGCAAGGCTGAAACCGCTGAGTGTTGGTTGGGTCCCATTTCACAGTAATGACATGAATTGTCTATCCAACGGTATACAATGCTATCAATAATAACTGGATAACATTGAAATTGATAGATACGAGTAGTAGTTGGTGTAGTGAAAATTGAGACGGAAAATGGGTGCAGACCTGTGGTTACGTGGATTTGTATTAAAGGAGATCATTTCCAATAGTGCAGGAGAGTTAATAACTGATGAATAAATATTATGTCAGCGACTTCTCCCTATGAGATTATTTGTCCTCCCTCGCGACAATAAGAATCGTTTAACAATTTTAAAAGGAAGAAGGTAAAATATGCACGCATAATTATAATCATATATGCATCCACATAAAATACTGATGGGGGATCTCCTGATCCAGAAGCCTCGTTGTTTCGTTGCACAGCTTTTTCGATTTCGAATACATTAATGGAAACGGGTGAAACATACTTCTGTGTTGTATGTCCTGTGAGTTTGCGTGTGTATTCTCTGTTCTGTCCTTACCTAAGTTTAAGGAAGAGTAGACCCATAACTTGTTGGTACCTTAATCTCCTGAATCATGCTCTCCTCATATTCTTTTTAACCAGTTTTGAATGTGAGTATGTCTTTTTGATGCGCTTTTCCTCGTAGCTCAAGAAGTCCTTTCGAACCATCTTCCATAGGTTGATTAACATGAGCGATGAAGTAAAATAAGGGAATATTCGTCCAAGTTTCAAGATAGAAAGGTGGACATGGACAATATACAGAGGTATTTTGGTAGTATTTTGTACCAGATTTCCTTCATTCTGTTACATATTGGCCAATTTTCGCACATGACCAACTTAAAAGCAACTTCGTATTTAAAGCAACTGGAAAAAATTAAATTCCACGTTAATGGCTTTCTATGCTGCAACCCAGTAAAAAAACTTTTAACTCAATTTCTTGCTGTAATTTGAACATCCACACTAAGGGAATATGTAATTTGGCACAAAACATTTAGATACTCAGCGAGGACATTTTACAGCGTAAAACTTTCATTCACCCTTCGTCGTCCATGAAATTTTGTGGAACTGCACATAGTTTCCCTGTTTAGCAATCAAATTCTAATTTTCCACATTCATGCTTGAGATTTAATTCTAATTGCGAAAATTCTCCTCTTCTTCTCTATGTATCCGTATATCCTTCTCTGTTCTACCAAAAAGTTATATTTTAAACAAAAATTTATCCCAAACGACACGCATTTGGTCATACATCGACACACGGCGCAAAAAACAAATTAAATTTCACATCCGCAAGAACACATATTGCAACCGATGGATAAAAAAAAGAAGAAAATTAAGGGAAAATACACCAACGACATCCCATCATCTTTTGTTTCATAAATAATCCTTTTCAAGGATATACAACAAATTTACACAGGAAAAATTAATATAGCAGCAACTCATCCCTCGCTCTCTGTTGGGAAAATTTAATAAGAAAGGAGCAATGGGGTTTGGTTACTTTAATTTTTCAATATAGACAGAGGAATGTTTTTGATTTCGTCTGTACTCAACTGCATGTGTGTGTGTGTTGGTGCTGGTGAGTCCTGAAAGGTCCACAATTTGCATAAATTAAAAGTTTATAAAGCAACACACACAGAAGCTGTATAGGTATAGAAAATATACTCGTACTCGTATGCTCGTCAGGACACACCAAACATAATTTCCAAAGGACGACAAGGACGAACGCTTTTATAAGAGTTTTGCATATATAAACACGTAAATTAATCTGACAAGTGATACACTACACAACGCCAAGCGACATCTATGGATTCAAAACTGCTGTCGTTCGTGTCGTCGTCGCCGTCCGTTCTCGTCCAACAGCAGCAGTAAGGCAGGACTCGCACACAGCTGGTGGTAAGGAGTTGTAGTTAAAGGGGAGAAGGGAGAACACACGCTTGGTGTGAGTGTAAACAGCCCGAATGGACATCGCCCTGTATCTCTGTATGCTCTGAATTACCACCGTTCGCCGGCCGCCTCGAAAAGACAGACAGACACATGAATTTATGGCAATTTAAAATGGACATGAAGTTTGCCAAAAGTAACCGAGTGAATGTGTGTTGGCCGAGAGTCGGATGGCGCGGGGAGGATGGCACTGCATTGAAAGGCTCATGCATTCCAGAGGAATGACGACGACCCCTAAACTCTTTGGGGTTGGATTTTAATAAACTCGGATTTTAAAGGACCTCTATCGCTACGCTTGCTCGCTTGGACACTAAAATGAAGTAAACAGCTAGTACTAGCCAAAGCTACAACGGCACTCCTTCATTTAGCGAGGAGAAGCGCAATAAAATTGCAATGAACGCTAAAAATAATATGCTCCTCAGTCTGAAGAGGATTTCTCAACGACGACGGTTTCATGGAATTTTATTTCATTTGCGAATTTTCTTCCTACCCCACTCGCAATCCTTTGTGGTTATTTATTTATGATTTCCAACCGCCCACTCCTCTTTGCCTCTAACTGATTTCGCGAATTTGAAATCGTTGAGTATTAATGAACCACAAATAAATAATAGGGGAGCACCGGCCACCAAAGTTGGTGGGTGGGTGGGGATGGTTGATTTAAAGATGCCTGAGGATGATTGAACTTTTTAGAGTGGCTACAGAACGACGAATGGGTTACACAGGAAACCAAAGCGATTTGAACTGTTTTGCGGGTGGCAGTCACCAGTTAAGTCTGTGGTTTGATTGGGTGGGCTTTGATTCGATGCAGCGATGGCGATGGAAATTAATTAACTAAATAGGATTCCTGAAATTGCTCACAGGAATGTCTTAAATGGGTTTCGAATAAGTTTGGGCCGTAAATGAGGTCATTAAGTTGGTTAACAGAGGTGTTTGGTATTGCTGAGCAATTAAAACTTATTTTTGAATGAAATGAGAGGAGGGAAGCTATTTCAAGATTCTTTGTGAGACGCATGAAGGTGGGCAGGGTGTTGACTAGACGAAACCATGATTTCTGTTTACTTTCTCTTTGTGACTACTGTATATGTTTAAGGATTTTAAAATGAGTTCATTGCAAAAACCTCTTATAAGCGGAGGATATTATTAGTTTCATACAAAATAACATCTGAAGAATTTCCCGGGTTTTGGCACCAATATTTTGAAAATTTGAATGTTGTGCTCTAGATTTGAATTCTTATTACAATAATTAATTGAGCTATGCTAGAAGTCATCAATGTCAGTCAATGTTAAAGGTTTCTGTATCACTGTTCTAGCAGTCAATGGGAAACAAATCTACCTGGAATGAGACGACAAGAGTGTCTGATTTTAGAATAATATTTAACTCATTTCGAATTTACTTTAGTGAAAAGTTCCTCGTGATAGAAAAACTTGAATAGTTTACTTAAAATCCCCGTACCCTGATTAGGAAGCAGTCGGTCTCGTTGAAGAAAGAACCAATATGGCCTATCATCTGCACAACAAATTGAACCTTCCAAGGGGTTAAAATCAAAGATTCCTTCTCCGAAATTGGGACGCCTTTTCAATAGATCAAACCCCGATTCAAGCTATCAATCGATGGACTCCTCCAAGTCGATAGAGAACAGATGAGACCTGTAAGTGCTTCACGCATTACACAGTGCTGGTCTTATTTGAAACGTTAATAATAGTCCTCTTCTTTCAGTTTTTCGGCATGCTTGGTTGGAGAGATTAGGTAGATGTGTTGGCTAGGTACATACGAGTAGATGGGTTGGCGATGGAAACAAATCCATTTGCGCTACACTCAGGGGGAAAGTGTCCCTTTCTCGCGAAGCAATTCATAAAGCACTCTCCTATTCGCTCTTTCAGGTGCTCAGAAAGTGCTGTTTTTGCTTCCTCGAGAGCCCTAATCCCTGCGTCGTATTGAAGCTTACACGTCGGGACTTTTACTGAGTGATCAGCTTGCTCAAGGTATATGTAGTTTTACTTTATGCTGTGTGCTCTTCGCGACAACACTTCACAAGCTTCGATTTCACCTTTATAGCAGAAATAGTATAATAGCTTTTATGGCCACCTGGCGGTCGATAGAAAAGGTGATATCATCGCGTGGTATTGCCTTCATCGCAGTCGGGTAGCAATTGTCACTACTAGGACCTCCGCCTGGAAACACTGCTATGGTCCAGGAGTCTGACTGATTTAATTAGGCTCAAAGATGCCCGCACTCCAATGTCCATCTTGGACCCGTCAGTATAGATGGCTTTGGCTTCAGTGCTTTCCATCTTGCCATTTACCCATTCGTCCCTGCTCGGGAATGAACAGGAAAATTGTCTTTCAAAGGCTAGGTATGGTACCGTGTAGTCAGTAGTTGCTACATCACCTAGGTATTTATTTAGGATCTAGGTATGTCCCGTCTTGCCTGGTTTCCAGTTATTTGTTTGGCTGATCCTCAGAGCACTTCTTGCCGCAGATTCCTATACAAAAAGGCTTATTGGAAGCAGAATAACCTGTAGTTCTGCTACTGGTGTGGTCATCATGCCACTGGTAGCCGCAGTGTATGCCAGACTTTATATTCTTGTGATGGCCTTGAGATTGGCGACTTCTAGTCACTATTCTCCTTTAATCGGGAACCTTGCCCCGATTTTGGAGAAGTCCACAGAAGTCTGCTGCAATGGAATGATTCCCAGAAATACTACATTTGACCGAGATGGAAAACTTGTTATCATAATTTTTTTTAATATTAAAACCATTAATTTTTCTTATCTAAACTAAGTAAAATGTCAAACTTTCATTTAAATCGGTTAAGCAGTATCCAAACTAACTAAAATACCACATTTAGTCAAAATCTTTGAAGCCATTTCGGAGAAAATAAGCGTTACACTTCTCCGTTACACCAGAAGCGTTACACTTTTTTCGTTACACCCAAAAGAATGAATATTTTATCAACGTCAGTGTCATCTATCCGAACTACCTAAATAAATAGTTATGATATTGGTTGCAAGAAACTCAATGTCTATGAGAAATTGGGAACTAATTCAAGTGTGTTCACACACCTTCTGAAGAGTGCCATCTGGAGACAGAATGCTCTGAAAGATAAAATGGTTAAATGTCCCAAAAACTCCTTTGAAAACAAAGGACACACACAATGTAGGTACGCACCAAAGTGTTTGGAATTGCTTTTTTAATTTCTTTCTCATTCACTGTAATAGCTCATCGTGAGTCTTTAGTCAATAAACTGATGTAATTTGTAGTATACGCACCTATCGATTTTGGTTTTAAAAGTATTCGACTGACGACCAAAGATACCCCCTTACAACCCCCATTCCTTAGTTTCCAAGAAAACCAACCTACCTTCATGCATGACCTGGAATTTGAACACCAAAAACTTGGCCCCATTAATATTTTTTGTTACTTCAGACTTTTCCCTCTCATAATTGACTCTGACATCGATCTATGACAAGAATTAGAAAGTAGGCTAGCACTCCTCCAGGCGGCAGCGCCCCCCTCATTCCGTCATCTCAATTACAAATGAATTCAATTTTTCTCCTCCAATTAGTAGCTTGGACATTTCATAAAGGATGAAGAAAGAAACCATTTTAATTTCTGTGACACACTCACTCCATATCCATATCTTAATCAGAGAGGGTATCCCATAACTTCTACAAGTCCAAGTCGAATCCTGCATAAAGATCTCCATGTTAAGGACGACAACGAGCAAACAAGGAACACCAGAAAGAGGGGATGTCTGCCATCCATACAAAACTTCACACATTTCCATATTTAATGACCACAGATCGCTCGAAAAGTTCCAGGAAAAGAACACTTTTGCCCCTAAAATAGAGCGGGGGCGAATAGAAATCGTCTCCAATTTCATACGAGAGGGAAACCAGGAAAACTAGTAAAAATCCTATTAACGAGGTCACCACTAGAGAAGACGGGGAGACAGAGGACATGGTAAAGGTAACTCGTGTGGAAATCCCACACAAAGAAGGATCGACCGCAGAGAGTATCAAGGATGGCAGCAACCACCATCGACCAATTGAAGACAAAAATGTTACTATTATTATTCTGACCATCACCTTTGGCTGCTGTAATAATCTCTAATGCGAGGGAATCCTTAAAGGAACTGTAATTATTAGCAGGGGCCACTAGGATAGAGATACTGGCCCCGGATACTTCCATATCACCTTTCATTTAACATCCAGGTCATCACCTATAGCAGAGAGATAGAACTTTTTTTTATTTTTTCGGGCCAGAGAAGTTTTATTTTCTAACCTTAAGCCATACGCAAGAATATTCGTGCAAAAATTTTAATACCAACAACAGCAGCAGCAGGATAAGTCTTCAGGACACCGACACACACACATAACGATAACAATGATGATGATGATGATGATGAGGACGAGACAACGATGACTACCGAGAGATGATGATGATGACGAGAGAACGAAGGATATGGATGTTGGGTGACCAGTCAACCGTTTAAATTACACACACGCCATCAAGCTACACGCAGTAGTGATGTGGTCAAAGTCAGTAAGAGAAAGAAAGTCCTTTCCTTCTTTGCAACAATACAATTTGAATGTCCGATTCAATAAAAAAAAAGAAAAGAAAAGGAACACCAAAGGACATAAATGTGTGTCCTCTGGCATCATGGAGAATTTTAGGGTCTTTACCATCTTTCTAGCTCGGTCTAATGATCGCATTTAGAGTCCTTGTTGCTGTACACACAAATTTTATGGAACACACAACGTAATTTCTTTGGGCCAAAAGGACATTTGAAGACATTTTCATTGTAAGGTATTGACAAATACATAACTCCAATTATCGTATTTCATGATTCGTTAGGTTCATGGCGCAATAGGATCAGGCCCAAGGACAAGAACATCTTCCATCTACCGCCCACCAATCGGTCCTATAAGAAAGGACATGAAAATTAACAAAAATCCTTCAAAGGGCCATGAGCTGAACTTCATTTCTTATACCTCTGTGTGTCCCCATCTACTGCTCTCCTTATCAGTTCAGTGATTTTCTTCCTTGATTCAATATTTTTGAGGACTCAAAGGTAATTCCTTTTTTTTTTTTTTTTTTTGTCCTTCTCAGTCGGGTGTGAAATCCAAAAAGGACCGACTAGGGCATGGGTCCACATACTATATCTCGGTATGCGTCTATGTATTATATGTGTGTATCGAATCTGTTCCGGAACATGATTCTCTTACTGTATGCAGAAAGCATAAATTTTTACATATCCTTAAGTTTGTTATTGACAACATAGAGTTGTCGGGAAGGCAAAAAGGGACCAACGACGACGACGACGAGGTGTGTAGGACGCATAAATACACCACACGATGTGTTTATGGTGATTTACATAAATATTTCCTAGGACTTGGACTTGAGTGAGAGACGGGATAATGGTGGGTGGGAGGATATGGAGCTTGGAACATGCCATACATGAATGAATAAATCCTTCTTCTTCCTATTTTTTGTTGCCGCTGTTACCGCTTGATGAATTTCTGGCAGGTTACGGCGAGCTAGTTGTGGGATAAACAAAATACGTAAAAACAAAAGTGTACAAAAGGACGTTGAGCAATAAATTATGTCCGAAAATGTGGTTATGCTAAAGGATATTGTAAACGGGACTAGGACACGTAGGCAAATTTCTTCATCTTTTAAGGGATTGAACAGGTTAAGTGGAAAAGAGACTGATTGTTGGAGGGTGTTAGTGAGGTGGTTGATGGCAAAGAAGACTGAGAAGTTTGGTAGTGTACTAAAAGCAATGAAAATCTGTAGAATATCAGTTCGCTTTCCTGGTGAAAACATTTCAAGCAGGAAGACCCTAACCCTAAGGCATACATGTTTTTTTAGTTATTTCAATAGAAGAAGAAGTACGAGTACGGTTAAGATTATAACATAAATGACTAAAGTACAGTGTCTACTAAAAGAGATAATATACTAAAATTAGTTCCCAAACGTACCTACTCCCATAAATAGGCAGAGTGCATATGAACAGTTTTACGTCGGCATATTTGAGAATGCTATTATGCATCCAGAGTATTCTGTTTTTTTATCCGAAAGGTTGTCAAAAAATCCAGAATAGAGTTACTAGATGAACAAAATGTCCTCAAATATTCCGACAGAGTGCTTGGGAGATGTTTCGACACTTTCGTGACAGAGTTAGGTACCTACAAGCAGAAAAGGTGGAATACTTTTAGTCAGACCTAAGGTTTCACATCTATAATCATTAATTTCTCTCCTTTTGAGCGTAGTTAGATGTACTTAAGGAATAGTCTATCTACTACAAAAGATTTTACAGATTCGGCTGTCGTGTAAACTTCATCTACGATATAATCTCCGAGACCATATTATCTGCAGATTCTAAGCTGTTGACAATTGTTCCTCTCGCTAGACATGCAGTCCAATGAAATTAGATTCGGCTGTAAACTGAGGGACATACACTCATTGACAAAAGTCTACATACACCATGGTTTGTAGTGACATTGTCGTATGTTTCATAAAAGAAATCGATTTAATTAAAACAAAAACTATATTATTATTTTCAATGGACTTCATAGTACAAAAGTAACTAGATTTTTTTTTACAAAAACAAAAAAAAAGACTTAAAAAAATATAAAAAACGGTGAAAAAAATCTACGTACACATTGAGAAAATTCGTTCTCACAAAAAAAATAGCTCGATTAGTAAGACGTTGCATTTCCTTTTGAGGCTATGACTGCTTTCATCCTTTTTGGCATGGAGTCGACGAGTTTTCTTGTGACAGAAGGTTGAATTTTAGCCCACTCTTCTTCTAACGCCATTTTTAATTCGGTTTTATTTTTGACGTATCTGGTTTTAAGCTATGGGATGAACTTGGACGCAGTTCATCCCATAGGTGCTCTATAAGGTTTATGTCAGGAGACTGGGGTCGTGTTTTTAACTGTTTTGTGTTAAAAATCAGCCATTCTTGAACAAGTCGTGAGGAATGTTTGGGGTCGTTATCTTGTTGAAAGATAAACGACTCTCCCAATCCCATCTTTGCAGCACTATCTTTCACATTGTTTTTCAGGATGTTTAGATAACCAAATCGACCTATAGTTGACTCTAAAAAAACCAAGTTTCAAACCCCAGCCTGCGACATACACCCCCACACAAGCACATTACCTCCTCCGTGTTTGAGGGTACCAACCATATTCGCCTTTTCAAGTGCAGTGTTGGGCTTGCGCCATACTTTTGTTCTACCATCGTTATTGTAAATGTTAAATTTACTTTCATCACTTTACTTTCATTAAAATTACCTTATACCAGAACTAATTTCCATACTTTACATGGGACTTAGCGAACTCCAACCTCTTCTTACGGTTTTTTTCACTGATGAAAGGCTTTTTTCTGGCTATTCTACTGCGATACCCATTCCCCTTCAGAACTCTTCGAACTGTATTTGGATCGCAGGACTTACCCGTTTCTTCCAACAACTCTGCTGCTATTTCCGATGCAGTTAATTTTGGATTTTTTTTTATTTTTCTTTCTATGGGGCTTTCCTCACGCGGTGTAAATATTTTTGGACGTCCTGAACGCGGCTTAGAACTAATTGTGCCACTTAGCTTAAATTTTTTTAATACAGTTTGGACTGTTGAATGACTTTTATTAACGAGTTTTCCTATTTCCCGCAGAGATTTACCTTCAGTAAGGTACTTTACTATTAACTCTCGTATATCGTTCTAAATTTCTTTTCCTTTTTTATTCAATTTTATAACAAAGAACAATTTTCAATAAAATAATTACTTGTTGCGCTTTGATAGACTCCTTGAATGTTACTGCACTATATTCAGGCGAAACAAAGCGAACTGCAGGACACTAAGACTGAAATAACGGTCAGATTAAATACGTGTATGCAGACTTTTGTCGCCTTAATTTGGGTACTTCGAAGAAAAATCTCCGTTTTTTGTGTCTGCGGTTGATTTAAAAAAAAAAAAACTTCTACGATTAAGTTGCTAGATACAGTTGAGTACAAAAATATATTGTTTGTTTAAATTGAATTAAACATTGGTAGGAATTATACGGCCAAATCATTGCAATGCATGGTGTATGTAGACTTTTGTCAATAAGTGTAGTTAGAATGCTCATATCTTCATCTTTCATGATAAGCCACATAGAGTCCCGAATGCGTAGATGGGTCTGGTGGAGGTCGAAGCTCACCAGTATCTATGCTATTCTATTCGTGACTGAGCTACATAAAAAGCTATTCGTCGGCGGACACAAAATGGCGCCCGAAACATTCCGAAATTTTTTTTTAATTTATTTAAATATTTGAAGCAACAACACAAATAATCTTCTTTAAAAGTTTTGCCTGCCATATTGCTCCCGCCATCTTGAATTTTTTACAATGTGAGGTTTTTTCAGAAACGTCCATAACTTGTTCTGTTAGTTTATGGAAATCGCTTGTATTTATGGCTTGTTGGTTTTTTATGTTACAAGAAAAATCAGATACTGTAAAACGTCAAAAATGCTGAATTAAATTGGCGAACCAAATCTTTTCAGGGAAAAAAAATTAAATAAATATTCTGATGCACACAGTCCATAGAGGTCTGGGCCTAACTTCTCGCATCCATTCGTGCTATACGACGTACTCGTACGAATGGTATTGAGCTTCTCATGACAATTGTACTCTCGGAAGTTTGTCAGACATTAGCGAGAGGTGGGACGGTGAAGTATCATGAAGTATATGATATTTGTTTTGTGTTTCCTTTGACTCAAACCTTGAGTCTCCCACTCAGTGATCATGCACGTAACCGCGTACGGTTAAGCACGTATATCCTTGTTGTAAACCTGAACTACTGCTGAAAGTTGAATTCATTAAGAATGTGGCTTATGAAACGGCACAAGGTAAGAAAAAATAAGAACGGAACACATATAGTGAGAGTCAGTTGTCTGTCCGTCCAACTGCCTCATTACTTTTGAACCGATAGATAGTCCCGAAGCTAAAGTAAAAGGACAAACAAGTTTTGGAGGTTAGAGTTAAATTCGAAACAATTTTTTTCTTTTTTCCTACAAATACGAGTACAATATGGGTATGAAATACATATATATGTAGTTCTGTTATTTTTACTTTACAGATTTTTGCCAAAAAAGTTTGTTTGGTATTAGCCAATAGGCCCATCGTCCTTTTGATGATATGTACGTGGCATCTTTGTTGCCATTCGACTATGCTTTTAAATTTTTCTTATTATCGTCGTTCTCCTAGAGTGTCCAGTCTATTGTCATTGTACAAACGGTGCATTTCATTCGGAACAATATCCACTGATGTCATACCTGCAAGCATGCATATTGCATCAACCGCCATCTTGCGGTATACACAGTTTGTCTTATTGGCATATGGTTTCAATGTAAATACATTGCTCCAGATTGGTGTTGCGTACAGAAGAATTGATTGAACCACCTTTGCTAGTACTATCCGTCTACTTTGTCTTGGTCATCCAGCATTGGAAATTATCCTTGGAAGAACAGAATTTACTCGGACGGCTTTCGTACATGACCTCTGCAGATATTTCCGTCGACTTTGTCTAGGACCCCAAGCAATTGGGAATTATCCTCGAAAGGGCACAATTCACTCGGACATGAGCTCTGCAGATATTTCTGGTAGGAGAGCCCCGCATTGATCTTTATCCTCAGGTACTTAATAGGTGGCTGCGAAATTATTTCGTGAATATCGACATAAACCGTACCGTATTTCTTATTTATCTGGTGCTTGCAACACCTCTTCGGTTGTTTCATTACAGATCTGCGATCACTACAACTGTTATATCATCAGAACACCGTTGTACATAGTGTTGCAGAATACCCGTCCTAGTACAGACCCTTGTGGTACTCCCAAATTACCATATATGTACATATTTCTGTACACCGTCACCAGTGTCATACAGTAGCACCTTGTATATATGCATCAAATATCGTTCTGAATTTTGTATATACGAGGGCAAGGTGAAAAGTTATCGGCCTGATGCAGAGATGGCGTTCCAATTAGCAAAAATTTATGTTTCCTGCCTAGGTGAACTTCTCATTAGTTCGTTAGACAAGTTTCAACTTGTTCTCTCAAGTAAGTTCTTTACACGAATTTTTGCAGTAGACGTCTTGCGTGTTTTTCGTTAAAATGGATAAACTTGAATATCGTGCGGTAATAAAATTCTTCGTTTTGGAAGGGTTAACCCCTCAGGATATTCATCCAAAGTTGACAAAAGTTTACGGGGACTCTGCTCCTTCCATGTCAACCGTTAAAAAGTGGGCAGCTGACTTTAAACGTGGTCGCACGTCCCTCGAAGATAACCCACGTGAAGGACGGCCAAAAACCGCAACCACACCCGAAACCATCGAAAAAGTGCATGATATCGTGTTGGACGATAGGCGAGTGAAGGTGAGTGCGATAGCTGAGGCTGTGTGTATATCGGAAGAGAGGGTGCGAAACATCTTGCACACAAATTTAGGGATGCTAAAGCTCTGCGCAAGATGGGTGCCGCATCTGCTGAATGCCGATCAAAAGCAAATGCGCAAACGATTTTCGCGGCAACCTTTGGACCCATTCAATAGGGATCCGACCGATTTTCTGCGGCGATTTGTGACCATGGATGAGACATGGGTCCGCCACTACACGCCAGAAATGAAACAGCAGTCGAAGCAGTGGGTGGAAGCCGGTGGTTGAGCGCCAAAGAAAGCGAAGTCGATCGCATCTGCTGGAAAGGCATGGCCAGTGTGTTTTGGGATGCGAAAGGATCCTGTTAATTGATTACCTTGAGAAAGGCAGAACAATTACAGGCGAATATTACTCCAACCTTCTTGACCAGCTGGATGCCGAAATTCGCGAGAAGAGGCCTGGCTTGAAGAAGAAAAAATCATCTTTCACCAGGACAATGCATCTGTATACAAGTGTGCGTTGGCGATGGGAAACTGCGAGATTTGGGGAATGTTTTGCTCGACCATCCCCCCTATTCACCTGATTTGGCACCCTCAGACTTCCACCTGTTCCCAAACTTAAAGAAATTTGTTTCTGGGAAGCGCTTCGCATCCAATGCAGAAGTTGAGAGGGCCGTAGATGAATATTTTCACAGCCTTCCAGACTCTCACTTCCGAGAAGGAATACTGATGTTGGAGAAACGCTGGACCAAGTGTGTTGAAGTCAAGGGAGATTATGTGGAAAAATAAAATCATATTTTAACTGAAAATCACAGTCTTTCATTGTCAGGCCGAGAACTTTTCACCTTGCCCTCGTAGAAGTAAACATTTAGTTATCAACGAAGCTTAAAAATTTCAAAACTGCTAATATTCTCCTCACAGTTTAGTCAGGAAATATCCACTGACTTGCAACATGGCTGGTCTAATGAAGACTATTCCAATCTACGACATTGTCATTCTGACTGATATAACTCCCAATATTTATTGAACCATTTTTTTATAACATTCTCTATGATAGAATCTTTTACAAAATTCTTTAAAATTTAAGATTATACATTTTTTCAATTAAAATTCTCACCGTGTTATAATCCCATCTTTTCTTTCTTTGCAGGTATGTAAGCACTATGACAGCTATCACATTGAAAATTAAAATCTTCACAGGATCAATGAGTAAGAATGTATTAAAGAGAATTCTTTAAGCTTCAGATTAACTCTCAAGCTCTTTATTAAAATCAAAAAAACCATTTGTGGTAATAAAGCATATAAAACAGTTCTTCCCATCATCCTTTCCCCCGAAAGACTCATCCAAACACGAACCAAACAAATCATAAAAAAATCAAAATCAGAATATGAGCAAATTTTTCCTTTATTAATATCCCGCCCCATGTTAATGTCATAATATATCAAAGGGAACTTTTAAAATTGCCAATTTAATTATCTCGATATATACATATACACGCTCTGCTAAAGGAACACCCTAAACTTGCATGCAACACACATGTTGCAGGTTTCTCTGGCCGTTTTCATAGATGCCCAAGCCCAACCCACACCCATCCGCCAAAGAGCGAAAAAAAAAGTGATTTACGTGAATTCCATCAAAAAATTTCATAAATTTCACAAAAAAAAAAAAAAAAAAACACTACAGCGCACAGTTGAAGAAGAAGAAGAAGATACCACCGGATTACCATTCATCTGTCTGTCTGTCCAGTGTGGTGTTCCCTAAATTCCCAAAAACAGAACAGCAGGGGGATTACACTACATCCGAAGGGAATATATGCCAAAAAAAACCCTCATCATACCTGCCCGCAGCAAACTTATCCCAGTAAAAGTCATTAAAAGTCGGGGGAATATGAGATGCGCGATAGCAGAGCAAAAGAAGGATATGGATATAAGAGAGATCCCGTTGATGATTCTACCCGCGCTCGCCTTAGAAGAGAGTCACACAAGAATATTAATGATCCTTTTACGAGCTTGCGTGGTCTGCGGTCATAATTCATTTTGATCGTAAAGCACTAAGGAGATCGCGAAACGATCCTCCCGATTCGATACGGTTTTTGTTACACTTTTTTTTCGTAATACTCTTTTAAGTGAATCTTTGTTGTAGTCTTTTTGGAAAACTTATTAAAAACTCATTCCACAGAGAGATGATGGCGCGCGCACCACAATTGGATAGTTCGCGGTGGTGCCATGATGGAGCAATTAAAATTTTGTGAATTTCTCGGAAGCTCTGTCTGTTGTTCCATATGAGATTTTTGTCGGAATTTCGCTTAGTCAGAGGGTGCAAGCGTGTCGGCGACATGTGTGTGCACTGTAATCATATACCCCAATCGATTGAAGGAGAAGACCACAGACGCCACTCGCACCGTGATTGTTGAGTATACACTTAAACTACACTACACACCGTGCACTTCACTTTGGAGATGCATCTCAATTTTTCGCGCAATTACGAGTATTTTATACCTTGTGCGCTGCTGCTCCTGGTGTAGGGAAATAAAATTATTTGCAATTCGATTTTTCAATTGATCAAGAGTAGTGATCTAATCTGTAAAGAAGCGCTGGTAGGTACCCTTTTGGCGGTGCCTTTGCGTGTTTTTTCTGTTTTATTTTATTGAATTCTCATCGGAGGATGGTAGCACTGAACAGGGAGCAAGAGTAATCAGAGTGAAAAATTGATTTTCACTGATCGAGGACGTTGGGGATTACTAAGAGGAATGATAATTTCAATTCGATTATTGGTGGAAGGCTGACTGGGATATTCAAGGTGACCGGTAAGGGGGTAAGTGAAATACGAAAGAGTGCAACTTTCCTATGGGAAAATTTATGATGAGACTATTTTGCTAATAATCGAATCGAAGAAATTGAGTGAATAAATAAATGTCATGATCCGCTGAGGGAAACGGGAAAATTTTCTGAAAGATTGAGAGAACTTTTTGTATAAAAGATTTCGTTTCAAAATCGCATCTGCTATTAATTCTGGTGAAAATGGTAATTTTTGGTTATTTAAGATGGACTGTCAGAAATGGATCACCTGGAATGTATAGTAAGAATCTCAGATGAGCTTAGAAAGGTTCTTCAATTTGATTATTTAGACGATGTATTTACGAAATGCTTTCCAGCTCCTGTCTACAACAAATCCCATAGTTTGGGAGCATCCACGAAAAATATGAAAGAATTCTTACTTCCAAAACAAATCCCAAAACTTCATAATGTGCAATCTTTGCTAGTTACAGCCGATTTGTTTATAATCCAATTCCTAAACTAATGTGATACGAGACTGACGTCCTACCAGATCCAAACTATCGATCTCATTTCTACAGCCCGGCATATGGTTATTTAACCGAAGCTTAGTGAAAAGTAATCTATCCAAAAGTGGAAATGCAATCAAGATCAAAAACTATACCCTTGCTGTTCTTTCAGCCTTATTAGAGTGCGTTCTTCAGATTTTTCCCTCAACTTGGTAAGTAGAATTGATGCTGCCTACCATTGAAAATCTGTCTCTGATATTTAGGAAGTATTTAATTGCTCATCATATACATGTATACGATTAATCCAAACCAATATTGCTTTTAACACGGCGGTTTTCTTTCACTACTTTTCTGATCCCTTGTCATCGACACTCTTCGCTGACAATGCGGCAATCAACAAAATTTGATCTCAGGACTCTCCAAAGTACGAAAATCAGAAACGAAGTTATTTCTGTATGTCTTTTCGATTCCCATGGGGCCAAAAATCGAATTCAGGTAAGGTTTGAAGGCTGATGAAGAAGAGACCTACAGCAAAAGTAGGTTTACTACCTACTATTTGTCGTGAACTATGACACACAAAAAATGAGTTGTATCTTCTTGTTATATCCTTACCTCTGCAATGAATTTACCACGGTTTTTAAATGGGAATTTAAAACCCTGGCTCTTAGAAGGATGTGGGGCATGGATTTAGTATATTTGGAGACTCGTCTTGACCAAATTTTTGAAACTTGACAAGTACTTTTCTGTACACGGAACCGAAGTCTGCAAGTCACCATCTTTATTTTCTCGAAAAGCAGAACTGTTCTCAAAACACAGTAACTTCCCTGGAAATTAAAGTACTAGTCAAAGCTGGTACTTTAACATTCGTTATTGACCCTTCTTTGGTGTCTAATTCATTGCAGTTTGACTAAGCTCACGATTAAGAATTCTAAATTAATTATCACATCCTTACTGAAATCATCAGTGGTCCGACTCACTTTGTTATACCTTCAGGATCTATACATTTCCTATGCCCCGTTCTTCATATCTACTAAAAGCAGACATTTGTGACAAGTTTGTCTCTTTAACTGATGTTTTCGACGTCCTGACATTTTCAAGAGTGAAAAGTTACTCTATAATTGTTAAAGGCAGCAGACTATGATTTTTAAAGTCGTACAATCAGTTGACTCAAATTTACTATTTAATGTTGAGGGGCATTTGAGGTCCGTAGGAAACCCCACAACGCTGCGCCATTAAAGATCTCTTATATTACCCTTGAATCTCTCTAAAACTAGAAGTTAAGTTTGATTCGAAGTATCTGACTTCGAGCAATGATATGAAACCCCTACTGCTACGAGTTATGTGGGACAATTGTTTGATTCTTGGATTCTATTTTTGTTTAAGACATTTCTTAGCTTGACGCAGCCTTTACACTGAGTCCATTACTGATGGACGTAGATGGATATTTGGTAAGCCACAAAGGGATTCAGCGCAGACTAAGTAGGATTTGACCGTCAAATTCATACCCAATAAATTTTTCCTCGATGGTCTCATTTCCGGGATCCCAATTGAGAGTGCTTTTATTTGTACTTATTGCATCTAATGCCTTATCTAGCATGCTACTCAATTCCAAACACCTCTGCTGATTATGATTTTTCGATTCCTGATCATTTGACTGACATAAGCTAAATGAGAATCTGTTGACCATTTGCTCTGCGAATGCACCAGCTATCAGAGAATTGATGACTAACAGTCGCTTCTTCGACAACTTACAACTTACATACATAATGTTGAGCCGAGAGACCTCTCAGGGTTCATATCTCCATCCGGGTAGTTTTCACCCAGCTGCTTCTTCTTCAGGTTCCCAGAAAAAACACTAATACGCACAATAGAGTCAACTGCTAGTCTACATAAGTAGTGACGGTACGGAAAATATTTTGTATTAAATACGGTTAAGTTCACGATCAATTGACGAACATATTTTGATCAGTTTTGTAGACGAACAGTCGTTGTAGAGGAATTTGTCATAATAGACAAGCAATTGTTGAAGATTGTAATAGAGTGTCATAGAGTGTGTCAGTACCTACAGAACCAGTAGACTATCAGCTGAAACAGGCACCTATTTTTTAAGATAGCTTGTCTTTGACGATAAGCTGATCCGAGAGACTCGATTACTTTTTTTTGTAATCTGTAATCATCTTACTGAAAATACAATTTGTTGTAGTCGGTAATCATAGAATAATTTGTACCGTAATCGATTACAACAAAATTACATTTCACTTTCAGGAGAATGTATGTGTTAGGTGGGGTGGATATGGAGTATGGAAGGTGAAGTGATCTTTTAGACGACGTATGAGTGGAAATTCAGTTTAATGGGCGAGGTTGGACCTTTTTTAGCAGGTGGTTTTAGAATGTGTTCCATAACTTTTAACCTCATGAATATTCGTTAAATGTTAGAGAAACTAAATTACAGGACCCTACTGCAGTAAATGGACAATAGTAATCAAAGTAACTAATTACTGAACCTGTAATCGAATTTATTGATATAGTGTAGTCTAGGTTACGAAGTTATTCGATTACTTTGTAATTTTAATTAATGTAATTGTTTGAGTAATTGATTTTTTATGCCCAACTCTGCTGTGGGTATCAATTCCAAACGATTGAAAGACCAAGGCCACTGCCAAACCTCCTCAATGGTAGTTGATTAAAGTATTTATGAAATTACCCGACATAATCCCCTCCGCAGCATCGCTTTGTTTATCCAAACAAATTGTTCCCAAATAAATATAATACTTACATGCATCCCCCACAAAGAAACTCAATTTTGATTATCCTTGACACACATAAACACGCCACCACTTACAATTCCTGCAATCACACAGCGTTTCTGACATTCAAACAAGAGCACATCACACACAAATTCGTCAATTAACCCGCAGGAGCAGTTGTTGTTCGTTCCTGCTGCCTTGGAACACCCTGCGTCATGCTCGATCAGCATTAACACCACCATCCAAGTCTCAGCATCCAATGTTGCCATGAATACCCTCGCGAGATTATTATTTATCATTTCGACAGAGGGATAGATGGTTACCAAAAAAAAAAAAAAAAAATCATCCTTTGTTTATCAATTTTTTTATTAATCTTAACCACCACCCCTTTTCCATATGTCATTCTAGTTGTTCGTCCGTCGTGTGTGTTGTGTTTTTGTTGTGAATGAGAAACTCGAACAAAAACCTAACAATTGCAACATCTGCTTGAGATCATGTTCAATAGATTCCCGAACGTGCCACAAACTGCGCGATATATTGTACAGATAAAGAAGTGAAAAAAAAAACCTTCCACAGGGGTTTCTATTAATTTTTTTTCTAATTTTCTTCTCCCTTTTGGTCGGTGGTTTGAGAAAGAAAAACGAATATCATTCATCGGGACATCCCAATAGACTTGAATGCGGTCTTTTTGAGTGCATCGGCTAATTGTTAATACAAATCGCGCTAATGGGAGTCTGTCTCTATGTATCTTCCTTGTACATTCTTCTTCAGTCTCAGAGCCAGCGACAAAGAGTTGGGGATCACATCATCATGAGAGCCGCTGCAGGCGATTCTAATCGAGAACGTAAACAACATTGCGCCTCTATTGGAATCTTTTTTGTTCCAATGCATCTCTATGTATGAAAATACTCCCTGAGGGCCCTTCTGAATGCAACTGCAGGTTAATTGTATTTTAAATCAAAAGTTTTATTTTGTATCTGTAAAGCGCAAACAGATTTTCACATAAATCTTTCTTTTGAATGGTGATAGATACTCGATGGTTTTAAGGATGGATACGGTTGTGCATATCAACGCGTTTCTCTAATTAACAGAGAAGTTTATTGAATATCTGAAAGGGGTATACAAACAGTTTATGTGAAAATGAAGAAATTCGAGGTGGGAAAGTTGGAATTACAGGCGGGTAATGTGAATTTTATGGCCGAGATAATGGGTGGTATGTCGCAATAAGCAGCAATCATAAATTAGGAGTGACCTACCACAGGGTAACCATTTTAGATATGTTTTTGTTATTTTACTAGATTTTGCTTACGTTTTCGCAATGCTTTTGAAATTCAGTAATTTGGCGGTTTTTCTTAGACAAGTTACGAGGTGATAAGAACTGGCGATAGCAAGGCTTTCATTTCGATCAATATATACCCACCAATATATTTTAATTTTTCCAAGAGGGAGATATTGCTTTAACAATGATTTTGGAGCCTTTTTTGGTTCAAAAAGCATATATGGATTCCCTAGGGCCTTAGCTTTCATTTGATGGGGTAGATTTCGCTCCCTAATTCTGTAATTCTTTTTGTTTCACTACTTTCTTTCTGCTTTTTAGGTCTAACAGTTCAAAGACAGACATCACGTTGAATACTTGTATATAAGAATCTAATAAAAGTCACCAAAGCAAGTCTGAACTACCCCAAATTTGTAAGTAAGAAGACCAACTTGCAAGTGGATGTGAACAGGAATAACCTTAGAATGCTGGCTGAAATATTCAGTGGTATTTGCATTTGATTCACTCCGCAGACTGTGCCTTTAGTGACGAAATTTCTCTCCTCATTCTTTCGAAATGCTCGGTACTCCCACGTAAACTTTGATACGTTTCTAGACTTCCAAATAACCTCTAGAGCTAGCGTAATAGAAGTGCAGATCATGTACCCCCGCGTTTATTTATATACCTACGAAGTTGTTTGAAAAGTTGTGAGCCTAACAGAGAACCAAATATTTTGTCGCTCAAATTTAGTTCTATTTTTCAATATAATCTCCTTTTTATTCGATACACTTTTTTTAGCGATGTTCCAACCTCTTTAACTCTTTCAAATAGTAGTTGACATCTTGCTCTGTAAAATAGGGAACTACGAATGTGGTGATTTCCTACTTTGATGACTCTAGTCAAACTTTAAGCTCAGGAAACAGCAAATAATCGCAGGAGACCTGATCTGGTGAATACAGTGAGTAGTAGGCTACAATTCGAAAGTGAAGCAAGCGCGGAACCCAAAGCACTGTCTGTGCTTTATCATGCTCAATTCTTTATGTAAAGTATGATGAATATGTCGATATGTCTTTTAAAGCATATATCAGTTGTAGTACTACAATAGACGAGTAAAACCATCTTCAGGTTGAGGCTAGAAGCTTTTCGAAAGACCTGTATATCTACACCGTCAAGTCGAACGAGGTCACAGTGTACCTAACCCCGCCGCAATTTATTCATTCATTCATCTCAGCAGTGAAGGCCTTCTGCAGGGATATTAAAACTGGACATAGTGTGATAAACTCCTCGCAATTAAAGCTCTCATACGAGTATGCCATACGCAAATATAAAATTGATGGAAAGGTATCGATGCGGTTTTCTAGAATCTATTCCGGATGAAATGTGGAGATTTGTTCGGCTATCGATTTTCCAAATCTAAATTCACAATGAGAGAGACGTTTTGCTAAAAGAAAAAGTGCATCGGAAGAGAAATTAAAGGTAACAAAAAATCCAACAACCTTTTACCAACAATTTTTTTCAAAATAACAAGTTCGCTTAGTCCGAAATTTAAATGGATACTGTCACGTTACAATATTTACGGCCATAACAATATCTATAACAACGTGTATAGGACGTACAACTCGGGTTATTGGAGCAGAAAATATAGTTGCCTATTCTTCTTGTTCTATGTGATTGCAAAGGGCTATGTGATCATGGATGGGGCTATTTGCTTTGGCTGCAATATTAACGTTTACAAAACAAATCTAGAGATCTTTTTCAGGCTTTCTGGCAAAGTTTTTTAGAAAAATCTTCCAGAGATATCTTTTAGAGACATTTTTGAATAATATCAAAGTTATCGAGAGAGGTCTTCGAAAAACGCTTCTTAATTCGATTCTGCTTCATCCTCATCTTTGCAACTCCTACAGATATCGTACGATCAAGTCTCTTACTTTGGAAGACGAATGGCATGGGCTGAGAATTTTTTTCTTCTAAGGTTTGCTACGAATGTGTTCTCTTTAGACTCGAGCACTTTACAGGTATGCATCTTACCGGTTGAAACTTCATTTGATTTTTTCATCCGTAAAGTTACTGCAGCAGGTAATGAAGTGAATCTGTGCATATTAAACCATTAGTAAGTTTTCTGTACTCTCTATACGAGTTACCTCAAAAACACTTGAATATTCTAAGCAATTTCAACAGCACAAGTAGTGTGAAAGTATTGGTTGGTCCTGTGCTGATCTGCTGGCCTCTGCATCTTCATACACAGAAAATTTATTGACAATCTCAAATGCCTGCAAGAGTGACCGTGAGACCAGAGTAACAAATGACATAAAAATCCTCTAAATTATTCCAATAAAAACACAATTCACTTCGTAGATAACCCTTCCTTCTTCACAAAAGACATTTAGCGATATTCACACTTAGACGCCGTATTTACGAAGCACTAATGAAGCCAATCTTTTTTTGGATTTTTAAGTCGTAAAATCTCTACAGTGTTTCCTTTCATGATAAGGACTTTATGGTTTTCTTATTCACCTTCCATAGAAGTTGTGTCTTTTTATGATTTATAAGCTGAATTTTATGGCTTCGATGCATACGTAAAGTACTTATCTCCCGTTTGGTTATTTGTGGTCTGAGACTTAAAAATCTCTTGAACCCTACGATAACCCTCCTTCTTCTAAACATGCACTTCTCCCAGTAGAGTATCGTCAACAAACCATACCCAGTAGTGTACTCATTCGTCTTGTAGATATTTCTACTCCTAATGAAAAACTGAAGAAAAAAAAAGAATCTTCATTTCAAGTGTCATCACTTCATCGTCGTCATTGTCGTCGCCACTAGGAGTTGTTGCCATCAATTGCCACTGTCTGACAGCTGACTTAGAATGCCAGATCTCGCCCAAAAACACAGTACATTTGCATGAAATGCATTACAAATCCAAAAGAAGAAAAAATTGTATCTCTTTCCAATCCCTTCGTCGCCGTGATTTACTCCCAAACCCGAAGAAGCCATCGATAAGATGTTTTCATTTGTTCGTTGCCCGAAAAAAAGGGTTCCTTAAAAATAGTTTCTTCATCTCTAGCAGTAGTAGATCATCATCTCGAGTGTTGGCTCCAATCTTCTTCTACTTTTTTGTCTGTTGTGTTCCTAAGTGGAAGCACATCTCTCTCTCGGTAAGGAAACATGTCTCTATCTCCAAAACGGAGAAGAAAAACAAAAAACAGAACACAAAGTGCTTTGTTTAATCAGATACAAATGTATCTTTTGGTTTTTGTTAGAGTTTTTGTCCGCGTCCAAGTGTCCCAAATGGATTTTTTCTTCTCTCACTCTCTGTGTTATTTCTCTTTGGGTGCTTGGGGCTGGTGATTAATGTCTCCATGGGTTTGAGTGAGTCTGGTCTGGTTTTCTTATCAACGCTCGTGAAATTCATGTGCGGTGCCCACACAATTCAATTAACTGGCGCATTAGACATTAGCAGCCACCACTCCTAGAGTTTTTTTCCTTTTTTTTTTTTTGGTTAATTAATATTTAATAGTTTTTTTTTCTGGGGGTCGGGATGTAGTACATACAATTGCTAAGAAAGCTGATAAGAGTAATTGAATGTGTAAGCATCGAGGAAAAGTATCCCACAGGCAACGCAAACACACGCCCCCAAGAAAATAAAAACAATAAAAGGAGTGGAGAGCATCGTCGTCGGTATCCCAGCTTGGTGCGTACGATAAATAGTTTCGATTTACAGTGTGTATAGGAAGTGGACTGTCGTTTATTATAATTCTGAGAAGTTTTTATGCCTGGGACCGTTGACATTCCAATTTGACATACCTTGTACTATGTACCCGTATGTCATATTTGTGGCAGTAACTACTATAATGTGACCGTCATCTGATAATTTACAATCCAAGAATATGTTTCCGCAGATAATGTCTTCTCGAGACATTGTCTAGCGAAGTTCTCTAAAGATGATTTCTCGAAGTATTTTCAAACAAAATCAAAAGATTTTCTTCTAGAAATTGTTACCGAGAAATATCTTCTAGAGATATCTCCTACAGACGTTTTATATTTTAAGCTTAGGTGATAGCCTTGTTGCATGCAGGGTCAAGTGGAAGAGAAAGTTATTCTATTAGCACTGAACAATGGATCAGTGATCAAACGCATGGAATGTGTCCAAAAACTAAATGAATATGCAAAACACTAGCTTGAGTGAAAGGCCACGTATGAATCTAAAGAAAAGAGAATGCTTACAACCTATAAAAGTAGTGCTCAGGTTCGGAATTCCAAGGCCCCGAACTATTGACAGAAAACTGATGGCAAACTGGTAGCAAACCGAGATTAGCCACATATTTTGCAAGCAAATGCTAGCGTTAACACCTGGGCTAGTAAAATACTCGACCATTACTTTTGGATCAAGTCGTTTCGCCATAAAGTTCGTTCTTCTATCGCGGGATATATCGACAGGCAGTCTAATTCACTTCGATAAATAGCAGAAACTATGTTTTCTTGAACGCCAATTTCGTTGGAATAAAATACTGCTTGAGTCATCCGCCCGCAATAGATTGGTATTTGCATGCTAAACCTCTTCGATTTTCAAAATTTCCTTTAGCTTTGAATGGTTTTGTAATGAAGTAGGACATAAATCACGCAGTTGAGCAACCCGATATAAAGGCTGCATCCAGCAACTGTATATATGATTATATCCGTACTAGATCCGCAGATATGCCTTGGCTTGAGTGGGTATCATCTAGAAATCTTAACCTACTCAGCATTTGAAAGCACATTTTGCATTTAATCGATTTCTTCTTGCCATGCAGCACAGCCTAATCCCCTATATACCTCGTATTTCTCTGCAATGCAAAGGCGCCTGAGGTATGCAAGGGGAAGTTTAGGAACTTATTCAGCAACACTCACACTACGCGAATGTTGTCAGATTTGTTTGAGATTTCGTACAAGAAATACTAGAAAACTGCAGCACAGCATGACTAAGTTTGTCGACGTACCCTTTTACCTTATGTTACTTAGACACATCAACCATCTGGTTGCTACATCGCTACATAAAGCACATTTCATATCCTCCTTTGGCTGCGAATGTGGTTGTAGAAGTCAAAACCCACAAGGTTTGCCTTTCCTCTTGACTGCGAAAAGCGCCATCGCAAGTTCATACAATTCGTCGTCTTTAGACCAGCATTCACTTCCATTGTGGTCACATATCCTGCAGTAATGTGTTCATCTGTGTCGGCATTTGGCAGGAATTGACTCACCTTTATCGGCTATTCTAGGACTCCAGGCTATGACCTAGTAACATCCTTCTCAATTAGTTCGAATGGATTATTTTTTGCAATAGAAAGAAAATGAGTTGTTAGTTGCTAGTAGGAAGAGATGTGCAATACTCTTCCTCAAAAGGTTCTTCAACTTTCTACAGATTAACTGAGTGATAGGCTTTGGCCGCACTTGTGTCCGTAAATACCGCTATAGAACAGATATTTATTTCATTTTGAACAGCATACCAGTACATGTCATTTTTCACATAGTATCTACAGATATTCATAATCTGCGAAGTGATTAAGATCATGGGGTTATTACGAGTTTGGAAAAAATGTTCCCTGATTTGTACTAGCACTATTCCCCATTTAAACCTCATAAAGTACATACTTCAAACTATGTTTGATTTCAAAGCGACGATTGATTCCATTTGTCGCACACACTGTCCGTCACAACAAGCTTCAATTATCATTCGAGAGAAACTTGTCAACGCTCTTCGATTAGTTACAGCAGCGCATGCAGATACGAGAGTGAAAATCAATCTTTCGCACCCACCCACCAGAGCATCACCATCACCATCACCATCACATCTGCATGTGAAGTTTATATCTGACGAAAGATTAACCGCTCCTCAAATTGATTGCTTTGAAACAAAAACCCGAAGCCGATAACCTCATATCATTATTTTTAAGTGCCATTAAGCAATTATGCTCTCTATATCCCTCCCTTCGTCTCTCCATGTAGTGTGAATCTCTGTGTGAGATTCCATATAAAATAACCAAACAATTTTCCACAGTTGGCATGATGAAGCCTGCATAGGCAGATTGAATTTCTCATTTTCCATTTCCAATTTCCATCCGATGCGGCAATCATCGAGAACGTTTTTCTGGCAAAGACCGAAAAATTGAATGGCTTTTCGATAAAAATGATTAAATGGCAGCTTGTCCGGGGGGGTCTGAGGGAAGCTGAGCGCGCCCAAGAAGGCTCAGCGCGCAATTAATATTTGACAATCGTATAAACAAAGAACAATCAATTATGAATGATTGACTATATCTTGTGTGGGTGGGGGAACAGCACACAGAGGGAGTCGAGTAAACTGCTGCTTAAATAAGAAAAACACAATTAGCTCTCGAATCGTAGAGAAAAATGAAATATGCGTGCGAACAGACAAACGGGCGGACGATACTAGCCAACGGGGCCGGATGAAGCTGTCGCGCGAGTGTTCTTAAAAGATCGAGTTACATGTTTTGAATTCGAGGAAATTTTGCGCGCCTCACTCTCTATGTATTGGTCTTGTTAATTTATTTTGATTGGAATTAAAATGTTTTGTTTGATCTATAGATATGGATAGCAATGTGTGTTGAAGCGGATAGAGAAATCAGAAGAGGAAATGTCTGAGATGTGACATGTGTGGTTTGGGTCTATGTTTGACAGAGTAATCAGCGATTGAGATCTTGGACAGATGTTTACATTTGAGATGTGACGTAGAGAATATCTAATTCACGAAATTTTACTGGGGAATGTGGTGAAATGCGATATAAAAAGAGGTTTTTAGGGTTCTATATTAGCCTTAAGTCAATGTAAAGTGTCAACTATAACATCTTACAGAATCGTTGATCGAAGAAATGAATGGTCGCTGCACAGACTATTCTTATAATGTTAAAATAATTAAGGGCAAGCTTTCAAATTAGTGCACCAAGTAAGGTCTCGGCAATGTTCATTGGACCAAAACCTTTTTGTGGAATTCCAGACCTAGAACTAGGGCCATCGTTAGGAGATGGGGCAGCATGAGCTGAGGGTTAAAACGATCTAAAGAGACTTTCGAATTTCTTCTATTTTCTCTGTTTACGATGGGTATTATCAAGATTTTTTCTACGCGTTCGATATAGCACATAAAACGAGCTGTTCTTTGTAAGGTAAGGAAGCGACTGTGTTTCAAATCTTTCTGGAAAACTTTGCAATATTTTGGAAAGTAGAAGTCATTTTGTGTATTTCCAGGACAGTCAAGACAGAACAGCAAAAACGAACCGTCGAGTTGTGTCACAGGATACAATACATGTGGCTATCATTTGACAATCATGTGCCTCATTAAAGACCCAAACTAAGAGCATTCCCTCTGCAAGTATACCTAATTTGGAAACTTTGGACATCGATATTTTGTTATTGCACTCAGTTCACTATCTAGCCCAAGTGAACATTTTTTCTTTGGGACTACAAATAAGTTCGACTAGACTCTGTGGCGGTACAATGAACCATTTTTTGTATCTGTGAGAGAATGTTCACCTACATAGAGTAATGGACTTCCACTTCAACTCTTTCTTTCATTTCAGACTCATCAGCACTAACTGATATGATGGAATGAGTGTGTCTTCGGTCTTATCTCAAAGGGATAATGCGTTCCTAGTTTGTTATGCATTACGATACCCGCCATTTTATATGCATGCACTTATCAGTCATAAAACTCTCGTGCATTCTTTTATATCTGTAACTATCGGCGACTGCCACTAGGACGTAAAAGAACTTTTGGTTACGAATTCAGCAATTTGCACAGGTAGAACAAATTTCATTGCTCACAATTGAAACACGATACATAATTCACAGATACCATAAGGTTCCACATAGAGGCCTCAAATCTTTATACAAAACTCTTTATATTTCAACTCTTTGATCTTCACACTCTATGTATGTATCTATACCATGAATTCTTCGAATATAGTAAATTCTAAGAAGCTCCCAGCGATCATTGACTCTTTGCTGTCACGTATAGCATCCATCGACTACGCCTTCTGCCATTCAATGCTAAATTTTATAGAAACTTCTTTGTGGGCGGACTGAGAAAAACGAAACCTCTGCGCGAACAATTTTCAAATTAACAAACAATACAAACAGCAACATACAACATCCGTCGCTACACCCATTCACTGGTTCTTGCATCTCTCACACAAGTCCGGTTGGTAGAAAAAAAATAAAACTTATAAAAAATTGCATTAATTCGATGTGGCGCGGCAAACAAGCCTTCGACATGTACCTCCAGCGTGTGTGCATCCAAAATGATGCACTCTGTGGACGAAGTGTAGTTCTCCATCTCCTCTCCAGTTGTAGGTGGACATACAAAAAGGTGTGGCATAGTGATGTTACGTCGCCGGCTCATCTCATGACCATAGGCAACACGGGATATGGGGTCTAAAAGCAAAGAAAAAAAAAATAAACGAAAGACAACTTTAAAACATAAAACATCCTCACGCTTGCTCTCCCTCTCTAGGGACCTTGAGTTCGATTGTTGCGACATGTTAAGAGCTTGCTTATGCTCGACGCACAAACACGCAGGACATAGCAGCAGACACAACAGACATTGAAATCGACAACATTAATTGGCCATAGTGTTCACGTAACCCAAAACAACAACACAATGCCTAACCAGATACATAGATACACTGACTTGTTGTGCATTTTTTTGTTGGTACAAGCTCTCGTACAACAACTTATAAAATGGATTTTACTTGTTCTTTGTCGCCTCAATCTCCCCCGCTCATGCTCCACAGCATCATTCATTGGAAAGGGGTCGCACGACATCGAAAAATAATGTTTTAAAACCAAAATGAAATAATAAAACAATAAAAAGATACACAAAGATACAAGGAACAAAAAAACAAAGAAAATGTGGTACCAAACGGCATTGTAATCGGATTTCGGGCTAATCTGCCCTTCAAGCGGGGTGTCCCCGGGTTTCAGTCGGGCAGGGTAGACAAAACGGGAAACGATTGGGCATTACACATCTCGCGGTCTTCTTAAAATAGTGCATAAGATACAACAGCAGAGAGACCGAAATTTGTGTATTTTGAATGACAGAAATTAATTGAAGAGCGACTGCGAGCGAGATCCCTCGTCAGACATACCCTACATCATGCACATGAGTGTACCTATACGTAACAAGTTGATCCGATATTCGGATGATGACGAAAAGTCTGCCCTCAAAGTTAATTCGGATTATTAATCAAAATGTTTTTTTTTTTAAGAACATTTTTATCTGGAATTTATGAGTGGCGGTGGCGGTAGCTGTAGCTTGTGAGAATGAGCCATGGGAGCAGGTAGTCCTTTTGTGTACAATTTGTAATGGTTGGGTGAGGTTTGCTGCTTATCTTATCTGGTGAACGTGTTGCGGCTACTTACACTGCTGATGAAGGTTAATAAATTCGTGTTGTATTTTTCTTTTTTTTTTTTATATTACTGGTCGTTTAGAGACGACTTAATTTGTCATGCGCGATAAAAATGTGAGAATAATTTTCTTCTTGATCTTGTTGGACTGTCCAATCTGAAAAAAATGCTATGAGGTTAAAAATTATGCATAAGCCGTCGACAAAAGATACATAGACATAATAACACTTCTGGTGAACTTGGAACATACCAAAGTTCATGTTGTCGTAACCTTCAACTTGGAATACAAATGCATAACTTATAGACTTGAGTTGTTGAATTGATATCAATTATGTAAAGAATTACTTTTTCTTACTTTGGAATAAGAACGACGCAAATTGAGTAGAAAGGGTTTCTGATGGACACTATCAAAGGCGTTTTAAAAATGATTGAGTTTTGGTCCCGTTTGCATTGATTGACCTATTTTTGCAATAAGTCTCTTCAAGTCTTAAAACAATCAACCAAGCTCATGCGTCATCAGAGAAATTGTGCTTCATGAGCAGCCATGTCTGAGTCGACACACATAATAGTATGTATGGACATCTCTCTCATTGAAACCTTCTGAACCTTACCTTAACTTACAATTTACGAAAAGCTCTTCAACACTGCCAGAAAATTAATAGAGGCCGGGTCTGTGTTTTCTAAATCAGCTGTCAAACGGTATCAAACGGTATTATAGTACCCTCACCATCGATCACCTGCTACAGAAGCCACCCAATGCAAGGGACTGGGTCAAGGAGAGGTTTTGGACGAAATTGTTGCGAAATTTATGACCAGGCATATGAAGGTGCCTTGAATTGGTATTGAGTGCTCTATTAGGAACGTACTTTCTTTATTTATTTGGTTCAGAGCAAATACCATTAAACATACCACACACTAGTCCCAACAATCTAGCAAAATGGCATATTTAATAAATTTGACACAGAACGCAGGAAAACAACAAGTGTATAACTGTCAAATGCTGTCAAACTGTTTGACAAAATCACTTTGCTCTCGATTACACTATTTGATAAAACGTCAGATTTTCCTTTGGTGTCAAACGGTGTCAAAAGACATAATGTCATAGTTTGGCATCACTTGACATCGAGGAATGTCAAGCGATTGACATTTTGTTAAACAATCTAGTAGTAGCTTCATAGTCGTTTTTTTTGCGAATGACGGCACTAGTTTCAAGGAGATGATATTTACAGATCTTCCGTGGCTAAGGTGTACTTTTAATCTGTAGATGAAATTTTACAATCATTCCAGCTTCAGAACAAAATACTCGTAGCGCCGACAAATGACTGAGTATTTCTTCGAAACGTTTCCACCTAAAGTTGTCTAAAGGTTTGGAGGTTTAAATTTTGAACTCAAACTTCCGAGGCCGGAGTCGCCTCTCTACGTGTCTGCATGTAGAGCTATTGTTTCTCAGTTGTGAGTCGCTCTAAAAGTAGAGTCAATTTCTGTTGGCTCCTCTGCTAACATTTTTGTCCATCAAAATGTTCTGTCAAACCAATGCCAGTAGTCGTAATGTTATACACGCAATGGTATTTCCAGCTGCTGCTAAAGCTAGATAAATGGCAGCTCTTGAGCAATATTTGAAACATAAACTACCACAGAGAGTCCAATGCTGGTGATTCTGCCTGGACCTTTGCAATAGAACGGATCAGAATAGATGCGATTGTAGAGAAGCGCAAGTGGTGCTGGATGGGCCAAACTCATCGAATGGTTGATATCTATTACGCAATCCATTAAACTAACCCATGGGAGAGGGAAGTTTACATGTTGAAAAATGACTTGTAAAGTTACTATGGTTTGATTTATAGGCATTGAGTAACACTTAGAATTCGTTTCACTCAATTGATATATTTGGAAACTGTTCATAGTGCGCTTTAAAGCCACTACAGGGGATCTAACTTTGTCGGCTCGTTAGCCAATTTGTTTGCTTCTTTTTCTTCTTCACTCATTAGAAGAAAATTCATCAGGTTAAAGTATGTAGAGCAGAATATTCGTACAAGAAGTCTCACGACGTACCACACTCTCACCAAATCCAGGTCAATCGCTACCACAGTTCGCAGAATGGTGGGATGCATGTCATCACATCTGCAATATTTCACAACCTAATCCCGGATACAATAATATTTGAAACCACAAAAATAGGCCGCCACTCGAATTAGGCATTTCAATCGCATATCTATGTTAAAATCTTCACGAATTTTCCAAAACAAAGAGAGACAGATTCCTGACTCCAGCTGCGCAAAGTCATCTTCATGAATATGGCACTCAGCAGACATCATCATCTGAACTTAGGTATTTAGGCTTAGAACTTAGTCTCTTGCGCCGACCGTCCCGAGATAAATCTATTTAAAGAAGAAGAACCGTGTGGGTTGGAAAACTCCAAAAAATTATGCAGAATTATTCGCTGCACACTCGCGCAGCGAACAACAGAATTCATCTTTTGTCACGTCTTCGTCTAAGCCTCCGAAGCATAGAAATGCATATTTAACCCATTATCATGAGAAAGACCGCAGCGGGGAAAATTCTATGTGTAGCATTGCGGTGATATGGGATTTTTTCACAATTCGATTGGAAGACAAAAGGAACAGTGAAGCAGCATTTGAATGAGTCGAGGATTGTGTACGCGGGTTCAATCCTCTAACGCGTATCTCACCGACTCCATGCGTCATGTGAGGCTCCTCCACTCAACACAACTACTGTATGCAACTCGAATGGAATACTTAATCACCCGATTTGGTGGTCGTTTTGTAACTGTTACGATGGGTAACAGTACCGTAACCGTAAGTCACTCTAAGTACGGCTTTGTGTTGTTTTGTCTATGAGTATCTTTAAGGTACTTTTTTCGTTTGTTTCGTGATCACAAAGAGACGCATAGTCATAACGACAATTGTTGTCGTTTTGGTCATTACACGCGAGATATGATGATTCACGTGGCTTTATAGCCACGATCACGATCGTATTCGTATGTGCGCTGCGCGGGGACCGGTTTTCTCTTGTACGAGTATCTATTGAATGCCAAACCCTAAAAATGACCAATATAAGGAGGAGATGATGGCGGGCCGTTGTTTGGCTGTTCTACTGCCGTCACTTGCATATAATCGACTTTATCACTGCGGTTTATTTTGGACAGTTTTATTGTTGTTGGCCTATAATGTCAACCGATCGCACGTACACTCAGTTTAGATAAATTTTTTTTGTTTTCGATTTTTCTTTTATTGTTCGATTCTAATTTACGATGAAAGCGCCAGATATTTATGACCGTACACAAGGAATTTCCGCTGCAGATATTAAAAATACAAAAATGTTGCTGTTTGTTGTTGCTGATGATGGGGGGAGGGAGTGTCTTCTTTGCGGAGTCGTAAAAAACAAGCTGAATTTCGTTTATTACCAGGAGAAGATGATAGAGTCATGCATAATCGGGCGCGCTGTGGTAAGTGGCTAAAATTTTAACAATGGATCAATAAAAGCGCACAGTGATATCTACTCTTCCTGAGAAAGATGCGGAGATACTTTTTTTATTGAGTTATTTCCTATGTTTTATGTGAGCGTAGCATCCGTGTCAGGTTTTCTCTGTTGGAAGAAGATCATAATTGGGTTTATTAGAAAGTCATTAAGATGCGAGGGTGGGGCGGGAGTTTTTTGTCAGATTTGCCAGAGATGATGTGACAATCGAAGAGTTGATTAGGACTTTTTTTTTCTTTTCTATTGTTTGTATATAAATTTGGGTAAACAATGTGATTTGTTTGGTTGTACGGCGGAAAGTGTGTGTTTATGTAAATTGAGATGAATGGAGTTATTTAAGGTGGGATTTGTGTCAACATAATGAAGCTATATAAAATAATCTTTTAACTTATTGCAAATTCGGGAGAATAATCACAATTAAAAGGAATTTGTATCAAGTTTAGAAAGCCATATATTCTCGTATCCCATCTGCCACATTCCACTCGATAAATTTGTATTTTTCATACGAATGGATTAGTCAAGGCACGGGCAACGAGAGGGAATTCAGTATTCATTAAACTAATGCGTGCCCTTTGGAAGACGTTGGATAAAAATTAACCCCAACATATCATTCATCCGATGTTGATAGTTTTCAGCCAAACGTACGTACTCGTAAATGTATCTACACGTTTGACTTAACCCAAAACCTTAATTTATTCTGAGTTAGACTTGTTTGAAAGATGGTTCGAAGATTTTTAACAGCACTCCATTCTATCGTGCCAGTGTTAACACTTAACCAAAACTTTGAATGTATTTAGTAAGTGCATTATTCTTCAAACTTATTTTTATGAATGTTATGAAGAAGCTGTTTCTTTGTATTTTTCTTTTTAATGCATGTTTTCGCATAGTCGGCCACTGACACTGAAAGTGATTAAAAAAAATCCTTGCAATGTCCACGTAATCGCGTGTAACGGTGTGTAAACGTGGTAAATTTTAACCCAAATTTCATCACCAATTTCATCCGTTCAGACATTCTTTAAAATAAAGATTTTTGATTTGACCACATAGCTACATATTAGGACAAACATGGCACAAAAATGGTTGTTTTTACCTGACCTTATGAAATATGAACTGGATTTAAATCTCTACCCAACTTTCCCACGCATTATAACATAAATTATGAAAATGTGGCAACACTTTGTTTTATGTTTATATAAGGGGATTCATTTATTTCTTAATGCTTAGAGGGCATCTGGTAGAATAGTTATTAGTGTTAATCATTAACAAAATGCTACACTGAAACACTCAAATGCAAAGATAGATGGCCTTAATAGTCCTGCTATGATATAAGTATCAAGAGGAGTTAGATTAAGCAGTGCATTTGGAGCAGAGCCAGCCGTACTCGAAAAAGCTCCCGTTCAGCCAAGACAATCCGTTCGTTGGAGTTTAGTGCAAAAGGCAGTTACATATTCACGCGAAATCCCCTTCTACTAAATAACCGATGCATATGATAGGAAAGGTCTTATCGTAGCCGTATTGAATGTCGATTTTTTTGACCAAAGGGAATTCTAATCAAGGATTACTCCTAAATATTTGGCTTTATTGGAGATCCGGATAGTGACGCCCTTTACCACTGGCTGAGTGAGACCGCTCAAGATCCTCCTCGTAAAAAGAACACCCTCGGTTTTGAGAGAATTGACCGAAAGCCCATTCTTAGTGCACCATTCATAGATCATATCCAGAGCCATTTGCGCGTTAACACAGGCAGTCTCTAGGTATGGTCCGACAGAAAGTACGGCAAAATTATTCGCATATGCTTAAGCGTAGACGTTAGAACCATTGAGTGTTTAATAGAAAGTCAACTACCATGCACCATAGCATTGGAGACAGAAAGCCACCTGTTGACCCCTGCCATTACATATCGGCCACAATCCGCATCCACATCCAAAGTTGTGTTTATTAGCATTGTTTTTATCCACAACACTAAAGCTTCGTCTACCCCGAAGGTAGCATTGTTGGAGGCACCCTCGATGTCGATGAAGATGCCCATCGCGTATTCTTTCCTATCGAACCCGGTTTTAAAGCGCAGTCTCGCAGGATTTTTCGCTCTGATAGGCTTGCTGGATCTCCGGCAGAGGATCAAGCAACTTTGCGCATGTGAATCTCATCTAGTCTCTCCATGCTTTTCAACAAGAAGGAAATCGGACTTATAGGTCTGAAGTTCTAGGCGATTGAGTAGTCATTTTTACCGATTTTTGGTATAAAAAAACACTCTAACTGTTCGCCAGGGTGTAAGATTATTTATATGCCAGTGCCTGTCAAGTAGTGATTATTCTTTTTAGAGTAGGTAGCAGCTGGTCTACACATACTCTGTTGCAGCATGGCTGGGTATATTCCATCGGTACCCGTCGTCTTGAGTTAGCAAAAGCCTAAAGCGCACATCCGTCCTTTATTGGCTTCGGAACCACTAAGACAGAACTACGTTCTACACAATGATAATACGTTGGAGAATTTTGGAGTCCGTTACACCGTCACGCCAGAGTTTCAGTTCAAAATAAGCTATTCAAAAAATCGTGTAATTTGATATTTAGAGATTATATTGTGAGCGTTTTCTGAGCATCTATTCGAAATTTGTTGAAAATCAATGAACAAGTTGAGGCGTCGGTCGTCTTGAAACGAAGTTACTTACGTTTCATTTGGGCGGACTTTTCTCACTCAAAGCTGCTAAGGTTTCTTCCGATATCTCTAATCTATCCTTCCGCTCTTTGGTATCCTAGGTTCTATGCCTTCTAATTTCAACGTTTTATATCATTTTCAGAATAACTTCCCTTTATAACCCCTGACTGGGATGATCCCATCTGACCTACATGTAAATGCCCTAACAACCGCTACAATAATATTTAACAGATCTTTGAACAAAACATTATCTCATCTCTTGGATCCTTCAACATTTGAACCCCCAATCTTCTGTTTCGTATTGTACAAACAAAATTATGTAAATTTTTCGTTGGTATGTCTTACCTATTCAGTTCATATCCGAAAATCTGAAGTGACGCCTGCTTTGATGCACTATTGATTCAGAAAAAGAAGAAAAACATGTCTACTACTCCCTTTTTTTTTGAATCTATGATGGATGACTTTCGTCTTCCTAAAACCCCCACCCGTCAGTCATCTCCTATACCCACGAGGATAAAAAAAAAAAACGGTATACAAAAAAAAAAAATTTTAAGGACTGACGGAATCCAAAAAACTCAGACAGATACACATAGATCCAAAGAGAGACAACAGAAAACGAAGACAATCTTGACAGCCATTGCTAAATTATTCAAATTGGATACTTCTTCGGTAGCAGCAGCTCCACCGCCGCCACCATGCCACTACTGCTATATATGAAGTCAAACGATATGGAGTACCCACTCCATATCAACTTCACGCCACGGCACTGCTCCAGCTCCATCTCCATCTCCATCTCTAGCGTATAACTCATCATCCGTGGGATCCTCCGATTTGATTCGTCTCTCTGTCTATTTGATTTTCCATCAACTTAAAGTCGAATCGTGACTTAGTGGCGCTCGAGTTGAAGACCCTCTCTATACCAATATTTCACCTTCAGGCAACCAACCGAGACAACGGTAACCGAGACTCTTGAAAATCAGAAGAAAATAAAATGAGACCCAAAAAGCTAAAAAAAAAAAAAAAAACAAAAAAAAAAAGATGAACCTTCGGCAGCGAATAAATAATGTTGCCTGTGGTGTAATTTATCTTTCATTTGCGCCTCTTTAAAGTGTCAACTTTTGACGTTTCGCAAGAGAATGAGATTCGCCGCCTGTCAATGTCAATGCCAAAGCGTTTTTGGGTATCCCCGCGATTTCATACCACCTTTTCTCACAGAAGAAGAAGAAGAAGAAGAAATCAACCCTCGCGCATTAAAAATGAGTCAGTGGGAATAAATAATTTAGGAAGCCACCACTGTCACCACCGAAGAATTTCAGTGACGACGACGACGACGACGGTTCCAATGACAACGACACGTTTGGTCGCCAAAAATTGCGGCGAAAATGGAATTCGACATTAAGCTGCCGCGGCACCGGCTGTTATGCGAGTTGAGGTGGGAACGCTTTTGAAACGGCCTTGTCAGCCCAGCCCACCACCACCACCACCGAGCGGCAGTCACCTATCTTCATCTTGAAATCTAAAATTCTAAATATTTTATTAGATTGTTGTGTGAGGATAATACACTTTTGGTGTTCGGAACCGAATGATGGTGGGAGGGATGGTTGACATGGTGGCATACGGGTGGGGCCACACTTTAAAATCAAATTATGTGTGTGTGATGAGGGAGGGGATGAGGCGCTCCTGATGAGAGATTGAGAGCGTTTTTTTTTTTTTTACTCTGCTCTTTGTTTTTTGATTTGATATAGTGACAGATGGAGGAGGATTGGAGGCCTTGAGTGGTTACAAGTCAAGATGGTGTGTCAGTCTTAATGCTTTTCACTGAGCGTTCTTTTGGCAACGCACGCCTGATTGTGGTGTCCTTCGGTGGGGATTTGTATCTTGATTACTTTAGAGAAAATCGGATTTAACGGAATTTAATTTATGGCGATGATGTGAATGTAATTTTGAAAGTCATTCATATTTTTTTTTTTTTTTTTTTTTGTGGTTAAGGCTTCGGAGGTGGTTTTTAGGTGTAAATCCAATTGGATGCTTTAAGAAGTGACTCCTAAGTGTGTTATTAGTCAAATGAGAAGGGAGTTTCGATGCAATTATATTTTCAATTCTACACTCCTTTCGGAAAAAATGTCAAAGGAGAGTTTTTTTTAAGGATTTGCCAGGAATTTACATCGTTGATCTTCTTAAACATAATTTACATACAAAATTGAGAGGCTGTCACTACATTCAAATTGAAGACATTCTACACTCATGTAAGATATTCCCAATTTGAGATGCGGATAGTGGCGAGGAATAACTGGGGATCTTCTTAAGAAACTAGAACTCTGGTTCACTCACGATCTTCATAGACTTTGATCGTCGTTCATCGATATCTCTAAGCTTAATTTGCTCTATGAAGCTAAATTATGAAATATATTTCAAAGTGGAGTTTTTGCAAACCGAGTAACTTGTGTGGACATTATAACGCACTCATAGCTAAACTGGTGCAATCATCGATTCGAGTCAAACTTAGACGATACACTTAAACCTTTCTTTGCTAGGTAGCCCTATCGATAGTAAGACCCTGACTGATAAATAAATGCTGGGCCATTTGTTGGGGTCTTTTTAAAATTGCTATAAAAAGGAATCCATCCATTCAATATTTTTCAAAGTTTTTTGCTTTGTTGGAGAGAGTACAATTTCTAATTAGCCCATCCTGTCAACCATATTTTGCAGTATATTTTCGATGATTCGGTGCTCTACTTCACTAATAGCTCGATCAGTACAGTGCTTAAGTGCCTGAATCGTTTCTGGATTGTCAGCATACGACACTCTACAAAAAAAAAAGTCCAACGGCGTCAAATCGCAGCTCCGTAATCACCAAAATGGCTGATTATACGCTTATTATTGAACTTAGTGCACTAAATATCGATTGTTTGACGGCTTGTATGGCACGTAGCGCCATCTTGCTGGAATTAGAGATCACCCAAGTTCATTTTCTTAGTTTCTGGCAAAAAAAACACTCAAAGTAGCGCTCCTCGTTGACCGTAACATTATTGCCATTACACTTTATATTGCTTTACTAACTCGGCTGTTATAAGACAACTCAAAAGGAAACACAAACCACGAATGGGAAGGTCAACCTTCTCGTAATTGTTGCTTAAGATGGACTCCATAGCAGCTCATGTTTCTTCTTCTGTTCCATATCTTCATTCAGTATAGCTACGAAACGAAGTTATCGGCTTGAGACTTGAATTAATGAATGAGTAAATATGTGGTTTTGTGCTACATAGGTTCGAGTATTTGTGTCAAAATTGGCGAGTTTGGCTTGAATAATACTGTCCTCGCATGGAGCCAATATCTTCATAAATAAGCCACTGAAATTCTTCCAGTTTTCATTATCTTCGGTTAATTTTTCCAACAGTTGGTGAATCTTCTCGTGAGATAGCTAAAAACTCCAGACAGACTTTACACAGAAAGTTTGTGGAGGTCCTTATCCAATAAGATTATTTTTTCCTTTAATTCATTACCTATACTTGTTCGATGAAATTCGAAAAATATCCGCCTTGAATTTGAAATTTTCTAAGAAAGTCGACGTCGCTATTAAGCGCGTATCTTCTACACATCTTAACTAACTGTCCACTTGGACTAAAAGCTATGGTCCCAGTATTAACCCGACCAAGACCGAACTGATCCCGTTCACTGGGAGACAGACCTCCTAAACTTCAAATCATGGTTCTCCCAAATGTAATCGTCGCTCAACTGGCTGTCAACTCAACACTGAGACTGAGGGAGTCTCAGAAACACACATCGCATGCCAATATCCTATCGACGTACTGTCATCTCCCCATATCCACTGAAATTCTAGGTCTGTGGAAAAGGTTGCAAGACTGCGGATAACTTTGCCTTTGTTCGTATCAGGTGGCAGATTTTTAGGATTAGTAGTAGTCTCCCGTGTCTAGTACTCAAACGTTGTTCTTACTCAACAACTAGACCTACGGACGTGCTGACAGACTTTGGATACCAATTTTATATCAGAGCAGATGTAGATGTCTTCTTTCATTTCATTTCTTTTTCCAGTTGTCTTTGGTTAGCTCAAGAAAGCTTCCTCAGATGCATTCATAGCTGGGTTAACTATAGTTCTGCTTAATAGGGTTTAATTTTACTGTTATAGCTCGGGTACATTCACATAGATGTTTGTTAGAAAATGAACGAAAACCTGGCCAATTAAGGAAGCAGTGATCTGTGCTCATACAAGAATCGTATAAAAGCTGAAGGGATATAAAATAAATACCGGAATTCGTGGAAGAAATATCTCAAACTTTGCAAATGGTCTTGGAAACTAGTTTTATTAGAAAACAGGATATAAAAGGGGACACATTTGGATAATATAAATTTAACTGCCATGAATGCTCGTAAAGAGAAGAAACACTGCGACAAGAACCCACATCGACCGCCAATCATTAATGCAGCATATAATCAGATAGAGGGACAAAGGATACCATTACCATCTCATGACTCATCACGCAGAAAAAGTGCTTGACCCCGTAGCAAAAAAAAAAAAAAAAAAACATTAAAATCCCCACAGGATGAAAAATGATACAAAATGACGATAAATTCTTGTCCTTGTGCCAAAAATAACAACTAAATTGGTAGACGTGAAAGTGAAAGCGAAATCATGCGGAATCTATACTGTCGACGGGGGATGACTACATCTAAGAATATACCTACCTACACTCGAACAGGATGCAGACGGAATAAAAGTTTTCCTTTTCGAAAATCAAAACAGGACGGATGACTACAACGAGGAAAAATATAAAACTGAAGAAAATATTTTTCAAGTAGACTGCGGAACAATAAAACAAAAGGAAGAACATTCGTCCTCTCAAATATGTAACTGGAGTGCCGGCTTTTGCCGCAGGGCTCCACAGACCTCACTTCCTCTATCTATGTGCTGGGTTTTTTCCAAGTTTTTCCTCAAACTTCGGCTTCGGGTTAAATCAGACGGAAAGTGTTGCTGTGTATTTATTTTTCTCTAGGATTTCCAACACAGGGATCGTATACAAAGTAACATGGAAAGTTTTCAATGTCTGTTCCTCTCTAGCTTGATCCGTATTTGGTTGTCGTCATCGAAGTCGTTTGTTTTCCTTTTGGTTGGCGCTTCAGCTTTTCAAGTGGAAACCCATGTAATGAGTAAGGAGGGTCGAGTGCAAAGTTTTTGCAGATCTGCAATGGATGCAGCAAAATTTGATAACAAACTGTGCCTGGGAATTACGTTCTGACTAATTGGATTGATAGACATATGTCGGGACTTTCCATAAATTCCTGAAATGTCATGCAACCTCCATTAAGCCGACGACGATGGCAATGACATACCGCGACAGCAATGATTCTATGATGGAATCCTTGAAATCCTTGCACTTGAGATTGTTTTCGTTTCATTCTCCTTTGTTTATATTTTGGCAGCCGTAAACTCATACTGGGTATGTCTCTGCCGTCGCCGTCGTTCGTTCACCACTTCCACTTGTGAGCCGGGATTTGAAGTGATTTTCTTAGGAATTTTTTCATTTGAATATCCGTCATGCATGCTGAATGCATATATTATATCAACAAATGTGGATAGGACAGGCATGGAGAGTTCAGATATTGGAAATATTTTTGGAAGCCACTACCACGTACATACTCGTACATCATGTGAACTATGAGGAAAGACGCAACGCGAGTTTATTGGTTTTTGTGCAGAGCCGAAGAACGTATTAACGATAAGGACTATGTGTTTGTGAAGGAAAATACGTGGCGGAATTGTTTGGAGTTTGTTGGTGGTCTTCAAGCGATTTGTGGCGGGGGGTGATTGAATTTGTGTTTTTAAAGTGAAAGTAAAGTTTGTGGTATGTTAAGAGTTGACATTTCTAATTTAGGGAGCAATTAGAATTTTGAGAAATGTTTTGATTTGTACCGTGGGAAGTGCGTCGATGAAAGTAGGTCCTTCAATTTTAAATCGAAGAGGGTGAGAAGTTTAAAACGTGATTTCTGGTTAAATATGTGATTTCACCACAAAACAAATATTTGATGTATATCCTTCTGTGGGAGCAGAGTTATAGAAATTTGATGGTATGCCGATACGTAATTGGAGGACCTTCATAACAGGCACATAAACCTAAACAATTTCCTTCAAGCCCTTAATCTTCCGGCAAAATTTTTGTTTTGTATTTTTATACAACCTACCTCCTTCAAGTACTTCCTATGACTACGAGGAATTTCCTGACATAGTATATGTGTCATATGCTCTACGACGTACAAGTAAGTCATTACAGTGCATGATAGGATTTCTATCGATGTTCTTAACTGTGATCTGCCTAGTTTAAGAATTATCCCAGTTTTTCTGCGATCTAATGCTGACTAGATGGATCTCTAGCTTACAAACTTTTGCATGGGGTTAGTCCAGGGAAATCTACTATCACCAGTAAGTGCCAGCAAAAGCAGCTGTATTGGCACTAGTACGTACTAATAAAGAACGTAAAGAACGTACAAATTATTCACTCTGTCCTACTCCGGGAGACTTCGCCTAATACAAATCAGAACATCAGACGATGTTTGATAGCATTTGCAAGAATTCGTCTACAACTAGACTCAACACAGTTTCAGCAATCCTTGTCCTTAACATCTCACACTCCAGTTAGATGTTGTTTGATTTATTCCTTTCCTTTCGAGAGCTCAGCGAGAAATTGTCTCATGAGATGTGTTGTCGATAGCTCCTTCAATGTCCAGAAAAGCACAGATGACCGTTTCTCTGTAGTCTATAGCCTCCTGGACTAGACTTGTCAGCTGGTATAGTGCGGTGCCAGTGGATTTCCCGACCTTAAACGCGTGTTGACTGTAGTGGAGAGGTATTCTTTCTAACACCGTCATTCTTATATAGTTATCTATGACCTCTCTAATCGGTCTAAAGGATTTGGGTCGGGGACCAAACTGCTTCTGATTATTTCCTGTCCAGGAAAGTGTGTCTCTAGTAAGAAAATAACTCTCTGCACTTCATTTTCAGTGTAACATCTATTCTGCCCCTTGATAGGGCCTTTTGTATCCTAGCTGCAGCAGTGGTAGATGCGATGTTCTCACAAAATTTTCTGAAGTTATTTATTTTAGTTTTCCTAATTTCTTTATTATACTTCGTTAGCTTCTCATTGTAATAGATTAATCACCCGGTTACCTCCTCCAGATTGTGTTCTAGTTCTAAGTGGTGATTTACCATTTGTTCCCTTTCACACCCCTCAAATTCAACTCTTAAGTGGTCATCTCTCAGTTAGTGTTGCGTTTTACAGCTAAGCCCTTCAATGTTGAACGTAATAATACTATGATCTAACAATGAAGGGTCATCAGATACCCTCCAACATGTTACCCAATTTTTCATACTTGGACTGAACTGTTTTATCCTAAAGAAAATGTTACACTCAGTCAAAGGGAAGTCCGTAGTATATCCAGGGCAACAGCTCTTAATTCCCAGCCTTGCTCAATAGCCGAAGTCCATAAATCTTCAGTCAAACGGTGGCTGCGAGATCCATACTATCCGTCGCTCATTAGCTCGTGTCCCTCCAGATATTTGATTATTTCGGCATTAATGACTTTTTCAATCTTTTTGGATAGAGCTGCTGATTGTTCTTTGCAAGTATTCCTTGCCCCTGTCCCTTAGTTTGTCGATGTTGCACCTAAGCTCTTTGTAGTGGTGTCACGATTTCTCCGAAAAAAATCGATATGAACGATACAATTACCAAGATAGAAGTCCAAGAAAGAACTTTTTAAACTTTTAATGATCTGTTTCTCTCTATGCCTGCCTGTTGAAACCTAAACGACTTTGTGCGAGGTTTTCGCACACCTATGACAAGACGTCCCACACCACAATGACGATGTTTGGCATTGAATTGTGTGCCGTACCTAGTTGTTTTGCAGAAGTCCTGTTTTGTCAACCTCAGACGAAACACAGGTCGAAATCTGGATATGAGGCTTTTGAGTGCCTGTTACACGTTGTTCTGCACCTAGCTTTTGTAATACTTAACTTAGTTATGACACACGATCTCTAGTTTAAGTTGTTGGAATCTGGCGATATATGGACCCTTTTGCAACATTCAAGGGTACGGGGTACGATAGCCAAAAGTCCACCAACTTATCGTATCGAAATCTCAGGAAAATTGCCAAATTCCAAGAGTAAAATCGATATGAGAAGCCTCTCAATGTTTCCGTTCAGAGCCGCCAATAAAACTGTAGATCTCTTTCATTTGTTTGAATACATAGTAGTATTTGGGTCAGCAAATATCAGATTCGATTCCATTTGATCTTCAATACAGCTTGCCTCCAAGGTTTCCAAAGAATTGAACCATCAAAATGCCTTGCACTGAGCGAGTACTTTTTCTAGATGAAATTCATAAAAAAAAAATGTAAAAGGTCCTACGGAACTACTAAATAATTTGCCACAAAAACATAGGTCTATCAAATGCTTGGGACTGGATGCCTTAAAGCTTTAAAATTTCCCTCAAAGTACAAACCCATGACTAAAAAATCATTTTAGAAATTCTTCGAAAAAATCACTGACAAACCCATAATAGCTTCCTGTACTTCTATAAATATTTACTAGTCCTCCTTCAACAAACAACATAAACTCCAAAAAAAATTTCTCGAACACAAAAAAAAAAAAAAAACTCCAAACAAAATCTGCCAAAGAAAGACTTCATCCGTGATGCTCATTAAGGTTCTAAGCAGCAATTGTGCTTAAAACTCTTCAACAAACTGCTTACTTACTACCGAAGCCATAGCTGGTTGTTAGGTGAACCCTGTGAAAATTTATCGGATAATGAGTGTTTTAATGTCTCTTCTTTTCCTTCGAGGCACTGTTTCTCACTCCCGAACCATCCAACCATCCTCTGTCCAACTAGCAAACGCTTTTCAGATGGTTCCCTCCAAACTAGCTCCGGAACAAAAAAAAAGTTAAGTTGACCCCGAAAAAATGTAAACCCCATCCTACCAAAAAAAAAATTGTAGCATCACCCACCCCAACCCCACCGCGGGCACAGAGGTGAAAGGACTTGGCGAGAAAAAGGATTTAAACGGATTCACAACACAACTTAAACCGAACTAAAGTAAACGAAGACGAAGGCAGTTAAAAAATAAAAAGAAATCCTTCGGCCCACAGGACGAGTTAATCGAATATGGTTGCATGTGTATGAGAGAGATAGGATAGGGAGAGAAGAAATCTCCAACTTTTCGTGTATTATTTTTGGTCCTCCTCATAGTGAAAGGATTTTCTTCTCTTTTTTTTTCTTGTAAATTTAATTTTTTCATCCTTTTAATTCGGTTTTCCTACTCAAAGTGGCATTGTATTGTTGTAAACTTTATTGGTGGTAAGAGAATATACATATACCTACACGGCCAAAAGAGAGAGGAAGAGAGGAAAACGGAAATGAAAGTTCACTTCGCATTCGCCTATGACTCATATTAAGTAAAAGTTTTTCGTCCTTAAAAAAGTGGCAAAGAAAAAAAAAAGTCCTGAAGAACCCATTCTCCTCCCACTACACTTCCTCCCTCTTTGGTTCTTTCTCATTTTTAAATTAAATTAAATTAACAAGTTTCAAGCAACACACAGACTCTCTAAAGCAAAGAAAAAAAGGAACTTGCTTGCAAGTGGCGTTGAAGTTGTTATTTGTTGGGTTGTGGCATGGGGGTGGGCGGTGGTAATGAAATAAAAATTGAAATTGAACAAGGACTCTCTGTTTTCGAGGCGGGAAGAGTGTGATGCTTGGGTCGAAAAGTGCACATACAAAGGCTAAATGAGAGTCCGGACTCCCCTATTGTTCTCACTCAACCCGAAGGTCTCCAACAACTTGCTTCAAACCAATCAACTTTATTTTTTATTTTTTTAAGGAGATGAATATTCTGGGTTAACGGGAGGGCACAAAGATTTTCAGGCTCTGATAAGTGGGTTAGCCAACAAAAATATTTTTTTTTTTTTTTTTTGAAAAAAATAGGGAAACAAAAATCAACACAACACAACGAGCAACCGAAACAAAAACAAAATGAAGAAAGAAAAGGAAAAGTTTCTGGGTTTTTTTTTTGTATTATTTATTCGCAAAGGGATTCAAATCCTTTTGTTGCTGTTGCTGCGATTTTAATGTTGCATGGTACAACAAATAGGATGGATGAGGATGAGTTGGTAAAGTGGCGAGAGATGGGGGCATAAAGGAGCAAACAAACGAAAAAAAAAAAATCCCAGATAAGGGTTGATTTGTTTGTCCAGTGTTAAAAAGGACTTTATTGTGATGTTCTAGGGATTAAACGGACGGTAGTCAACTTTATTAATTATGCGCGCGGTACTTGCTTTAAAAATTCATCGTAATTGGGGAGCAAATTTAAAGATACAGAAAAAATATGCGTGGGAACGAATGGGAATTAAAGTTTCCGTTTGAGGAGACACGCGCCATGCTTGAGGGAATGCGGCTCGAAGGACCAAAATATGACGTGAATGTCTTGTCAGTTTTAATGGGTTTCTAATGAATTTTATTGCACTGATTGTGAAGTATGAGAAGTGCGTGTGAAATCGCAGTCCTCAGGTGCAAGAAGAAGCCTCCGTTTTGAAAGACTAAGCTATCGCAGATGTCAGCTAGCTAGGTCTAGATAATTGTAATCGATCAGAATGGAATCGACTGTGAATTCTAAGAAAGAACAACTTTCAATATTAAATAGTAAACCTACATATGCCAGGCATACAATTTTTTAAAACAATATTCTCGAATGGCAAATATAGAAGGCTGTGATTTACTCTAGGGAAATCCTAGTGCACAAAAGGCAGGTGAACCTGGTTCACTTTAATTTTTCAATGTATTCAAATTCAAGTGTTGCTCGTCTAATAAGGGAGAGTTAATTATGTACTAACATAAAGTATCGCAGTCGCTTCTTAGATTTAGAAGGATGCTAGTTCGGAATTTTCTTGGTGCGACAAACAAAATATTCCTCTATCGGCAGTTGAAAAGTCGAAATTCATGTCTTTAAATACGGGCCAGAATCAACAAAGAAAGGAGCCTGAACTGAAAGTCTATTTGGACAAAGTTCTTCCTCTAATTTGCTCATATACTCCGAACATGACGTCACAAAGTTCCTTGACTAATCAGAATTTGGAACTGAAAGTTATATATTTGGGTTGGCCGTGCTAGAGAGTTTGAAATGAGATTTGTTTTAAATTCTTAAGCTAAAAGTCTGAGCCCTGAACCATTTTGCTAAAAGCCGTTTTATTGCTGAAGGGTCATTGCTGGAATGCATGTCTCTGCCTTATTTTGCTTGCCAGGGGACTTGCAATTTTAACCGCTTGCGAGAACTACTCCTCTACCCACCCTACCATGGTTGCTGTCTCTCCTCAGCAACCTGTTTTTTCCTCATCCTAGTTATCTCCTTTTAATGAAAACTCATTTTACCTCGCCTATTCTTTAGCGATTCCAAGACTAGTGCTCTAAGTTGTAGAGTCATAATGGCAGCCAATATCAATTAGGTTTCGAAAAACTGTGTTGAATTCTACGCGTCCAAAACCAAGTGCTGTCGCTTGTCCCTGAAGCGGGTTGCTAGCGCGGCCAAACTCTTGGTGAATGGAGTTGATCTTGAGGAATCGAATAGTTTGTCAATGTTTGACATGCACGTATATCAGTCCAGACTGATTGGAATAGGCTGTAGGAGTTCCTAAATCGTCTCCGATGATACGCAACTACAATACTTTAGCAGCGAATTAAAAAAGAGAAAAGAGACTTGCCTCGCGTTAGAACTCAAGAACTCAAGTTTCAAAGAGAATTGACAAAACCCAAAAAAAATCAGACATATCGGCCACACTGAAGATTTGTGAAACATCTCCATGATTACTTTCAGAGTTTAGAACTTGAAGAACGGATGGATAGTGGTCCAAGTTAATGGTATGCTCTGAAAGGTTTAAAATTGAAACTATTACGAGGGATCGCGAATTGATCAATTTCTCCATCCAAATTTGACACACCCTAGAGTTACAACTTACGCACTGGACTGGACTGTATTCCGTCAAAAAAGGAGACCAGATTGCATCACGATGCAAATAGTTTTTGAAGTAAAAATATGACTCAGATGTGTTAAGCCCTACTTGAAGCCATTGTGCTCAGTCATGATAAACTTCTTACAGGCTGTCTTAAATCCTTAATTCTGTTATGAGCCATTCGCAATCAAATTACAATGTTTTCCTTCTCATAGTCTAAGGTGACAGATAACGAAAAATAAAGACGGTGACGTACTCGTCACTGCAGAAAATGTCATACGCTGTCAAAAGTGCTGCGCAGAAATTCGAATCCACAGACAATATGCAAACAACTGTCATTGACCCCAAACAAAGCCCGCAACATCTGTCACTGTCTCATATAATTTAGCGTTTCTGTATGTTTTTTTTCATTCATTCATGTCTTTTATTTATTAATCAATCTCAGCATGTTTAGCTCATAGAACCCACGAGCACCGCAGTCTGTGCCTGCTTCGCTTACTCAATCTTCCACCCACTAATGGCATAGCAGCAGCTGCTGTAGACTCAAGTCTAATACAAACACTGCCCCCAAATGTCAAATTGCATACACACCGATAGATAGTTATAACCTCGCGTGGGTTTCCTTTTTCACGGGTCTCAAATCTACATCGGCAAATCCGACTCCGACTCATTGCAAATTGCGAAATTCAATTCATGGATTGCTGATTGCTTGGAATTCACAGTCTCAGTCGCTGAGTGCGCCCATAAAATGACAAATCATTGGCCTCCACTATCAATCTCTTGACCGGCAATATTCCTCCAACAGGACATGGCTGGCATCTCGAATCAGGAAAAACAAAAGACAACCCGCACTAGAAAACTCCGTTTCGAAAGGTTATCAATCGATCAACTTTACCCCGTGAGTTTATCAACTTATCAGTCGCGCGAAGTAGTTCTATACTATGAATGTGACTCTGAGTACTCGTATACGTATGTCTCCGAATCCAGCAGTGCCGACTGCTGGTGAGTCTATCGTGTTCGGATGACTAATCACTGTTGGTATCAGCATCGAAGGCCCGAACTTGTTGGACTAGAAAACGAGTCAATGACTCAGTTCTCTTATGCACAACACACAAATGGACAGAGTAATTCTCATTCGGTTCATTCGTTCCGACCGAGAAAATTAATGAATAACGCACATGAGATACATTTTATTGTGCCGATTGAATTTGTTAATATTGTTGTTGTATTTTTCATATTCAATAGAAATTTCATAAATTATACTATCAACTTGAATCGTATCAGTAGTCCGACGGAGAAAAGTTAGAAGCGGAAGAGGAGACCATTGTGTGTTGTTGAGAGATGATGGGAGGGACCTCATTTTAGTGTGGGGCAATAAATTAATTAAAAACCTAATGCCGGGCGTATCGCTTTTGATCTTCACTTTGTTTTGTTTATAAAGTTTGTTTGTTAAGTCACTTGGATTGCCATATGCATTTAGAAACAAAGACAAACTCGAACTGGTTTTTGGTTTTTTGATCTGAAAAAAAAAGCTTTTTCTTGCCAAAAAAAAATGTTGCCAGAGACAAGACCGCGCTTTTATCAGCGGGTATAAATCAGCTTTTTGGCGTAAATAATTCAGAAAATATTTCAATAAATTCTCGGTTTTTCAGTGTAAATTAAAGTTCATCCGGGGGTCTTGAGAAAGAGTGTGGAACAAATACTTTTAGCTGGCACGGTATCTTGAATTACCACAGATAATGATGGATTGCTATTGTACGGTCTAAAGTTGTAATTTATTGAATGTTGAGTGTGTCGGGTTTTAAATGGTTTTTGGATGTACAGGAAATACCAACGTTGATACGCTCATTGTGGGGTCAAAGTTGTGACTCGGGACGAGGAACACAGAGAGTCATTGCAGTTGTTGAGAAAATTGATGAGATCACCTCTTTAAAATGCATTTGAGTCTAAACTAGAGAGCTTCCCACCGCAGTGCGACTAATACTGTCGTTTTTAAGTGGCAAACCTGACCGAAAAATATAGAGAATACTCAGCTGCTACTATGGATATCTTTAACTTCAAACTGCCGCTAGCCTGATCATATTTACTTGATGTAGATGAACCGAATTTTACTCCAATTCAAAGCGACTAAGCATTGGATTTAGGGAGAAAGTTTAGAGTCTCCGAGACCTAGGCTTAATGAAATTAACTCCAGTAATTTTAACGCAATGTGGGCAGGTAAGCAGAAGTCGAGGACGGTACGGTGTATAAAGAGAAACAGAATTCAGCTGGATTTGACTGAATTTGCAAGAGACAATCCGAAATCAAAATCAGCTCTACGAAGATAGCTTTTCTTCCTGCCCATTAAAGCAGACGACAAGACGACATGGCTTAGCTACAAGCTTGAAGTTTGTTAACGAGTCCACTTTTTATCGAAAGCTATGAATAAATAAACAAAAATTCTCTGCACTCACCTTCATGATGACTGATTCTATGATATTTTCTCAACAGATTTAAGTCACCTATGGAACGCTTTTGCTTGAAAGCATACTAGCAGTCGTTAAAGCAAGGCCGTATCAATGCCATTTATCTACGCCAAACAAAAAGGATACAAAAGTGTCATTTTGCCGTCGAAATTTTCATGTCAACTCCACCGATTTCTGAAGGTTTGAATGAGAAAAATTATCTTTTCCTAGTGAACAGCACAATTTGCACGTTTTTGACCTTTGAAGGGTGGGCTTGGGGTCCAGCCGCAAAGATCGATATTGAACTGAAGTTCAGATAGCTTATTTACTAAGTATAACGTTGACAAAAACGTTACTGAAAGACGCTCAAATATCGAAAAGGCTGCTACAGCGAATTTCTTAGGATATAGCCACCTTTCAGCTATGGACGCTGCTCAAGGGTAAAGAAGTATAATCTAACTTTCATGTCTGCAATCACATTTACTCGTAAGACATACAAGTCTGTCAAATATTTCTTTTGAAGGTAATGGTGTACCATTTTTAAGACAGCATGTTTAGATGTGTTTGAGCCATGGAACAACAACTTCCTCTGACCCTTGCAGCATCGCCTGCCGGTTTGAAGTCAAGCAATATCTCATGGTAGTAGATAGCATCCGCGATAAGTGAACAGTGGCAGCTCGCATATGGTACTAAAAGTTCATGTTCCGCAAAAAAAAAGTTTAGTACAAGTTTTGTTACACTAAAGTTCTTCTTTTTTTTTAAAGAAGAGAAGAGGATTTTCAAAGGAAAATTTCAATTGTAATAAATTTGTTTTCCTATGACTCACTGTTTACGAGATATTCGCACTCAAAAATAAATTCCATCAACTTCTGGGTGAAGTCAGACGTTAGAAGTCAGAAACGCATCTATAATGGATGCGTTTCTACGATTTTCGAAATTTTTTCAAAATTTGACACCCATCTTGTAGAGAGCTTCAAAACCTATCACATATTTTGGAAGTTATGCTTTGGGCACAATTTCTTTGTGCACAATTATTAGAAGAATATTTCGCAATTTTGACTATTCTGCAAAAATGTTACTAATATGCGTTACATGTGCTCCTTTTGATGAGCCGTCACTGATATTACCATTCTTTGTTTATTTTTTTTTTAAATGGGCTATGTTGCTAAGAATACGAAAACTATGATAGTTATAGATTATTTATTTATAAAAGCCTTTTATTTAGTGGTACTTCGCGTTATAACTTTGAAACACGATGTTTTCGTAACAAGTTTTTATTGTGATCTTCTCTCAGGTCTGGCAAATCTATAAAACGCTGAGCTAGCGCACTGAGATGTTTGTAAATTCCTGTTGATTCTGCATTTGAATTGCCGGAAATTGCAAGCTTCTGGAAATATGTCTTCTGGGAGTGAATTTCAAAGTTTTGATAAAGGGATGTCCACGCAATTGCCAGGTAGACATGTGGGTGATGAGCCCTGGTGGCTTTGCCTTGTAGAACGCTTGAATATTGCATTTTTAGGAATCATTCCATTGAGGTCTTAGGAAGATCTGCTGTGATAGTATCTGTATTATAGATCTACTACCAGTCTTCGATGAGCTAACGGTTGGAGATTGGAAGTTAGTGCAGGTTGTTATATTAAGCGAACTGCTCATTTCTATATGCTGTTTTTTTTCGCAAGTTATGCTCAATTAACCATTGAAACAATTTGAAATTCACAAATATTGTAATATAAGGAACAATGAACATTGTAGACTAATAAAAATTCAGTAATTTAATTCAAAAGAAAATCAAAATTTGTTCGGGTAACTCTCGTTACATAAATATGGTAACTTGCGTTACAGTCCTCCTTCATCATGACTATTGTAACTACATATACTTGTTTGTACATGTAGATTTCCACTATTTTGATCATTTCTCACATGTTTAGCTTGAACTGTCACACTGATAGCTGAAAGAAAATTATCATCGAAGTAGGTGAATACCAACGAAATACATTTACCAAATAAAAACAAAAGGCATACTTTAGTATAATCGTCCACTCTCTATCGCTGGTACACAAAGATATTCATAAAAGAAAAATTTCCCTTTCAACTCATCTTCAATAAATTTCCACAAAATGCCTAATGAGTATTTAACGGCCATCAGCTAGATAACAAGCTTCGCGGTTTCCATTATCCAAAGAATAGGCTTAAATGACCCAAATTTAAAAAGCGCTTAAGTCCCCCAACTACAATGTCGACACGCGTGCGTCTAAAAAAAAAACAACACCGTTAAATGAAGACAAAAAACCGCCCAAAAATCACCTTCAATCCGTCATTAAATGCTCAATAACTTCTTTTCAACTACGAATAACTCACTCTTTAGGATTCCGAGAGAAAGAAACAGAGAAACTTCAAATTACCGCGTAATTGCGGTTAAACATTCCATTTTTTACGCACACAAAAAATTAATTAACAAAACCAAATTATGATGCCTCCTTCATCATCTTCTTTCCCCCAAAAAACGTTTGTTTCTTTCTCTTCTTCTTTTTAACGAAAATCGCAGCGGAACAAAACATTAGATTAATCATTCAACAAAGGAGGCAGCAATAAGATGCAGAATAGATAGAGAAATCTCTTTCTGACAAATTCATTATAATTTTCGTTTAATTTTTGGGAAACCTCCTTCTCAGTCTTCTAACCTCTAAAAGAGTATCTAAAATGTTGTTGGATTGCTATCAACGCTCGTTATGCCATACACATACTCAAACAGCAACAACAGACTTTGCTCATTTTTTTTATTATTTTTGAAAATGATTAATGTTTGTTTTTTTTTAACTCTAACCTAAGTACGGTGCGCTAATCTAATGGAAACTAAATTACCGCACACATATGTGAGTGCGGTTGATCAGTGGGAGCACATGGTGCATTAAGACTCGTTCTGGAGAGGTACGAGTATATGCCCTGGGTACCGCGATAGATAAGACCGCTTAATGCAATTCAACTTCAATTAACTGACAACAATGGGATCGGACCGGACCGCGCTGCTCTCTTGGGGTGATTTTGAATAATGATCTTTTTTTCGGAGGTGGGGGAACAATATGAGCAATGATCACCTAAAGAATAGAGATAGTATCAAATGATCCAATATATGAGTTGAGTACGTTTTGTCAACAGCAGTTTCTATTTGGTTGTGTATTGTTGTAGTACAAGTGAAAGTCTCAGCGCCACCATAAGTCCGCTTTGTAATCCTATACTCTTAACCAGACCACTAGACTGAGAGTACAATACCCTGTACTGCACTTTTGGCCATGGGCGTTTTGATTTGCTTTGCACGATATGCAAGCGGAGATTTTTTTTTTTTTTTGTTCCTCTATGTACGAATAGATATTAATTTATTTGCTTTGATTGACCCGGTGCCGATGAATATACACAAGTCAGAGTGGTAGGAGGAGGAAACAACAATGTGGAGTGCCTCAGGGTGCGGCAGTGTGGCTAGTGTTCTTTAGTGTTGTTATTTATTTTGTCTCTAGGGTAAGTTAGATGCAGGCTTAGCTGAAGAATTTAAGTGATTAGAGGAGATATGAAAACGATTTTAGATGGTTTAGGCTAGATAGGATTTTATCTAGAATGAAGGGTTGCCAATCTGGTTAACGAGAAAAATGTATTTGCTTGGCAGTTAATATTTAGTGCATTCCTTCGACTGACAGATGATGGGATGATTTCTTTTGATCTTGTTTTCGTAGTCTAGGATGAGATGTACGTTCAACACGTGGATAATTTTCGACATCTATGTATTGTAATTACGGATGCTTTCCTCCTTCAAGTAATACTCAGATTTGTCTATAGACTAAAGCTTCGTTCATACCACTATTGACAACAGGACAAATTAATCTTCAAAATTTGAAAAATTTGCAATAAAGATTAAAGGCCTAGCCTAGCTTCTCGCAGCCACTCGTGCTGTGCGTCACATGAATGGTTTTGACCTACCGTTTTATATCATTTCCGAAGGGCTTTTTTCCGATTGAGAGAAACTTCTCATGACAATTTTTACTCTCGGATGTTTATCAGACGTTCGTGAAAGATGGGACCATGAGAAATCTTATTTTTTTTTTGGGTTCGAATCTTGCCCTCTCGCGCAGTGATCGCGTACTCAACTACTGAACCACGGCACTCACTCTCTTGCCTTCGCATTGAACGGTCTAATAAACTCGAAACGTTCAGAGGAACAATCATCGCATCGATTGCACTCTCATTTTGTAATAGGTGAAGTGAGAATACATTTGTTTGTATCATCGATGATTTTTTCGCATGGTAAAATCGAGATTTGAATTGACAAATGCAGCAAAGTTGTTTCACCTTGACATGAGGGCGGGTTCGTACTTCATATCTTTGAATGTGGACTAGAATGAGCGAAAAATATGGGAGAAATGAAACATTTCCGGGCTAGACTATAAATTTCTGGTAACTTGCCAATTTAGTATTTACACTGAGCTTGGCGTCACAAGGGCCTTTGACTAATAAGAATTTGGAGCTGATGATTTTCATAACATTCATGAAATGGATGCACAAAATATACAATTTTTATTTTGTATCTGTGACGAGGAACAGGAAGACTAAAAGTTTAGTTTTCCTTCTTATTTTTCTCGAAACCTGATTAGGTAAAAATAACGGAGTTATATAATACATTTTTGGAATCAGCGAACTGTCACCTTTCATTTGATACCCATATTGTATTTATACAACAAAAAAATATTACTTTACTCTAACCTCCAAAACTTTTTTGTTTTTGAACTTTTCCAAAAGTTCCAAAGGTATGGGGCTATGACAGATAGACGGACAGATAAACAACTGACTCTCAGTGCTCCGGTCTTGCTTTCTGTTACCATCTAAGTATCGGAAGTCTGGGCTAGATTTACCCAGGGCTAAAAGGCCTAGCTTTTCACGAGAGTATAACAGGAAAAGAAATGGTTGACGCATTAGCTAGATTTACGTAATAGTAGTCTCGATGGAAACTGTGAAAGTAAAAGTCACAAACGCATAAGTAAGGAAATTTGTCATCCTTACTCGTACTCTCCAATATTGTAATACCATGCATAGGTATAAATATATAGCAAAGCCACGAACCCTTACGCACAAATTCATCGTAAATCGGGTGGAGCTAAATGTCGTCTGAAAATATTGGGTAAATATATAAACAAACAAATACGAGTAAATATTATTTAGTCAGATAAACTCTTCCTCTTTCGATTTTAAAACAATCCGTGTACAAATTAACTGAATAATGGGTCTTCTCTGATCGGAATAGGGACTGATTCCTTTCAGAGTAGTATTTCGGTAGTTCCTTTGGTCAAATGTGTTCCGTAACAGCCACAATGGTGTAGAAAATTCACCCGGAAAAACAACACAGAAAAACATAGAAAATAAATTTGGAAACATATTCACATATTCCCTCAATAATTGATAAAAATAGTAGTAGCAGTTCACCGTTCACCAGGGGACAGATACCCACTTTTGAGAAAAAATAATTTTCTTGCTTGCACACTCTCCTCCCATCCACGTTCTAAGCTTATTTTTCTAATCCCATTGCATATTAAGAGGACCGACAAAAAAAAGGCAATTACAAGTCAAATTAATAATACAATTCTCTTCTTCAAAAAAAAAAAAAAACATGACAACTTTACGTTTTGTTGCGGAGCAAATCTTTCATTTTAAACACATTTCCAATGCAAATCGCGCGCAAGCACTACTATTTCTATTAGATCCGTAAAGACTCCCTAATAAATATTTAATTATCCTGTTTTAAATGTAATGCAAATCCCTTTTGAAAGCGTCGTTGATCAATTAATTAACGAATCTTTTGTAATCTTCTTTTTTTTTCTTATTTAAGTTCTTGAAGATAACGCTGCTTGTCCTTTCCGCCACCTCTCCCTTCATTTTCTAACACTTCAAAACAACAACCTATATTAAGACAATGGAATTAATTCAAAAGTCCGTACTCATCCCCTCATGAAAGGCAAGGCAAAAAAAAAAAAAAAAAGGGAATTCCTTTAGCCAAGGGTTGCAAAATATCCGCGCAACATGACAGTCTTTAAAGAACGACCGGGTAATATAGGGTTAGGTCTACCGCCAGCCACCTGGTTATGTTGTCGTTGTCGTCGTCGTAGTCATCCAGTCACATCTTTATCCCTGTGTGTATTTGCATTTTTTGCTTCGCAATCTTCATCTTCCTCTGAAAGCCTTAGCACATAGGATACTAAGGTACACAAACCTTCCATCTAACCACCACTCCCCATCAACCGTGCAGTAACTTTACACAAGTCTTTTCTCTCTCTGCAACCACCACCATGTTGAATTAAGGATTGTTCGAGGATATATATCTCGGGATATACACTCGAGGTATTTTCCAGCATCCGTGTGGAAAAGGTATTGCTATTCCGACTCCGCACAGCTTCGAATGTAATTCCACAAAAAGCTTCAGCGGTGGGTTTCCTTCTTTCATTCTTTTTTGTCATCTCCTTCTCAACCACTACAACCCCCCATTTGGGTATTCTTTTGAATTTTTCTCTGCTTTCCCTTTGATTGTTCGATGAAGGAGGACCAGGGGGTGGGCGTAGAAAAAATTGTTTTCATTGTTCGTTTGGTTAGAGATGGAAAATAAAGTTGACAGAGAGGTTAAACTTACACCAGGCCTCACCCTTCAGTGGAAAATAATAATTTCTCATGACATAATCGATCAGCGAAGAAATGTTGCAATAAACCTCCAGTATCCTGTTTAATATCCTTTACTCGCGCATCTTATCACAGTTTGTGTGCCTGTACCTCTTCCCCTCGCACTATTGATTACAATTGATGGGGGCTTTTCAAAGAAAGAGCGATTTGTCTCCGAAACAATTTAGATAGATCCACGACTGATTTATAAATCGCCGTGCGCACGGGGATGTTTTATCTGTCAGTGGTAGAGGCGCACGTTTATGTCGGATTTTTATTTTTGTCCTGTAGATACTTTCCAGTGCCAATTAACCGCCATTGAAAGGTGTTAAATGAATTATGGGACTTGACGCGCGCTCATGGTCCTACCCTGAGGGTGGCAATGGTGTTAGTTTTTCTGGTTTTGTAAAATACTAATAAATCGTTTCTCGCAGGATATACAGATGAGGTTGGGTTGAGTGCGCTCGTGTTAATGTCATAAAAGTGTTGACAAGTTTAACATGTAGTTCACTGAGATGGAGGATGAAATGCTTCGTGTAGGTCTTGAGATAGTAGCGCTGCTTCGAAGACACAATCTAATTTTGTGTATGAGTGTGTCCCTGTTGATAGATTTGTGAGGAAGATGCTAAAAGGTTTTGATAAAAATATAACAGAAACTGGAGGCCATGTGTTTCGAAATTAAGATTATTCTTAGAATTCATGTTTTTTAGTGATTTTTAATTTTTATATGATGAAGAGATGATGTTTCTTTGACTCGCGGTCATGAAAGAATTGCCCATTACTCAGAGGGCATTTAAATTACTAATTTTGTTGAGCTTTTTTGTTGTTATTTTGTGTAAAAAAAAAAAAACATTAATTTCGAAATTAAAAGAGTTTATAATTAGCTCTTTCGTTTATTGCTTTTAATTTACGACCACGATATTATTATGTTTTTTAATATTTTAATTATTTTTAAAACATCTTTTATGTGCTCGTAAACAAATGACGATGGCTTTCATGTACTTGTATTTGTAGGTGCCTACCTATTTACAAATTTGTTTACTAATAGAATATAAATCAGAGTTGATTGAATAGTAGCCAATTAAGGAATAGGTATAGAATTTTAATCAATATTTATTATTTAAGCCTCCCCAGTTTAAAATGGGGACATTCATAGCACAGCCCTGCTTTTCGAAGTCTCGAAATTCGATTTGACATGACACACTCTCTGCGATATGCAATGCTCTGAAGAAATTACTAAAATTTCTCTGCGATATGTGTTCAGGTCTCAATTTTGCTTAAGCATATAATGTATCTTTTTCAGGAATCAAACAGAGAAAATTGTACAAAAAGAAGATGATTTGGTCGAATTTTTTTGACAGTTGTTGTCATTTTTGACAGAACAAAATTCGTCCCAATTTTCTTCTTCGAAAACTACCTGTGCGAACAAGGTATAAAGGACTGATCAAAGTGTTCATCCTTGTCTGAGTCGCTAGCTGTCAAAAAATTCAATGTGACGTGAATCTTTAATTTTAATTTCGTTTAGCACCACGAATTTGACGTTTGACAGCGACAGAGCCTCTGGCGCAAATGTATATTCTCATCTGATCAGCCCCGTTGTTTTTAATCAACTAGCGTCCTTACAATCCTAAAATAAACTTAGTGGAAGACTTCTCCTTCATTGGATTCAGTTTTTTGCCACAGTATCCATTGAAGCTATGTCAATTCAACACTGTTTTTAATTTGCGTTGAGACGTAAAGTCTAAGTTGTTAACTTCACAGTGTTTACATGATTTCTGACTAAGGTTAACACATTTGTATCACCATCGTGAAAGAAATGCCGGCTTTTTTAAGCATAGGTACGTATAGACAGTAGACGATGGTCGACTTGATAAACCATACTCGATTTTGGCTCATCGTTAGGTACTTGTTCCCATAAATGTAGTCTTGCTGGAGTATGCTAGTAGCACAGAAAATATATTTCTTATCAAAGAATCGAAGCGAATCACTTCCCTGATTTTATCGACACTTTTTTAATGGACAATGGATAAGACTTTATAAATCATCTATGAGCGCTATTGGTCTGGCTTGAAAGATTAGTGTCAAATTTTCAAGCCAGATCAGTGAAAACTTCTACGTTGCACGTAAATAGTTTCATCAGCGTCAGAAATGACTTCTAGAGCATACTTATGAGGCCCCACTAACGCATATTTTTATGGCGAGTTGTTTATGGTTATCGATTGACTATGGGTCCATTCATGACTACGGTTCAAAAACTAACACATTCTTGGAATTGGCTTGTCTCAGTGGTTGCTCTTATCTCTATTTATCATCATTATTGCAATCTACAGTCATTCAAAAAATAATTGTACTTCTCTGTTTTTTTTCTATTATAAACTATAGATGAACTTTCCCCTTGCTGGGTTTTTTAGCACATCTCAAAGATTATGGAGCCTTTGCCCATCTCATACGAATGAACGTTATGAACCTATTCCCATCAGATGGTAGGCAAATTTCCAGAATTGTAGGTATTCACCTCTTGGAACATATTTTCCAAGTCTCAACAAATCACCAAACTATGAAAATTTTATCAAAATCGATTTCCAATTACAAAAGCCATCTTGTCCCATTTTCATCGTAACTTTTAGATTTAACTCCAAAAAAAAAGGCCAACTCAAGCTGAATACACCAATTATACCGCCCTATCCTGGGTGCTGTGGCTCAGCGGTTAAGTGCGCGATCACTGAGCGAAAGGTTCAAGGTTCAAATCCAAGAAAACACAACAAAAAAATTAAAGTTTTCTCACGGTCCCACCTCTCGCGAACGTCTCACAAAAATCCGAGAGACAAAATTGTCGTGAAAAGCTTCTCTCAAAAGATAAAAAATTGACCTTCGAAATAATAAAACGATAGGTCCCAACAATTCGTGAGGAGCACAGCACGAGTGGCTGCGAGAAGCTTGGCCAGGCCTTGCATTGGGCTGTTAGCAGCAAAATATTTATTAATATTTAATTATCCTGTATACAACCGCACAAGCCCATCCACTGCTGCACCACTGTTGGCTATGGTATCAGCTGACTGAGAATGTTTGTGATTTGATAAATAAATCGCTAAGCTGTAAGACAATGTACAAAGATGATTTATAGCTTAAAACGAAAGCAGATTAATCAAATAAAAATGTTTTAATGGCAACATTCACATCCTTAAGATTTTCGATTTCTAGCTGTACCTCTAGTAGGTCGCCAAAGTAGCGCTTTGAATCTGTGAATAAATGTTGAATACGAATATTCTCTGTAATACAGGATAATTGTATTGATGAAACGATTACCTCTTAGCGATTACGATTACGATTATCGCAGAAAATAGTTGACGATTATGATTATTTGGAAAGTCTGTGCATAATTTGTAAACACATGAAGCTGTATCTGTCACTGGCTGTGCAAAACGATATAAGAAATTAAAGACCCGAACCCTTCATGACATGAGTACTTCATGTTGCTGGGGCAATGAACCGAGTTAAAAGACATCAACATCACTGCAGTACCTCCACTAGAAACAGCTGAGAAGTAATAAATCAAATCACTTTGAAATTTTATTACTTAAACTACTGGTACTCGTAGTCGTCAAATAATAGCAATTATAATCGACGAGTACAATTAATCGCTAAATGTCAATAATCGGTGATTAGATAGGTAATTGGTCACATGTCTAGTCCACGACCTAGAACTACCGCCGTCAATGGCTCACTTTGACATAAACCATATGATATCCACCTACCAGTAATCACATTAGCCTTCCACTAGTCAAAGTTTACCATCTTTCATGCAAAAACGACTGACCAGAACCACATTTTTTGCTCGGCTAGAAATTAATAAAAATCAAAAAAAAAAAGTTACCACTTTCGTTTTTTTCCGTCACCATTGTCATGCATCCCATAGAAGACGATGACATTTTGTCTCCTCGCCCAGTGCCACCCGACACCCGTTTGGCAAAGGTGACCTGCTTTGAAAATCCCCCCCAAAAAAAAAATTCAACCACATACTCGCACACTACACATTTCTTTCTGCTCTTTTCTGAATGATTTTCCCTTTTTTTTTTTGTTTTCCTAGCTTCTGTTTCATTTCATTCCTTCAAAAAAAATGTCCATCATCAAGCAGCGCACACACAGTTCATCTATTGGGAGTTACAAAGGCTAACACCATAGGTAGAGGGAGCTATTCCTCGTAAATGGGGTCAGTGCTAGGTTATCATGGCGTCCGGTCCCCATAAGATCCTTCGAAGGGATTCAAAATAAAAGGGAAATTTCCTAAGCTTTCACAGAGAAGCCATAGCCATTACATAATCAAACCACCCCAAATTGAGAGCATAAGCCAGGGGCAATATGAGAAAGCCCTAGAAAAATAAAAATTTATTCTCCAGGATAACTGGATTAAAACTTCCAAAAATATCCCTTCGTCGTTAAGCATGCGCCCTTTGGCAACATTGTATACAATCCCAGAAGACGAAAAAAAAAAAAATTTCTAGCAACACGCACGACATCGCATAAATTCCTTCGTTCAAAATTCTCCCCGCAGCCGCAAGAAGCAAAACAACCAGTATAACAGTACAAACAGTAACAAGTGCGACCGGAGTGAATGATGTTTCTTTTTCGTTAAGTTAGCTCCATCCCCCTCTGGGCTACGTGTGGTCTTCTTCTTCGTACCACATCGAGCTGTACACACGAACAAATTCAACACAAAATATCAGTCTTGTTCGTCGCTCTGTGGTGTAAACAACGTGTTTAACGACGTAGTTCCGTGAGCCGCGTAATTTGAATTTTTTTTTTTTTTGACATCACTTCTCCCTGCTCGTCACATTTTGTTGTGTGTGGTGTTGTTTATATGAAATTAAAGTGTATGGAAACTCGAAGAAGTCCTTGCGAAGGATTTTCTTTTTCGTTTATTTTTTTGAGTTCCTTTTTCGGTGGAATGTGAAAAAAAGTGCAAAGCATAAAATAAAGTGAAAATAGTGTTGGAAAAAAAAATGTTTACCACCAATCGTGAGGGATAACAAGAGATCTACCACAAGATCGTTTCTTTTTTTTTCGGATAACACCCGCGCGCCACATCTCGAGGAATACGGACAAGAAAAAAAAAAAAAGGATATTTCGTGGATTTTTTTTTTTCACCTTCATTGTCCTTATTTTTAAATAAATATATAATTTATTTTTTATGTTTCCCATTGTGGATGAGTTGTATTTTTTATGTTTTTGGATTTTTTATCTTAATTTTCCATCAACAACAACGAAGTACAACAGCAGCCGACGAAGTAGTTACTTACTAGCGACATATACAACGATTACTACGAATGTCTTCTTGCAATCCTTAGTTAAGTCACAACAAATAAAATATGAATCTTTATGAATACGAAACGACACTCGATTGCCGCGATAATAATGGAGTTTTACGTGGAATTGTACAGCAACAGCAACAATTGCATCAACAGCAACAACAACAGCAGCAGCAGCCACAACATTATGATTATGAATATCAACATTTGCAACAACGTTCAGGCGATAGAGACACAAGGACACCAATCACACATGGCAGAGGAGGCAAGTGTTGAAACTATGAAAAAAAAATTGATTTCATGATACTTAATGTTCCACTGTTCCTGGTGAGAACTATAAGCTTTTCCTTGTAAGGATTTTGTTGCTTGTCAAATGTGATAGGATGTCTGAGAAATAATTTAGGATTGGAGCCTTAACAATTTGACAATGTATTTCTCATTGCAGTACATCTCAAATATTAAGGACAAACAAAAATGGTTTATAGTGCAATTCACGTCAGTAGATTGTCATCGCCCTCTTATTAATAAAAAATCTAACTCTTCTGTTAAGCTTTATTGTTCTAAAAAGAAAACGAATTTAAACAAATATGTTCATCAGATATACGGTGGACATTTTTTACAGCCTGCCTACTCTAAGAAGTGAAACAAAAAAATACCGTTGGTGTGGTGTGGAATAGTTCTGTTTTGGAACAATTCCACATTATTTTCGTAACATAGGAAGCACTGTTTAAAAAAAAAAAAAAAACACATTGAACACCTGTCAATATAGAATGGATGTGTTCAATACTAGTGTCACGATGAGTGCGTTTAAACTTGCACCAATATTTATGACATAACTAGGTACTGATTACATTCTTAGAAATAAAAATTTTAAAAGTCGACTTTGAAGTGACTTGCTTAAAGTTCCATCTAGCAATTTATAGAAATGAAACAAACTTAATAATAGTCAACTTTTCACCGCTATTACATAAAATTTGACTCGGTGAACTCGGTTTAATTGATTGTACTTTATTGTTTGCCTTTATTTTGTTTTTCGTGCTTCTTGTTCAGATATCATCAGAGAGTTTGGGTGTCACTACAGATTCAACTTAAATTTCGATCACTAACTCTTTTCTAGATTAGAGTCGACATTTACGGAATACTAACTGATGCCCGCGTCTTTGGTGGTTGAATTTTGCGAAATGCTGAAATTTCATTGTTTTTGATGTAAAATAGTTATGCGAAATTTCAAGTAAATGAGACCGACTATTATACCCACTAGAGGTTGTTTTTCGAAAAATCCTCATAAAATGCAACTACTGTCTAAATTTCACAGTTCTAGCTTCGGCGGTTTCGGCTCGGCGATGATGAATTAGTCAAGACATGTTTCTTTATATATTCAGAATACACCGCCTAAGGATACTGTGATAAAGGAGTGTTCTTCATATACATTCTATGACATCAGTCCTAAGTACGAGAGTACATTTTCGCTGAGATAAGATTTTCCTATGAATTTTTGGGAGATGTCGTGGAATAAATAAATTAGCTTAAAGCCTTTTCAAAGTGGGACCCAGCCCAATTAGAGGCGGCACATATTTTTTTCTGTATTTAAATTTTGCGCTAACACTCATATAAATTTGTGTATCTCAACATTTTCAAAAAAAATCGGAGATAAGAAGTGTCTATAAATAAAAGCTACATATACATATAACAAACTTTATTAACAGCTAGTGTTAAAAAAAAAGAAAAACGGGTTTAAAGAAGAAAATATTTTTACCTAAAATTTAGATACTTAAAGCAGATTGCTATGCCTTCAATTTTGTTTAAAGAATTCTTTTTCATAATATAGAATAAAGGGTTATTCATTTCGAGGTTGGAATTTCACATCCCTGCCATATGGTATCTGTCATCCATAATGACAGGTAATTCGTTCTTGCTTTGTCATTTTACAATATGAATCGCTTAATCACCGTTCATCGTATTAAAGTTTGTGCATCTTACTACAAAAATAATTGTTCTGATATCTATTTAGTTAATGCCTCTATGAATATTCGTCATGTGATAACTGTCACTCATCATTCATTTAATAAAGATGATATCTATTCGTCAGAAATATTTATAATATTTGTTTTTGGTTAGAAAATCAATGGCTCAATCAGCAAACAGGCTCGAAATTGAAATTTCCTTGCCACCTATTGCACAAATGTCTACCCTTAAACAAAGAATATAAAATTATGGTTTGGACATTTTTCAAAATAATGTGTGATATGCAAAATTTCGTTTATAACGGGTAATAAATACCTATACCTAGGATTATTTTTTTTCATTTAAAAGGGAAAAGAAATAAATTTATGATAACCAAGATAGTGCTATCGATAATTGGCGTTAGCCTATCAATTCAAAAATTCACTGTGAAAACTCAATTGGTGACTCATCATTCTTTTATAAATAATGGTATTTATTTATCAGATATAAAATATAATATTATAGTAGAGTGAACTCGCAAAATTTGTGAACAAATGGTGTGAACATGTATATTGATTCTTAGGGCTTTTTACGGCTGAAGGGAATTTGTTCAAACTTCTGGGGTCTGCGGGTTCACAATTTGAGACGAAATCGGAGTTTTCACTCTAACTTCAAAATTAACGGTACTTTACATTTATCGAAAATGGCTCTAACAATTTTGTTCAAATTCAATATTTGAGTTACAGGCGACCGACATATGCCAACATATGGCGTACCAGATTTTGCCAAAAATTGTGTATAACGGTACTTTAATTATTAGCTAGTTTCGAGAAACCACCTTATGATACGAGATAACTAAATACGATGCCAATGTCAAAGTATGGTAATTTTGGTGATAGGTGTGTTTCGTCTCACATGGGTACTACTTAGACAATTTGTAGTGCTACTACTGTCTGTATCTTGTATCTATTCCCAATCACATGTTTGTTTTTGATTATTAATTGCTAATTGTCTGATATTTCTGTAGACATTGAATGTGACATTGAAATGATTTCTTTTTCTTTCTATTCGTGCTCAAATCGTCGAATTACATCCAATTCTGCATTGAAACTTTACCAACAAATAATCCTATCGATACCACGATTTAAAAGTAAGGCGCTGTTCCAAAATCATTTAAATCCAAGATTCGAGTTATGGATCAAAATGAAACAAATCCCAAAATATGATAAATCCAAAATATCATAGTTCCCTTATAAAATAAAAGACATTTAGAAACATTTAGAATACATTTATTATATTAAAACCTAATTAGTATCAGTTAGTACCTTCATAGCTACATTTGACTACTGTCACTCATTGATTAATTACGATATTTATCTGTCAGAAAAAATATTTATCAAGTTTTTTTCGGATTTACCTAAATTATATCTCTTAAATTTATGTATTGGAGCTAAAATTTACTGGCCCTTTGTAATAAACGAATCAAAATTGTTTGTAATATAAACGATTAAAGTTTCGATGCAGGTTTGAGCCCCATTGGGGGAACAACAACCAACAGCCGCCCGAGCTTAAAAAAGAAATAAAATAAAATCTAAATCAATCTGCCTTTATTAACAAAAAAAAAAGTTTCAAGTGAAAATGAGTGATTGGTTTGGATATTATTCATGACACAAGAATATTAAATTACAGAAGCGATTAAATGCGTTAGAATAATACAACTGATGTAGAATTTTTTTCCGATCTGTCAAAAGTCAGCTGAGAGGCACAATAGCGAAAATGTGAAATGGTTCACTGACAACTGCTCTGAATTTGACCTTTGTTAAATTGCGCTTAGAAATGTCTCTCAAAGACACTTAAATGTGTCTAAGCAAATGTTTTTAAAATAATCGTTTGAAAGTAGATAATATTTTTTGACCCCAATAACGAAATTTTTGCAAAAAAATAAATAAAAATAGACAGACAGATGCTTATTGAATTTTAAAATAGACTACCTTATCACATCGACGTTTTAAAAAGCATGACATCAGTTAAACTCAAATCAAGTCTGACATCATCTTACGGTAAAATTACCTTGAAGTAATGAGCGTGTACAGATTATAAGGCATTTGCCAATTAATCGTTTTGATTATTTTGGGAAGCTTTGAATTAACAAACAATGTTGTGAATACATATTTACAAATTAATAAACGAATGACAACATTAAAGGAACATTTGACTGAAGATGCGAGCAAAAATCTGCATGCACTTATAAATTATTCACGCTGCAGAATGTTTCGTGGTCAATAGTCAACCAAAACCTTAAATTCGACTCAGTTGGTTACACATCAACATGTACGCACGTGGTTTTCAGTTTAATTGAAGGATTTATGTGTAGTAAAGAAATTAGCAGGTAGATTATGTCCTTTTCGGGACAAACTCGATTTTTTTTATATTGATAACGTCCGTAGCCTACAGCTATCTGCCCATAATGGATATTAAAACACAATTTTGAGTATACTATAAATCCAGAAATTTTCGAAAAAAAATATATACTAGAACAAACACTTACTACCAGATCTTGCATCAAATTGGCTTGAAATGGTATTCCCCATTATAATCAACTGTTTTCTTTACCTGAGGTAGGATAAAATTTGTATAGTAATAAATTGAATCGCTTATAATAGACGTGTTTTTCTAGCTGCTTAAAACGTAAAATTGTATATGTAAAACAAATACAATAACCGGCTAAATATAGCTCTTGCTTTTTCTCTCCAGCCATAACTTACTGGCTAGGAATTGTTATGACCCATCACAGATAAGTGGCCTGATTTTATTCAAAGATGTTGGTGCGCCTGCGGAATTTCCGATTATGTAGGGACTTGTTCTTAAAGCTAAACTATTTTTCTTGCATCTTGTACAATGGCTTTGATTGATCGAGATATAAAATGTTGTTAATAAATTAACTACAATATCCATATAAAATTAATAACGAATATATAACATTTGTTCATAACAAATTCATTTTATAAATTACCTTTCTAAACAATTAAACCACAGGCTAATTTTATTCATAACTACTTTAAATACCGCCTACCAAAGTGATTTGCTATGAAAAAATTTAAGTCCTTTAAATCTAAGAACGCTAGAACGATACCAAATGCTTATAGATATTTCTTATATATGGGTAAATTATGGACCCTATTAAGCGCCTTAAAACCCTGGAAATATCCTCTCGGAGGCTTAAAGAATGATATTGCTGAATACACCTAAACATATTCCCGGTATAAGTAGTCCTCCTTTTCAATTAATAAAAAAACCACTGTATTTAACTCTTAAAACTACACGGTCAGAGTCTAAGTCTGGAGGCAGAGTTTGAAACTTGCACAGTTTATGCAATTTTTGATCTTTTCAAAGTTTTCAAAGAGCTGGAAAATGTTAAGTATATACATATTATGCCAATTACTTAAATTTGCCTGCACTTTTGACTGCTCTGCTCTTGATGTCGCATCATTTTTAGATTCCACCCAAATCTTAGTGTTAAGAGAAAATCCTGGTTTCGTAGAAACCAATCATTTTGAAGATGTCCATATCCATAATACCCAAAATATGAGAAGATTCTCCGTTTAGATTTCTCATTTGAATTTTTCCATATAAATCTCAATTTTCCATCAAATGCTCAGAAGAAAATCTCCCCCTAATCTTACAGCCATAAATGTATCTCTCAAATCAAATCCTTTTTTCTTACCCAACATAAAATGCTCGCAAATCTCATTTATAAATTCAATAACAATGACCTGATTAGGGACAATTGCATGGATGAAAAGGAAAAACCCTTTTTTTTTCGTTGGCAGTAAGAAAAAAAAAAAAAGTCAACTATTTGCCATTCTTATTCCATCATTCACATTCCTTATGCATTGACGTTCGTTTTTGTGTTCTCTTACCATTTGATGTCATAAAAGGAATCTCATCCCTCACACACAAATCAAAGAATCTCTAGAACTAAATGACAATCCGAAAACATAAAGTAAGATGAATATAAAAGGAGCACATGGATATATCCTATAATAGTTGGATAGTTAATCCTTTTTTTTTTTTTTTTTTGTATTCCCTTTGGCTTTGTTTTGGTATATTTTGATTAGCGAACGAACCGGCAGCACTCAAATTGTTGTGTGATTTTCTTAATAATACGATTCGCCTTTGTGTTCATCCTACACACAAAGGGGTTGTGCCTTAATTAAAAATTTAAAATTTATTGTATCCTTTTCTGGTATAAAAAGGAGAAGACCAGATGAATAGAAAGATACGTGTTTGAACTTAAAGGGCTGTAAGAATTCGAAAGACATGGAATAGGGTTTTCTTAATGTGTTGCTGTTTGATGACCTTTTTTAGTTCTTAACGAGCTCAGTATTCATTTATAGTCTCATGGTTAATGGCACTAACCGAAGGCAAATCATAATACTTTTTTTTTAAGTCTCTTCTAAGTCCCTAAATGGCTGCCACCCGATAAGCAGTGTTTCAAAGTGTAATATTCAAAAAATTACTCTCAACACTCGTAATTTACTCCTTTTTATAGGCTTAAAATCCTCCAATCTCCTTAATTTTCCCCCAAACACAAATATCCATTAATTGCATAACACACAGAAATAAGCAGGCCATCGTTAAAACGTGCGAATTGACCGTAAAATTACTTTTAATATTTTTAATGTGCATATTAAATGAGCATAAGCAATTCGATACCCACCCGATACCTTTTGTTTAATGCGTTCTTATAAAATTCCCTGGAATTTGTACGAGTATTTATGTAATTCCCGAAAGCAATTTAATTCACTTTGCGCGTTCGCGGTTTTTCATATTGAGGCTTATAATTAAATATATGTATAGGTATTTTGTGCGTTCGTCTATTTAAATAATTTTCAAATTTGCATTCAACGCAGTGTCAGTCAAGTGAAATGTCAACAAATGTGATGACAGAGTTTAAATTTGTTTGCTATTGATTGTGTAACTCGAGTAATGTCAACTGATTAGTAACTAGGTATTTGCTTATGTTCCTAGAATGGAATGGAAATTAGATTTTTTGTGATGCCTTTTGTTTCCCCCATCTTGTTTCGAATAAATAAAGAGTATAACAACTAACTAGTAATACTTATCAGCAATTTGTTTGACGGTTGTATGGGTAAAAACATAGTTTTTGACAGGTTTATGTCAAATCAGCATCAACAGATATTGATTACTTTTTTAAAAGTTCGAAATCTACAAACATTTTCATGAGGCTTTTCTTTATTATTAAAAACTGTCATTTGTGTCAATTTGTTCATTAGAAATGTAGGAAAAAGTACTAAATAAGAATTTATTTACTAATATCACACGCCCACACTATTATTGACAGGTGATAGTCAATATTGATAGTAGTTCCCCTTTCCATCTGTTGCTGGAGTAGGTTTTGGTTTGAATATCAAAAATTAAATTGACTGAGATGGAGTTAACTACTTAGCAATTTGTTTGCTTACGTTACGCCCTCACTATTTAGAAGCAATGTATGTATCTTAAAACCACTCGCATTACAGTCAATATTGACAGAAGTTTTGGTCTGCGTAAAAGTAAAGTTAAGCGACATCCAAGAAGCAACTTGCTGGTTTAATGCTTGTAATATTTGACAAGTACAGTGTTTGAAATAAATTGTCATGATTGTGAATTTCGATAGCTGAATATAAAATAATCCTTTATTTCGTTTAAGAGCTTCCTAGGTCTTCAGGGCTTCACATTTGTGGATATCAAATAGAGAAATTAATTTTAAAATATATTTTTTTCTTTCCACTATGTTCTCAGCCTCAATTGTATTTTGTCTCCATAAATAAATTGCGATTTCCGCTTTGAATGGTTGAAAGATCTTCTTAAACTATCCGAAAGTCGAAATTCTTAACAATTTTTAGTTCTAAAGTCCAAATATTGTCGTAACTATCGCACTAGCTTTGCATGAGGGCTTGAGGAATTGACGGATTCTTAGTCGCAATCAATTTATACTGGTGTTGGCCAACTATGTAAGTAAAATTATGGTTCATTCGCATAGAAATCAGCATGTGTGGAGTTAAAAAGTGATAATTAATTAAGACATCGCTGATTTTATAAAACTCATCTAAACTAAGTAAGATAACAAAATTTCATCAAAATCGTTTAAGGCGTTTCTGAGATATATCCGATTACATACATATGTGCATGTATTTTCCTAAGTAACCTTGAATGTCATGTTGTAGCACGTCCCCAAACTAAACAAAATACCGAATTTGGTTAATATCTTTTAAGCAGTTTTCGACAAAATAAGTGTTTCACATTTCCGTTACACGCGAGCAAATTTGCTCAAAGTACCGTTATATTAGTTTTTTTTTCCAAAAACCTTGAATGCCATTCTGTAGTATATATCCATAGTAACTAAAATTAAAATGTTGGTCCAAATTACTAGAGCCGTTCAATGAAATAAGCTGTTCACTTTAGCGTTACACCTTTTTCGTTACACCTAAGCAAATTTACTCTACAGTGGCTTTCATACCTGCAGCATCTTCCATGCAATTTCTATACAGGAAGCAATCTCCCCCCATCGCAAATAACTATTTTTGTAGAAAAGTCTAAAGGAGATACGAAATATCGGAATTCACTAACTGGGCATAGAAATATAGAAGAAAATCAAAAAGCGGATGACCTATGTACAGGATTCATGTTTTCGTAAGCATGGGTCTACTAAGATGTACAAACTGGCTTTGGTGCTGACCAGATATTAGGATAGGGTTCTAAAACGCTTGTTCACAATGGGCCTCAGGGTTGCCAAGCGAACCTAATTCTCCTTTTTAAAGTGAAAGTATACTACTTTTAACTAAATTTTTCCTTCAATTTGATATAAATTTAATTTTGCGTGTATAAAACGTGTCTCCAATTCTATCATTCTATCATACAACCGGCACTTGTCACTGTTTACATTAAATCGCTACTTCAAACAAAATCGAATGAAACAACATTTCACCCTCATATTTGTGAGAGACCTGTCACTTAACTACCCTCATGACTCATCTTAATCAACACTCAATTCGTCCTTCGTACAATTTTACAACTTACCAACGAATCTACAAATTTATAGAACTTCAAAATTCCTTTTGTTGTCATTCCAATACTCGTACTCCTATTCTGTCTCGCTCATTCCCAGTGCCGTCGTCTGAAAAAGCATGACCCAACATCGAATGTGCCATTTATTGAGATGTCATAACTTTTCTAATGATTCACACGCTCTCGAAACCCATTCCTTTAGTAGAGAGTGAGACTAGACCCCCCTCCCCAACCCACACACCCGCTTTTGCCCATTTTCATTTTGAAAAACGAACACTCACAGCAAACAACTTCATAACACTAAGGAACTAGTACTATTGCCTTGTGCTCGCGCGCACTAGTGAGCGCAATATAATGGAGAATGGATTTATAACTCAGAGCCCAATTCATTCCCAATGTGAGAAATATAATTTCTATTTTATTTATAGAACTCGTGCTACCCTTGTAGCTCCCCCTTTGGCGGGTGTGTTTTTTTTTTTCTCTTCTTCTTCCTATCCTGTCAGTTGGTTCTGGTGTGGCACTTGCTGTTGACTATTTCCACTGTGGAACTACATTTGGTCACGAACTCCTTTCAGAAGGAAAAATTGTACAAGTAGATGTGAAAAGAAAATTACACATACTCGCTTGACAAGGGGGGTAGTAGTTACTACCGAGACGAAATGTGTCCTTTCACTTTTATTTAAAAATAGAAGAAAAAAAAAATCTAATTTTAAAAAAAAGGTAAAACAAAAGAACGAAAAAGAATTATTTTTAAATAATCGATTTTGTGAACACACTCCCCATGAAATGTCAAAAATCTCTGCCTTCCTTCAGTGTTGCTGCTAGCGTGTGTCAAACCCGCAACCTTTGACCCGATGGAAGGTTATGAGACTCTGGGCGCTGTGAGGGAATACCCATCATCAGCAGAAGTTAAAGGTGAAATATTGTTTCAAGACAAACACTTCTACGCTTCGTGTAGAAGGACGAGGAAAGCAGAAAAAGTAAAATCGATATATGGCCCGTTTTTTTGTGAGGCAGCATGCCTCCCTTTTTGTATTCTTTTTACCCAAACTCCCCACACTCTGAGTCTACCCTTGAAATGAGTTTCTTTCGACAAAATATAAACAAAAAAAAAGTAAGTATAAACAATGAGATTAGGCTGTGTGTGCTAAAATGATATAAAACATTGTTTTTTTATTCAAGCAGAGGGATAGAGAAGGAGTCGGATTTTGCTTGAGAATTTATGAAATGTTATGTTTTCGTTTTCGCCATGACATTACGCTCATATTTTGAGGGTGACAAAGAAAAATTTGAGGTTGAAAAATTCTCCATTGACAGGTGGCGAATTGCTACCGAGAATGGGAGTATTTTGACGAGGCTTGACATAGGTGCATGTTTAGAATGTTGAGTCAAATGCCAATGTCACATTTTTTGTTGCTAAATTCGAATTCACCCATGAATTTGTAGGAAAAATACGTGAATTATTGGAATTTCAACACGATATATGGGTAAAGAGTGTTTCAGGGACAGCTAATTTTGGACAGTTCTCCTAATTCCAAAAACAAACTAGAGTTCCTGCTGAAGTGATCATCGTCTTGACCGGAAAATTGTCGTTTTCCATTCCAGCTAAAGCCACATTCCACATAGACATAACCTTCCACTGATGCACTCTATGATTGAACATTTATGATAATGATTTGATGATGAAACCAATCTTATTTCCTCAACTTCAGGATGACATAGGAAGATGATTTATAGCCTAAAAAGCTAAAAGTTTGATTGTGAGCGTTTTGAAATTGTTTCATGCGGCGTATATGCTTTATTATTGTTCAGCTTTTTCGGAGTGGAACCTGATGGTTGTTACCCATAAATATTCCTTGAAAAATTTACTAATCAACAAAGTAATTGGCAGTGAAATAAGTGCAGCCCTTCTTGAATTACGCGGCTACAACGCATACAACTGAGGAACATACCAACTAATTTTATAAAATTAGGGATTCATTATTATACATATATTATAATGTAAAATAAATTACAGAATTTATAACATAAATAAATATTTTTGCGCTAACAGACCTAGCCGAGCTTTTCGCAGCCATTTGTGGTATGCGCAACACGAATGGTATTGACCTACAGTTGTATGCCGTTTCTGAAGACCAAGAGATATTATTTTATGTAGAGGAAGTTTAGGTCTAATTGCCGTTCAATTATTATTTTTTTCTAGTATGTATCTAATAGGTAATTCTTGAAGATTTGCTGGAAAAAAACTACTTTAAAGATACTCTAGAATAGATACACAAGGCTAGTCCGTTTGTCTACATCCAGATAAAGTACGAATGTGTACATAATAATTTCCAAGAAGTAATGAATTTGCCTACTCTCTTCCTATCTTCCACAGAAAATCATTACAATTTAAGAAACCCCATACATCTTTTGCTTTAATTTGCAAATTCACTAAATAGTAACATTAAGAAATATTCATCGAGCTAATTCACCACAGAAACCAAGTAACACTTAGACAGATAAATACATAGCAAACAATTTTTATCGAACGTCTGAAAATAAACAAAAACTCTCAACAATGTCGGAGAGGTAGCTAAGTATTCACAGAGACGATTTTTCTATTTTTAACCGAATTTACAAATTAGCCTGAAAGAAATAAACACTCACTCTACTGAAGAGGACCACTTAAATTTTCATGGAAAATAATGTTCAAACAATCCAGTTGCGCGAACAGAGATCAATAAATTTTATTCAATTCTGTGAGTCACTGGCAGGTAAGTTATCAAACACAAGACATAAAATAAACATTTTTTCTTTTGTTCGATTTTTGCGAGAATAAACGATTCGCATTTGGTGCGTGTGAATTCGAATAACTAATTGCTCGTTCGTGGTAGTAGTACGTGAAATGTTACACGTAACAGTTGTGCATTCCAAATAGATTATTCATCGATAGGATGTTACCTATCGATACTATAGCAACTCAGACCCTCAGATGTATAGAATTGATTTCAAATTAGCAGTCGTCTGGGTTTGTCCATTTAAATCGATTGTTTTTCAAGAATTTCGACTACGAATCTTCATATTAAATTCGGTAAACAATTTCAAGTACATATCGTAGTAAGAAAATCTATACATATTAAATCTATTAAAGTCATAAGAATTTAAGACATAATAAAATCGGTCGAAACTTATGATTCACCTCATATCGGGGTTTGGGACATTGGCTCTGTATGTCCGTATATAACTATACGGAATAATTCCGATAAAACTGCAAGAAATGCATCGTTCCGTCAATGTTTCTACTCTAGAACATTTACCTGCCACACGGATGCCCAATGTCACTCATACTTTTAGCATTCTTTTTTGTTCATCTCCAGCGGTCGTTTAATGCTTTAATTTTAATTTTAAAGTAAATCAAACCATCAGATACTACTACTTAGCCGCACTAAAGCTTTAACACCAACGCTCAACATGTTTGGAGAAAGTCAAGATCATATTTACTGCCAAGATCTCAGACCAGTACGGCGACTCTATGGTTAAATGCGACATCACTGAGGGGGAGACAAAAAGTTCGAGTCCAAGACAATACCACCAAGTTTTTTCACCTCTCGCGAACGTCTGATGAACATCCGACAGTAAAATTGTCTTGAAAAGCTTCTTTCAGTAGAAAAAATTGCCTTCGAAAACGGCTTAAAACTGTAGTTCCTTACCATTCGTATGGCTGTACAGTAAGTATGCCATGGTCTTATGGGCTGTTAGCGCTAAAATATTTCAAGAACTTCAGAATTTCTGTGAGAAAACCAGCTTATTGCTCCATCTGGTTGATGATTGTGGACTTTACTTCTGAGATATGTCAGAAAAATGCTTAGTATAGTGATTTGAGACTTAGATCCTATTTTGTTTCAGTTTCACCTCCGACGGTTGATGACTGAACTAAGCGCGGAGAATTGTTAAATTTTGTTTACTTCGGTTATGATTTCTAGTATTTTGTTAACCTAAATACCATCGTCACTCATATCGTTGTGTTCGCCCATTAGTTTTATTTCAGCACAAAAAAATGTTTTCAAGAGAAAACGAAAAAACCAAACAGTATCGATATCAATTTACTTCCCTGCGGTATCCCATATCACAATACTAAATACTAATCAGAAAAAAAAAATACCTCCTGCCACATTTGCTGAATTGAATAATGTCTGCATTACCCAATTGATAGATCTATTCTAACCCTCTCTAAATAACCCAGCTATCCTCATTTAAATTTTTCTTTAGAAGAATTTGCAGAATCCTTTGCTTGCCCACATATTTAACAAAAACACGCACATTTCTCATTCGAATCCACCTTTTAACCCTATCCTTCAATTTAGCAAATGGCAACTTGTCAAAGTAAACCTTTTTTACCTCAACTTTACCAGTAGTAACATCACTTTAAGACCGGGTCAACACAACCCGAAATTGTATCTTTTTTTAACTACAATCTTTATCCGACATTCTTTTTTCAGGCCCAGACATAACCAAAGAGAGAGAGAGAGAGTGAGAAAACAGGTTTTCTAAGAAAAAGAAACAACAATAGATTTTAACTGATTCTCTTGAAAATTGTTTGTATCGTCCTTAGGAATGATTTCATTTCCTTCAAGTGGCTTGCTGCAGCAACGGAACCTGCTCTCAAATTATTAGATTGCACCCGAAAAAAAGAAAAGAAAGCAAAACAAAGGAAGCTAAAGGAAGAAGATACAACAACGAGGACCTGTGTGGATTTTGATTTGCTTGGATAAATTTTGTCGGTATTCTGCTTCTGCATGTCTTAGGTTCTTTTTTTTTTTTTCGTTCCTCTCATCTCAGAAAGAAACTCAGCAAACAGTTGACAGTGGATGGCATTACCGTATCTTTATCTGATTTCTTTTTTCCAGCTATCTATCTTTTGCATTTTTTTTTTTTTTTTTTTGGTTCTAAATTCGGATCCTCCTTTTACCTATTATGGTAGAAGAGAAGAAGAATGTATCCTTTTGTGAAGTAGGTGAAACGAAGAAATGAAAAGCAGAAAAAAAAAAAAAACTGAAATTTAATATATTCATCCTGTGTGTGTCTGTCTTTTGAATTTTACACAGTCATTTGGTTTTTAGGGACTTGAAGGTGGAAAGGGAATAGAGAAAAAGTAAATAAAGTCGAGTGGTTGGATGGATATATTCGTAGATATTCACTGAAATGGAAACAAAAATTAAGGTATCATTCAAGAAGAGTCCTTGAAAGAAAAAAAAAAAGGATATAGAGAGATGTATTGATTTTTTGTGCATGGAATCAAAGTTTAAGATGGAGTTCAGGGTTTTTTTTTTTTTTTTTTGGTGCATAGTGACACCTTCTGCTACTAAGTGTGTTTATATCTAAACGTTCTAAACTCATCAATCTTTCCTCCATAGTAAAGCGTCGTACGTCACTTTTCTACAAACAAATTCTCAATGAAAAATGACTATAGTATCACTTAAAGTGAAGATCGAATGTAACTTGAGTTATCTAATATATGTATGTATGTACCACAAGATACCCTTAACAAATTTGATTTTCTTATAAATTGCTGAATCATATTTTATATTTATTGGTTAGCAATGTTCCTTGTTTCTAACGTGATAACAATTATGAATTTCAAATTGCTTAATTGTTTAATGACGTAAGAAGCTTACGAAAAAACATTGTTGTAACACGCGTTAACATTAAGTTAAATGCTTTTCTTAATAAATAATCTATAACTATCGTAATTTTTCCTATTTTTAGCATTTGCAAACATAACTCATTCCTCATTATGTCTATTAGAACTCTGAATGTAACGCGAGTTACACCGTACTGTTTTGGGGTATATTCTCTCGCGAACCTTTTGTTTGTAAAATTTGTTAAGTCTAAAACCGTTTTATACACTGTTTTGACATACTGCTTCCAATTTTGCCATCAAACAAATTTTATCAAATTGTTGGTCAGTCCGCTGCAAACAAAATGTCACGGGTCATAGCCTAAAAAAAACTCTGCAAAATTGTTTAAGTATATTTTGAGTTTACCGAGTACATACCTAGAAATAGACAGCCACATGGCACATAGCTAATATTTTTGTATAATAGTAGAGATGAAATTGTCTGTACAGGCTTTGTATAATGTTTTATTTTGATCTAAAATTGGCCCACCACAGGGTTGTCAAATGCCACCCATACTTTTAGAACTTTTTTTCTTTTCCACCTCCAGCAGTAATTTTCTGCTTTAATCTTAATTTTAAAGCATAAATCAAACCAACAGATACTAATACTTTATGACGAAAGCCATTAGAGTCCCAGTTAAAGCAATTAAATGTATGTAAAGATCCTTTATAGAGGAGTAAAAGCCTGATGAAAAATCCTCTCAAATTCATAAAAACGAATGTTAAATCCACTAGAATATCCCAAAAAATCCTCACATAAAACCTCACGAAAACTCGACTATAAAACCAAGTTTTGCACCCAAAAAAAAAAGGGACTTCAATGTGACAATCACTCTTTTGTGCTGTTTTAATGATATGATCCATCGAAATGGCGATTAATTCCAAGCATTTTAGTTTATTTTATTAAACTTTTTCCTCTTTTTTGCTCTTCCTTTATTTATTTACTACTTTCCACTTGAGATGGCTCATAAAAAAATCCATTTTGAATGCACACGACAAACACATGAAAACTAGGAGACAATTCAGTGCTCCTGGTAAGCCATATCCCTTCCAAATAGCTCATTTTTTATTGCTCCCCCCGATTTTTTTTTTTTTTTTTTTTTTTTTTTTTTCGTTTTCATCTCTATGGGTTCTATTTTTCTCCTTGATTTTATTTCACTAACGGGTCATAAAGATGGTACTGATGTTTGAAAGACCAAAATATTTGGACCGTTTTTTTTTCCACCCCAAACCCACGGCCATTTTTCTTAGGACTAATCTTAGGCGAAAGATTCTTGTAAAAAGCGATTAAACTTCAGAAAGAAGAAGAAAAGTGTAGATACAGATAGGAAACCTATTAAAAATCCTTTTTTTCTCTCTTTCTCTCTCTTTCTCTCTCTCTCTGGAATGAATATCCTGTAAGATTAAGTAACATTTTTATGGACAACACCGCGTGCACAACACTTGGACCATAAAATTGTCATCATCAGCCGAGAAGAAGTAACTCGTTTACCTATTTTGTTTCGTTTATTGCATAGATAAGGACATTGTACCTGATTTGATTTGAGCAAAAAAAGAAAAGAAAAAAAAGGATTCAAACACTAAGAGAAAACGCCAAAATTCGACCTTGAGGTTGTTACTTTTTGAGGTGCTAAAACCGGGTAGCAACAAAAAACAGAAACAGATGGCTAGATACACGAGCAGCAAAGGTAAAATACTTTCCGTTTGGTTTTGTTTATACAATCTACCTGCTGCAAGGGTGATTGTACGTTCGATAGAAAGAGACTGAAGGCAGAGAAGAAGAAGAGGAATTTTATGAGGTGCGAAGTACATGGCGAAATATACTTGAAATTAAATTTAATCTCAATGAAGATTGCCAAGAGAAGTTCACTTTCAGCCTGAAGATTCAGCAGTTTTTTTTACGACTCTCTCTCGCGCGCGTTGTTCCGTGTGAGAGGAATGACGCTGCGTTCAGATTTTGCAGTTGAATTTTATTTCCCTTTTTTTTAATGGCCATGGTAATGTTAATAGCCGATGATGGGTTGTGTGATGATTATTCGCTGGAAAATCTTTGGAATACACAGCACACTGAGATTGATTGTTTCCTGGCGTTAAACATTTCGGGATTAGACATTAAATTGCGAAATTGTTTAGCATTGGATGAATGAATGGAGGTTGTGGGAGTTAATTCCAGAGCGGGAGTAGGCTATTTTTGGAAATATCTGACGTAGGTACTTTACAACTACTTACACAGAAATATACTCAGAACTGAAGTATTTAGGTGATGTTTCCTGCATAATTAGTAAATAGAATCGAATCTTATGTGGATGAATCATTAATTAGGATGTACCGGATCTTCATACGAGGAAATGAGGTAGAATGGAAATAAATTTTGTTACACATCAGCAGAAAAATACACCAATTATAAATTTTTGCAAAGCACAGTGATTGGTTTTTTGAACGTTCTAAGTTGTTCGAAATGAATCAGTTGTATCTATCCGTTGGCGGGACTCATTTTTGGCAGATTTTGCCCTCCAATTTGGCCCCAATAAGAGTCTTTTTTATTCTTCATATAATACATACTCGTATCTTATAACAAAGAAACTTTTTAACAGAGCCAAATTTTTCAAATTTACGTGCAAAAACTCACATCGTCACTTGTTAGCCTGAAGGTAAAATTATAGTAGAGCAGGGAGTCAAGCATGTATCAAACTTCGTTAAGATTCATGATGAGCAGCTTAAGTTCTTACTTTGTAGAGCTCTATTTAAAGACATTTGCTTAATCGTAGCTCGCTGCTTGCACTACATTTTGACTCTTGACTCGCCGCTCCCCAATTTGTTTATCCTAATGCTTTCTGAATAACTTACGAGTAGTCCCCACTTCGAGGGGAATAGCTTTACGTTTCATCAGGCTGGTCAACATCCTTCTAATCATATCCATATCTCTACTATTTCCCTAGCAATGGGAAGTATAGAAGATCAACAGATCGACAAGAACAGAGAGTCAAACCGTCTGTTTTCCAGGTGGAAAGAATGGGATGCAAACGGTCGTGCGGTGGCGTTGAAAGATCGGAAGGGAAGGTACATACGACCACGGAGATCATCCAAGTACGAATATTCTTGAGCTTGGATCGAAGACTCATGAGATTGATGCGTACAGGTAGTCCAGTTATTTCTCGTTACATTCATGAGCTGTCAGATTGATGACCGTGACCGAAGTTTTAAAATCAGAAATTACGTTAGGTGATGATCAGAATACTCGTACATGTAGTAACGAAAAAGATGTAAAGCTTGTTGTAACGCTTGCGATTGTAACCAAATTTGGTATTTTACTTTAGTGCTACAAAATGACATTGTAAATTGTTGGAAAAAGATCATATAAAATTTTTATTTTACTTAGTTTAGATGTGTTCTATAAAACGGCATACCAGGTTTGCATTGCAAAAGGTTAAAAGTGTCAACGAGCAGCAGTCTTTTCCTTCATCCATCTTTAAAAGCTTTAACAACTTCATTGTCTTTTCCATCAGATGTGACATAGGAGAACGCGTGTTCCACCAACATATAGAAACTATATGGGAAGGGTATGAATGGTCACCCATTGTCCAATAAATGTCGTGCCTAACTGGAGAAGTAATGTATATTCAATAGGACAACCACCTTTCAATATGCAAATTAGACGCAATGGTGTAGTGACTCATGAAATGGAATCGAGCCAGTACGCTGATGACTAATCAACCTTTTTTTTCACTATCCAAGAGCAGCCTTAAACAACATCTTAAATATTTAAAATCAACTTGAAAGCACTCAAATGATTTTTATCTGACACTTGGACCAGTGATCTTCATTAATCTCATTATTAATCTCTGCCCGCCTAAGAATTAAGAACCTACGAAACGAAGAAAGCAGAAAGACTTAATCCCTTTTCCCTAACAATGAAAAACATCATTCGAATATTAGAATAATCCCAATAGGAAGAAAAAGAGATATGTCAAATCGATTTCTATTCCCCCGTACGTACACACTGTCATTTTCAATGACATCTTAAACGTCTTAAATGTCTCACATTTGTTGCCCTACATAAGATCAAAGCAATACAATAAACCGTCTCTCAAAATGTGTAGTATTTCGGAGCAACAGCATCTACCATCAACTGTAATGTCAACCAAGAATTTGACCTGTCACATCTCGATTCTCACACTCTCTCATCTTTCGACTCTAAAATGAAACAACATTTTCTGTCTGTTATTCACAAAAGGGACATCCTATTGTCCAACACACAATTCTGCATTGTTGCATCGTTTTACTCCATGAAATTGCTAGACAACCACGACGACACAACCTTTAGTTAGAAAAAAAAAATAACACAAGATAGGAAAAAGGTACGCGCCATACAAAAGGCAATTTAGGCAGAAGATGTAAAAACAAAAATCCATTAAGGGAATATTGGCGGCTGTCTTGTTTCCTCTGTCAAAGTCTGGGCACATGAAGTAGAGAGAGATAGAAAGGGGATTTTTCTTTAATGCGTTTATCTACCTGCATAAAAGGTAGAAAGAAGTTTTCGAGGTAAAAGGTTTTTCCCCCCCGTCATCGTCATCGTTGTTGTCGGTCGCCATATAAAGAAAATAAAGGTAATTCGGAAAAACTGTACACTCTGAGCTGTGTCGTGTCCCTTTTGTGGGCAATTTTATTGGCCATTTGAAGTGTTTTCATGATGTTTTAAGGATGTTTTATATTCGACACTCTTAAAGTGGATTGCAACCAAAAAATAGAGGGATTGAAGATTGTAACAACAATTGATGGTTAATTTGAGTTGTATCGTGTCGGCCTTCTAGTTTTTTTTTTTTTTTTTTTCTCTCTTGACTGAGATAAATGGGTTCTTTCAGGGAGATAATACAGAAATTAACCACAATTAAGCTGGTTATCAGGAAAATATAAAATACTCTAATTTGTTTCGATATAGGGAAGCATTTTGGAAGACTGAGCGGCTTCTTTGTAAATCTAAGTCAGTTGTTCTTTTAGAATGACATCAGGGGGACCATATGTCAAGAGGAAAACGTCGAAATGAGTAGAACTTTCAAAAGCGCAAATAATTGAAAGAAATATTTTGAAGGAGAACAACTGTCAAATATTATAGCTGTCAAATCAGTTGGCATTCATTTTTCCTTATTTGTATAAAGTTTAATAGTTAATACTAGATTTCCCTCATCATATGAACAAATTTTATAAAGGAAGATTTTCAGTCTGAAATTAAATGAACTGATTTGACACATCAAGAAATATCAAATGGGTTCAATTATTGTTAAGAAACCTTAACCTCCAACCATACCCTTTTTATCGTTAGACTTTAAAGTAAATCTCTACATAGAGCTAATGTATCAAAGTAATAACGTCAAAATAACGTTGTGTGAATTTTTTGTACCGATTTTAATTGACATATAAAAACGAAATGATAGATCCGTTTACCTTCTGGGGGTTTAATACTTTACGAAATGTCAAAATGTATTCAAATGTTTTTATAAAATCTAAACCTTACGTAACTTGTCACCCTCTTTCAATGTCGAAATAAATTTGTACACAGAACCTAATGCAACCACATGTCAAAGCAAAAATCGTCAAAATGAGTAGAAGTGTCAGTAAATTAATATGTTAAAACTTATTTTTACCATCCTTCTCGTTTTTATTTTGTACAATTTTTATAGCATTTACCTCACTTAAACATTTTGTTAATTCGGAATGCAATGCCAAATGCATTTCATCAATTCAACACTCGTAGCACAACAACAACTTCAAATGTCAACGATGACATGTCACCTGTCGCGATACGAAATATCAAGAGTCCTTCTTCGTTAAGGTACCTATAAATGTTTTGCATTCGTATTTTCTAAGAAAATGCATTGTACACAATAAAATCGCGAGACATTTCTGTTTTCAGTTTTACCATTGAATAAATAATTTTCCAACCATGGTTACGCTGGGTGCAATGGAATGAATGAATGGCGCGAATTTCTAATGAATCGCCCTTTTCGAGCATTTTGACAGAAACGAAGGTGAATTTGACGTAGGACTTTTACTATGGGTGGTGTGTTTTGAAATTTTCATCACCAACTTGAGTTTGTACACGATCTTCTAAGGAATTAATTCATAATTTCTCCTGTTGACTTGGAGAAGCGTTACCTACTATGTAAGGCGGAAGTAAAGATGCCGAGGGGTGGATACATTTTTTTTTTTTTTTGAAAAGTTTTCACTTTAATTGAGTTTTTCAACGTGAAGGGTTAATCATTTGCACCTTTTTGCTTGTTTAGCGTTGTTTTTCGAGGAGGGTAGATGGGAATTGCTGATAATGTAATCTTTAAGATGAAGACTTTAAATTCGTAATTCAACAAAATTAAGAATTTTAAAGATTTGAGTAATTGAACCAGTGGGTTGTGGATGCTTTTGGAATAATGATGTTTCCGGTAAAAAATTGGAAAGTAATTAACGGGAGTTTAGTTACAATTTATACATGTCAATGCTTTCGACGCAATTCAGCACTGAATGGGTGATAAATTGAAATATCGTTTCACCTGTTCTTAAATCCCACGTTCTGCCAATGATATCTCTAAACTACTCGCGTACATAAGGTGCTTTCTAACGCGCATTAGCTCCTGTTTTCATGGGTAAACCACAACAAAAAATCATTACTATAAGGACTTCTCAAAAATGTTCATTAACAGACAACAAATTACGAGAAGATATTTTATTCAATACTTAAAATCCGTTAATTTACATCAACTGACTACTACTATTTCTACCAAATTCATATCTGATTCAGAGTCATGTGTCAAATGAGCACTAGACTATGAATATTGCTATGTCAATATTTCTGCATTTTTGAAAGTGCTAAACTTAAGAAATTGCGAAGAGCAGATACTCTATTCTTTACGACAATTACTATTAGCGTGTTTTTGTAACTTTATATGTAGCATAGCAGAAAATTAAATATAGAAAAAATCAACAATTTGCTGCTGTTATCCGCAAAAAGAGCTGCTTTGGGTACATTGTTCGGATATACAAGTATAATTCGAAGAGGCTGCTGATAGCGCGCGCATGCTGAAGAGTACATTTTATTATTTCAAACTAAGGAAGAGTTTTTTTTTTATGGATTTGTAGAATCATTTCCCAAAAAAACATCTAAGGACTGTCAGAACCTATTTTGTATAGGGCTATCCTATTCATCGGATTGATGTACTTGTTAATACAAATACAGCATTGGACTGTGAATATTATTCTGTTAATTCAAACTGAAAACTGCAAAAATGCGTCTTTAAAGTTTCAAGTTGAGCAGTTGTCTGTCAAATTGTTAACCAGCTGTCATTTTTTGCGTGACGTTAAGGTTTTTACTGTCAACAATTAAAGCTCAATTGTCAAATTGTCAAATGGAGAAAAACAATGAAGTATTATAGCTCAGCGAATGAATGAGTAAATGCTAGGTACTAAATTACTTTTATCACCAAGACGCAATAATGGACCACTCTCTTACTATTTTACTGTTTCTATAAGTTTACTTAAGGACACTTGACATTTGGAAAAGTTTCCATCGTGGGCGTATTGATCAAAACAAATACGTTCTTATTTAAGACATGATAACTAATGCGCCAATATGATTTATTCCCGCCTCTTCTTGGAACAAAAATCAGTGCAAATTCACCACCCACCAGTAAAATCTACCACCTAAACACATCATTAATCGGCAACTGTCACCGGCGCCCAAAGCAAACAAAATAATAATAAAAAAAGGCAACATTCAGCCCTCTACTTTTTTTTTTTTCGTTTTTTCTTTCATTTTCTGCTTATTCTTTGAAAATTTAATTATGGTTCTACCTGTCACTTTTGTAGGAAGGGATCATAAAACGCTTTTGGCCCCCCATATACGAGTAATTTATGGTATGACATCGCAATATACTCAGCTTGGTATTGGATTTAGTAAAGGTTTTACGGGTATATGTGTTCTGGTCTGAGGGTATTTAAGGAGGCTCATCATCATCATCTCGTGCACATTTTTCATGGTTATTTGTCATCTAGTGTACATACGAGTACATACACACACGAGCTCTGCTGACTGAAAATATAATTCCGCAATCCTCGTCACAAGGATATTATAATGTAATTTTTCGGGAGCGGTGGGGTTTTTGTCGGCTTCCGTTCATTTTGTGTTGCCTGCCACTGCCACTGCCACCCCGATCGCTGTTCTCTTCCTGTCTGCCTTTAACCGAATCATAATATTTTCTTCAATTTTATTCAGTTCTTTCTCGTTTGGTTTCCTTGAAAATCATTACTAAGACCTACAGCAAGAAAAAATGAAGAAGAAAACTAAGAAAATTGGAAAAATCATAATAACAAAACCTCACCACACATACTCAGAACAGAATGCTGTTGTTTCTGGATACTCTTTGCCCTCTCTGTGTTATTTTTCTTTCCTACTTTTATGTCAAATGAAATTTTGGAAGGAAAGGAAAGACAAAATAAACTCTTATAATAAACCGCATGTGAGTAAAGTAAGTATAAAGTAAGTTTCGGGCGTGTGTAGAGTATTTTAAAGAAGAGAATGTGAATGGAATTTATTGGTGATTGAATTTTTGTTCGGATGGTTTGTTACTATATACCCCATAAACTATCACCGAAGTCACTGTCAACATCATCATCGTTCTATGATGATGGGTTTTTGTCTTTCCTTACATAATATAGTACCTAGTGAGTTGACATATGGTGTTTTTATAAGGCCAAATGGAATGAAATGTAAGCAAAGGAAGTGGTGAGTTTGTTTTAAAAAATGACGTTTATTGACTGTTTTCGTATTGACGGCTAATTCAATTTAAGGATAAAGTAGTTTATTTAACAGAAATGGTGAATTGAATTCTGTCTGTTGTCAGAATTTATTAACTTTCAACTTGTTTACTTGAATGTTTTTGACAGATAAATTGTCATGGAAATCGATTTAAGTTCACATATCACGACGAGATGCATTGACCTACATTACGAATTTTACAGTAGACATAAACTAATATGGATTGGCTTTGAAAAGAAGTTGATTCAATTCTATGATTAAAGTTTATTCAGCAGAAATGGTAAATTGTCTTTCTCACTTGTCAAATTTATTTCAATGGCTGACCATTACCGGAATGTAATCTATCACATTGCTGTCTTTTTCAGCAAATTGATGCATTGCTTTATGACTAATCAGTATTAGGGCTGACTATGAACATCGGTGAGCTTACATCTCTGGATTTTTGACAGATAATGTGTCACCAATTTGACGTCGAATGGATAAAGAAAAAACATTCGGAAAATTTACAATCAGCTTGGAACGGATCGTATGATACCCTATCTCTCAAGTAGGTGTGGCATTGTGAAATTGTTGATTCAAGTGCAATGATATTTTGAAACTCAGAACATATTTTATCGCTTTTTAAGTGATTTTATCTGGAAAAAAAAACTTTTAGACAATTTTGCTTAGAAGGAATATCAATATTTGTAACCAAAATTCATCTATTCTGATAAGATTTCCTTTACCATCAATAGCTTTGAAAAAGTAAAGTTTTTTTTTAAGAAAAAGCCCTCAAAAAGTCATCGTGATCCTACACAATATATAAACAAATTGTAGAGAATATCAACGTTTAAAATTATGTTTCAGTTTCTAGTAAAAATATTGAAAAGTTGGCGTGTCTGAGAGCGGATTTACACTTGTACTGCATCGGATTCCAGAAAGCTTATATACAAAATTTCATCTTCCTAGCTTATCTTTTGATGCTTAACGAAAATATGTATTCTTTTGGGGACCTGTCCCTATTATTACTCTATGTTACGAACTATACATCAAAATTAATATACACTACGGAATAGGGTATAAAAAGACATGTAAAATACTTGACCTTGATTACGACCAAGTAAACCGTCGCCATTCTAGATATATCTGTGCAATTTTACGATTATGAATATATTCAACTTAATTAATTGCGAGGGACAACACTTCAATAATTTTAAAAGCAAATACCTCAAATTTAAATTAAAAACTGATTATATCCAATTCAGTGGTCTATGCAAATTCAGAACTAACATAAAAATATTAGTCTAACAATTCAGCTCATATCTCGGCATTCTTAAAAGATTATGGGTCAAAATTAAATTTTGAATTTTAACAATTCACGAGTAGCTACTCGTACTCTATTTAGTACTCTAAGAATTTCACGTCAGACGTAGAATTGGCGCCATGACAATTCAGCCGTGTGTAAATCTTGCAACGACTATTCAGTTCAATTGTCTTGCATTTTTGGCGATTGAAATGCTAGAAAGTTCATAAAAGTTCAGAAATCATGACGAGATACCATATTCAGCGCTTTATAAATTTGATACTACAAAAGTAAAACCTTAAGGAAAGGACTGAATTTCACCAGATTGATACATTAAGAATTTAATTCAGTAGGTATTCACATTTAAAGCGTCATAAAAATCCTTTAAAATTGATCAAATCGCGTCGATATATCATATTCAGCACATTACATATGTAACAAACTTAGAAAAGTGAGAAATACAAAATTTCACTTTCATCAACTGAAAATACGAGTTACTTGGAACTCAAGTTGGGAATTCAGCAAGGGACCTCGAATAAATTTGCTTGCAATTCAGTTCACTATTTTTCATTGTTGACGTGTATCTGTCACAGAAATCGATAAAAGGTAACAAATCAAGAACATTTTATGTTAGACTTAAAAAAGCCAAAACCATAACAAATTTGAATTCAATTCACTTCTTTGATGGATGAAAAATTAATAATGTGCGCCTGAATTCAGTTGGGTATAAAATTTAACATATTACAACGAGATACCCTATTCAGCACTTTAAGCATTCCACGGTAAACTAAAAAAAAAAATATGAAAAACTATTACAAACTTGAACTTAGTTGACTTTCGATCATCGTAAAACATAAAAGAGAAAAGTTTCCACTCTCTAAATTTATGTAAAATTAAATTCTCCAAACGGTACCTATTGCATTCTACAAAAACCACACAATCTATAACCTATCCATCCAATCATCGTCATTCCATCACATCCATCATAGCTTCATATATGCACATGTAGTATCTATTCAGCCAGCATGCAGCGGCCAGAAGCGCAGCAACAAACATCACCAAATAAATAGCATACCGATGTATAAATCAATCCACATCAATTTTCAGAAAGAACATGACTGAATAGATGGATTCCACTGGGAATTTCATACGACTTTACCATCATCATCGTCATCATCTAGAGCCTGAGTCAGGCAGTTGCAGTTGCTGCAACAGCAAGCTGGCAGCATTCAACTTTAGTAGCATGGCAGCGGCAACATCAACTGACAGAAACAAAAACACACACATTCACGCGTCGTACACATGACGTTTGGGTTCGTGTAATCATTTAGCCGATGGCGTGGATAACGCGGAGATGTGCATACATATGCATAGATGTCCATATAGACTGGGTGGAGGAAAGGTTTGCTTCATTAGTCGGAACGAACGAAAACTAAACTTTGTGGTGGTTCTACGATTTTCTCCTCCTGTCGACCCTCCCGCCTGTCAGACGGTTTCATTCTCTTTTTTCTGTCAAAAGAAAAGCGGCGGATCTTTTGCACACAGCGAAGGTACCCTGACAGCCGCATGCGATTTTCTGGTTTTACTCATCGCAAAGAGGATGCTATATGGATTCTAGATGAGGATGCAGATACAGATGCTGATGATAATGATTATTGACCTTTAAAACCCCACGAATATGAGACTGAGGCAACAGATGAAAATTGCAATTTATTCTACTCTCTTGCGTGTTGTATGGGCTTCTACAACAGTGATTGCTTCAACACGCCTGGGAAAAGCATATCCATTAGACGCGTGAGTGAGTATTTTGTACACACATTTGCGATAACCTCAAAACGAAAAATAGTAATTTTCTTCTATGGCCACAACGGGCATCACCGAACAACGAAAAATCAAATCACAGTCTTTTAATCTCCGCTCAGATTGAAGCCCGTATAAGGAAACAACGTTGTAGCCAGTGTAGCTACCTGCGGCGACTTTAGCAACAATTCACAAAAAGACAGACAAAAGTAGCCAACAAACGACGCGGTTGGGAATCGAAAAGCCTACGAACAGAGAGCACGTACGTGAGGAAATTGCTTGTGTTGTTTCTTTTTTTGTAAAACAAAACCCAGCCACCAATTGAAGGCTAGGTACACCGCGGGGTTAGACCTTGAGAAAGAGGCCCCCATCTCTCTATGCACACAGCGCGCGCACACAAAAGAAAAGAAACAGCACCACGGCAAACAAGAAAATACAAGGAATCACTCGCCCCAACTTGATTGATCGATAATTTTCTGTTAAATGAACTGAAATTTTTGTATCCCATTCTTTCTCTCGCGGTATCGATTTGTAGCTTTTAATTTTCTATCCACGAACAAAAGGAAATCCAACGAACCTCGCAAGAAAAAAAAATTCAAAAAAGGCCCAAGCGAAATAACTGAAGACATTCATTTAATTGATTGGGAGCTTATTCGCCATAAATATTTCACTGAAAAATTATACAATACTCCTGCTATACTATAGTTGGTATCTGTGTATCTACAGCGAAAAAAAGATCAAAGGCGGAATAGAGAAGTGTAGTTATCACGATGATGACGGAGATGAAGCAGCAGCATCAACAAAAAAATTAAACCACAAATAACCCAAACAGAGCGAAAACGAAGATCTGATGTGTGATTTATGATTGGGATTGGCAATGCGTACTGCCATTTATGGGTGGGCGCACAATAAATTCCTGCCACAGACTCATACCCATAGTCCTCCCCCCCGAAAATATATTCAAAAACCAGTGCTGTCGACAATTTTCTTCAATTAAATTTAAAGATGTAAGCATAAAGTACATAATAATACAATTCAGCCCACACAAAATAATAATGATAATCTCTTCTCTTCTTCTTTATACTATTCTTCTGTTCAGTGTACGAGTATCTTATTATATCGCATAAACGGATGAAAGCCCCAAAAGACCCATAAACTTTTGATACTCCGTGTCTAGTGATTGCATGGAAATAAAGTGTATTTCGAAATCACACCATCAGAGGAAGACTGATGGGGGATCTGTCTCAGCCTTGCATACACACAGCCCACATGGTGGAAAAATGTTGAAAAATAATTATTAATTCTCTAATTCTCCAAATGGTAACCAGAAAAACAGAAACTAATGAGCTGTTTCTTTTTCTTTTTTTCTGATGAGATTTTCTGTGTGTGTTGGTGAGGAGTGTATCTTTTTTTTCAGATGATTAATTGCCAACTGACTGTAAAGACTTAGCACTTAGTTTGGTTTTGGTGTTTTTTTTTTTTTTTTTTATGATGTGAGAGAGGTTTCCTCTTTTCTTGATTTTAAAAGATATAACCTGAGGGTGTATAGTATAAGAATTTTGTGTTCAACCCGCTATGTATAATTATAGAAAAATGCTTTACAAATGTGTGTATTTTAGATTGGAAATAAAAAATGATGTTTAATAATTACCTTTTGTTCAAGATACGCATGTATATTATTCATTTGGCAAACAAAAAAATAAGACAGATGCCAAACAAATTTTGACAGATGAATTAGGTGGGATTGGCAGGTGGTATTGAACTCAAGTGTTTTTTTTTTTTTTCTAAATAGAATACCTCTATTTTAACAATTACCTACTGAAGACGAAATAGTGATTTAAAGAATTGTGGGTTTACACCTTTAGGTGTTGCGTAAAATTGGAGGATCTGTCATATTTGAAATCATAACTTTATTGGGCAATTAAAATTTCAATTTCTATCATCTAAGCTGGAGAAGACTAACATGATTTTGGTAGAAATGACAGTAATATGACAAGTCAGAGTGAGTTTCGATTGAAATTAGTTCGGTTTATGATTGCGTCAATGTTTTATTTGAAACTTAATCCTTCTTCTCTTTCCAACGATTCTTCACGTATCATCACTGATGTCTGAACGGACCATATAGCCATGGTTTGACACCTGTCAAATTTTACATGTAAGGCAACGACAATTCACTAGCTGTCACTCTTGATATCAATCCCAATGTGGAATATACTTATGCATATAGGAAGAATTTTCTTGGGTTTTTGGACATCTAATTCATAGAAAGTGCTTAAATCGAGAGCAATTCAATTTTTATTACTACAAAGTGATTGGATTGCGTTTATTTGCTAAATGGGTTGTGTCTGTGTTTTTATTTACTATTTTTGACAGAACAAACCCGAACCAATGTTGCCTTTATATGGAGAAAAAAAAATTGTAACCAAAAACTGTTGCAATTATTAAAACTTGAAATATTATTATACATAGTAATAAAAATATTTATTAGAATGCAGTAATTTTGTGGATCGATTATGAGGAAAAGACTTTTCAAAGGCAATTTGAAACAAGACTGAAACTATAGATATAATCCTACACAGGGTGATGCAAAAGTCTCGAAGAATTATACAATAATAATAATTTATTACATATTTAATACTTCGTTAGAGTATCGGCCTCAATGATCCTTGGATTGTTAACGTATACTTCCTTACAATACCCCTAAAGAAAATTATTAGAAGTCGGTGAGCGAAGGCATCCCGAATTTCTTAAAATTATAAAGGGTGGTTAAATTTTAAGGGCCGATGTTGAATGTGAACCACACCTAAACGTCAAGTTTTTTTCTGCATTTCATTGACATTTCTCAATTTCAGACTAACTCAATTGAACCATGGAAAGATACACAATCGAGCAACGCGTTAAAGTTATTCAGGCTTATTATAAAAATGGGCGTTCAAATCAAAATGCATATCGTGCATTTCGTGATTCTTTCGGTCAATTTAATCGTCCAAATGTGCGTACAATCGGAAAAATCGTGCAAAAATTTGTGCAAACCGGGTCTGTAGGAGATGTGAAAACACCAGTGCATGCTCGTACAGCTCGTACTGCAGAAAATATTGCTGCTGTTCGCGATAGTGTGGCTGAAGAGCCGTCCACCTCAACTCGTCGTCGTGCCCAACAATTGCACCTCTCACGCTCGTCGTTGATGAACATTATGCATAAAGACTTGCATTTACGCGCTTACAAGGTGCAACTGACTCAAGAACTAAAGCCTCTTGACCATTTCAAGCGTCGTCAATGGTCACAATGGTGGCAAGAAATGGCAACAGTGGATGATCAATTTTCGAAGAAAATCATCTTCAGTGATGAGGCACATTTTCACCTCAGTGGATTCGTCAATAAGCAGAATTGCCGCATTTGGGCGAATGATAATCCAAGAGTGATTGTCGAAAAACCAATGCACCCACAAAGAGTGACTGTTTGGTGCGGTTTATGGGCTGGCGGCATCATCGGGCCGTATTTTTTCCAAAATGAGGCCGGTCAGGCAGTTACTGTGAATGGTGTTCGCTATCGTGAGATGATAACGAACTTTTTATGGCCTGAATTGGAAGATATGGATGTGGACGATATGTGGTTTCAACAGGATGGTGCCACTTGCCACACAGCTAACGAAACTATGGCTCTTTTGCGCGACAAATTCAATGGCCGTGTTATCTCACGTGGTGGTGATGTCAATTGGCCGCCAAGATCATGTGATTTGAAAGGCCAGTTCGAACCAAAATTCTGCCAGAATGAAAAGTCACTTCGGAATTTGTTGCATCATACTTTTAGAGAGCGTAGTTATTATTATGCTACAATATTATTGTAACAAAGTGCTACATGGCAACGATATGGCTGATAGTTTCAGGTTTTTTATGCAGCTGTGAGCACATTTCTCAATAAAACACGCTTTAAGTCTGAATTTGACTTCCTAAACTAACATCAGAAGTTCTAATTCCTAGCTTTTTAGACTAAACTATACCACATATTGGTGCAGCTCATAGAGTACACGATTTTACCCTCTCCACCACCCCTCGTCTACCCTGTGCTCGTTACTTTTAAATCTTCGTACAGATTCCAATTTACTCAAATAATAAAGTAATGTGTCAAACTTGACATTTGCTTCTCTGTCAACTTTTTGATCAATCGTTTCGACTCTTTATTAGGGGGAAATCAAATTTGGTTAACCAAAATGCTAATTCTTGTTTGCTCTGCAGTTTGTTTAATGTCAACCGATAGATGTGTAGCGGTTCAATTATTGATCCATCAATGAAACTGACATACAGCTGTGCAAAAATAATATGACATTGACTACTTCTTTGTCACTGAATTATATTTATAAGAAGAAAATAAATACATGTAGATATATGAATAACTGACAAGAAATTTTCTGTCACAACTTCCTTTAAATAATTTTCCATTTGCTGTTGGCGTGAATCATGTAAAACATGTTGTAAGGATAACTAACCTTCAACAGCTTTTCCTCATCTCTAATGCAGACTTCCAGGTTATTGTCACCGTATGACATATTCCCCACAGGGGTCTCCATCATATACATTCATGCATCGAGGTGACATTTCGATGCTAACAAACAAACGCCCCATCCTTTGGACCAAAACTATTCAAATTCGAGTAGTGACCACCCACACCTCACCATCACATAGTACACAACACAAAACATGTCAACCACCCTAGAAAACATGGCAGATTCGTGTTGCCAAATGCAACACTACTAGTGCAGTGCCACACGAACGCTTTTGACAACGATTGCATAAATTTCTCAAAACTCAACTCTAGCTCAGCTAGAATTTCTTTCTCTCTAACAGTAAGTTGCAGTTGTTTGACGTTTTGCTATCTAATGTACTGTTTGGTGGGTGGCTGAATAAGAAAAACGGCGCCTCCAATGACGGGGGACATCTTTGCGTACATCATCGCATCACCATCATCATCATCATCATCATCATCGTCGTCGTAGTCATGACCGTGTGGTGTAGGTTGTTCGCTGTTCGGTTCGTTTTTCGGTGATGGTATTTACAATTCATGTTTCATGTGCGTTCTTGTCATTGAAGTGATGGAAATAAACATATTTCTCCATCATACATACATCCATATCTCTAAAGAGCACAGCAGACGAAAATGTCAAGGATTTTTGATTGATCACTTTGCTGACTGGGTGGCTGGTGTGTTCGAGTATGTGTGGTGTTTAGTGTGGCAGAGGCTGTTAATTTTGTTTTGGGTGTACAGAGCGTGTTTTTAAAGAATTCGCTTCAGACGAGGGTGGTACTACAGAGTGTAACCATTAACAATTACAAGTGATCGATGCTGCGGGAAATGCAGTAAAGATCTTTTTTTTCACTCTCGTCATCTGAGGGCTTGGCGGACTTTGGCGGAGTGATTCATCATCAAATTGGTTTTGGGTGTTGGAGGAGATGATGAATTTACCTTTTTTTTATGGTGAATTTAAATGATTCATATGGATTAGAGGAGAAAATTTGAGCCTGGCAGATGGACAAGCGATCGATTAATTTGCCCGAAAGCGGATGTGTTTGAAGTTGAGAGATTGCAATCGTGTTTTTTTTGGTGAAGCGATCTGTCAAGTGTCGGTAAATTGGGTTAATGTCGCTGAACGCCGCTTGAGATTTTAAATATGAAATATTTGAAATAAATTGGGACATTCATGGGGTTTTGTGTGGAAGAAATGCAATTTAACAAGGGTTTTGAAGGTGCAGCTGTCAACTGTCAAATCTTGTGAGAGTGGTTACAAAGAATGTCAGATCAGAGTAGGTTGGGGGAAGACTTTCCAAGAATTAAGAGCATTTGTCAATTTATCTGATTTAACGATCGTTTGGAATGCATAATCAGAAACGGTGCTCAATTTCGACGTTTATCATTCACTGCTTGATTTAGGTTAGGTCTCCTAAAGAAAGCAGATATTCACCAAGTTGGTCACTGACCTCGATCCTTTTCAGTAGAAAAACTGTAGAATCACCAAATGTGATTTCTTTTCCGTGAAATGAGGACGATCATCACATCACACATATTTTTGGAACGCTGATAAAAAGAAAGCTTTCCAGCCAGTTTTGTGTCAGAAGTAACCAGTTTGTCTCGGTCCGGTAGATCTGTTTGAACGAATGAAATGTGGTACCAACTTTAAGTTCGTTCGCTAATTGTCTTGCCTTATAGATACCTGCGGAATGGACCTACATAATGAAGGTCGCTTGAAAAGTTCGGATCGTAACTAAAAGATGCTTTGGGCAATTATTTTTGTGCAAGAAAACCTGGCAAATTTTGTATTGATCCGTCCACCATATCAATATAAGTACCACATTCTTCACCAGAAATTAAGCTCGGCTAGGTCTCAGCAAAAATGTGTGCTGCAATTTTGCTCACTTCAAGCCAAAAGCAAAATTTGAAAATTTTGCAGACCAGAAATTCTTCAGAAAAACGTTCTGGAATGGCAAGGAAAGATTATGGCTTACTGTCATATTTGTGCTGAATACTAAAGCTTTTAAGCTGTATACGTTAAAGCGGTTTCGACACATTTCTCTGATGATGCTAAAGTTAAGGTTACTTAACTTTACAGCCAGCTCGAACCTTTTTTTTACAAATTCCTGACTGCCAAGATCGATTTAAATTATTAACGACAGCTCTTAATGAACCTCGAACATGTTTTCCGTTTGTTTGGAAAACACTGAAATCGTGATAAATTGACGCCAGTTTCTAAGTAATAATTTAAATCTTTCCAACGTCGCACAGTTTATTGCGAAATTGACCTCCGCATTGACAAATGATTCCTTAAGTGACTGTCTACCATCGAAATTAACCTAGAACCTCCAAAAGGCTTATACTATTTGGTACATTTGAATTTTGATCCACGTTTGTGACGAGTAAAGCAAAGTGCTGGCCGGAGCAGAATCTTATTGAAAATCCAATAGGTGACTACGTGATTTTTAAATAATTTCTTAAGGTGTATTGACGATTTACTTGTGCCAGTGAATAGCCACTGTCGCGCCAGCAAATTAAAGTAAAACCTTTACTTGTTCGATATTTTTTTATGGATGGATGGAAAATGTCTAAAACTTTTCAATGCCACAGTAAACATAAAATTTATATGTTTTTATACCTAGTTCCCAGGAAAGACATATTTAGATGCTAAATTTCCCAGAAACGGCGTCAATTGTCTGATCGTTGTCGCCCCATTTCCCATCGAAGTGGTCCTTAGTGTGATGGTTTTAATCTGCAATGTCAAAGTCGGAACTACTTCAACCATTTCCACCATATCTGACATGTCGCGATATCTTCTAATTTGCACACATACGCACTCACAATGCTCATCTTTCCCCCTCCCCTCCCATTGAGGCAAATTACTTCCAAATGCAATTTTCTGTGACAAATCGCAACACATTGTATTCCCATCATTATTCTTCCCCCCGAAAAAAAACTAGGAAAAATTAATTTATTCTCCGTCAACACCATACATTACCCCGAACGAACAATACCAACAACAACAATGACAACACTCTGTATAAAAAAGTCAGCTATCGCCGTATAGAGACGGTCGTCGTAGCTTCTCTCTACTGTCGTTGACACCCGTAATAAAAGTGATAAAAATTCCTAGGTCATGGCCTAATTACATAGTTAATGTCAGTCTAGCTCCGTCGGCTTTGGCTCGCTACACAAGGTCTGTAAAGGTGCAGATACTCGTATACCTATGTCTAACATGAACATTCGTAAAAAATATTTTTATTATTACGATTATTACGCAAGTGACTAAAACTCAAAGGACTCTCGCTCGACTGTGGGGTGTATTTGTGTGTGTATTTCCTCAACAGAAAACTAGGTACCATTGGGAGGGGAGAAACTTCCAAGTGATTTATGGGAATTGTCATTAACGGCTATTATCGATCTTCATATAGTAGACTGTGTGCCGAGGGAGAGGAATTGTAGGGAATGGAATTCATGTCCGGAATTACTTGTATCCTTGGAAATAGTATATCCTTTCAATGAAAACCCGAAGAGAGAGGGAGATCGAAAATGTCTTTTCTTCCCATTGACATTGAGATATGAGAGCTGTACATCCTCTTTCGGGATGGCTCCTGCCATCGCTTTGTACACTATGTGCTTTAGATGGAATATTAGGGATTAAATTAGGATCCATATTTCTATCTCAGGCTAAAGTCATCAGTAGCATTTTTTATTTCACTTTTTTTCATTTTTTCGAAATCCTTTTGTCGCCGGATTTTATTGTGAAATGTTTATGGGAATTTGTTTAAATTTCTAAAAAAAATTTGCTCACATCACTAACGGGTATCAATGTGTATCTCTCCCTAATGAACCTATCAATGGTTTTGTGGAAAACAACATGTTTTTGCCAATTGTTGAGAGATGAGGGACTGAATTCCTCTCACCCTCGGAGATTTATTATTTTTTTTTTTTTTTTTGGGCATATCGAATTTCCAGGTCATTAGGTACAAATCGTCCATTTGTCGTCCATCTTGACTGCGCGCGAATTTGTTCCAAAGCACTGAATGCTGTCAAAATAGGGGTGATAGACTGGGCGCTGTGCAATACGCACTCGCGCACTGGCGCCATATGGTGTGGCAATTAATAATCGCAATTTAAACGCTTGACAACATATACACTGAATTGAGACATGCAACTGTTGTGAGAATAAGAGAAATTGAAAATAAATTAAGAAAACTACTGAAACCCCAGTCAACAAGCCATTTCCGCAACGTTAATGCGCATTAAAAATAAATATCTTTTCTCCTTTTGCCACTGGAACAGCAAGCACCCTCTAGTCGAGGAACGAGGAGTAAGTATCTATGTATGCCGCGCCTGTAGTATTAATAACTTTCAAGTGTAATCGCATTGCGGAGAGCTAATCACCTCTTTTGAAGCCCCCTAACGACCCCATAGCAAGACTGTCAAAGAGCGTGGAATGGAATGGAAACTGTCTCTCCAGCGACGACGACTACGATAACGAAGACTCGAAGAACTATCGAGTATATGCTTCGTCGTTTTCCGTTTGCTGCTTTTGCTTGATTTTGGATTCAACTCACGCCTGCCATTGAAGAAAATGGACATAGAAAAAAAAATGTTTATAAAAACACAGAAATGAAGAAGGAAAGACGAAAACAAGACGGTCGCGCCACAGTTCGTTCAAACGTCGTCAGCGGTTTGTCATCGTCGCTGAGTTGTCTTGCATACAAAGAGTCAAGTTAATGCGCTTCAACATCATCATCCGCATCAAGCTGGTGCAGCTCACACGCATTATCCACATAATACACACACTTTACCCTTCCCCATTTGTTGCTGCGTATCCACCAACTACTTTACATCTTCGATTTGGATGAGTGGCTGTTCTGTTCTGTGTTTTGTGTTCGCTTTCGCATTCCTAAAGACAAACATGTTATAAAAGCAGAGAAATAGATTTTTTTTTCTTCTTTTGTTACATTATGCGGGGGTGTATTTAGTCCCAACGATCATTACCCTCCAAAGTTCGAATCCTCACTATTCATGTTCCGCTTTTGAGACATGCCTTCTTGGCCAGGCATGCATGTAGCTATCTGTCAAATGAAAACAAAAAAGACAACAGAAAAAAAAACTATGCCCTTGCGGTTAATTGAAGGAAATTAATTATTTATTTAAATTGGATTGCGCATTCTTGAGAAGCTGTGGTGGAAGGAAATCCTCCATGTCCCCTTCCACTCAGTGGTGCGGAAAAAAAAATTACGCGATTTCGCATTGGCACGCATAGTCTTGGAAGATTTGCTTTCGGTTTTTCGGATTTTGGTTGGAATGTTCGTGATGTTGGTCTTTTGGGTGATTTGTGTGTTTGGTTTGAGAGGAGGGTGGTTATGTCATTTGTTATTGAGGGGATATGCAGTGAATCATGGAATTGGGTGCCTAAATCTGTTTTTGTTCTAAATAGTTGTGATGTCATGTGACAATTGTGGATTTGGGGTAGTTTAAAATTGATTAAATTTTTCACTCGAGATTTATTGTGACAAGCGACAGGCTTTTTTAATAGCAACTTTCTGCTGACATTCCTAATCAGCTTGACCTGTGACTGTAAATTTTGATGATTGGCAGTTGACGTAAAATCAGAATGAACTGGCTTTTCAGCCACTATTCTTTTTGACAGGAGTAAATACCAAAAGCAACGTGCCTACGGCTTGCGGCATTCCGTGTAACAAAGAAAAAGCGGAATTAAATTGTAACTCTCATCAACTTCCAACGTTTGGATGCGTTCCTGCATTACTCGAAAATTTAACAAAATCTAGTACTTGGTCGAGAATTTTGACCATAACAATGTACTGTTTTCCAAATATTTCCACTTTGAAATGATTTCAATTAACTCTACAATTTTTAAAAACTTTAAAAATTCGACGTCCATATTTCACAACTTAAAATGTTGACCGTAATTTTAGTTTTTAGCTCAATTTTCGAAATACTCATATTCGCAGTCGAAAACAATTTCCATTAACTTCCGGGTGAAGTCGGAAATTTTGCCTACAATGTTCGAAATTTTGCAAAAATTGCGCAATTCAAAGCCAACAATTTTGACTGTTATAATTTTTTCCATAAGACCCACCGTGTTCAAGATACTTATTTATATTCACAAATGAATTCAACTAAATTCGTGCTAAAGTCAGACATTTGGTAAGACCGTGCATTTACAATTTTGAAAATGACCGCATCCATCTTGTAAATTTGAAAACCTTAATTTATTATTTTTTAATTATTTCGACCAAATCAAAACGAATTTACAATCAAAAATAAATTTTTAACATCGTGGCATCACTGGTATTCCAGCATTCTAGCCAGCAACTTTCTTGAAATGTGTGACGTTTTATTGATTTCACATGACTATTTGACGTTCTTTTTTTTTTTGGTTTAGTTAAAGTCTCCTTTTCTACACTCCATAAAACCGGAAACAATGAATCTTCCCTCTACAAATCAAACGCTTGTTGACATTTGTCTCTGCCTAGTTTTCATTTCATGTGAACCAAACGTCACCAACAATTCGTATCATTTCAAATTCTCATGTTCAATGTCACTTTTCTTGTTTAATCAGTTTCCTCCGTTTGTTTTTTTTTTTCTGTCCATCGGAACATCGTCGCATTGAAAATCACTCAAAATCAATGAAAGCCTTGAAAATAAAAAGACTCCAAGCTGTCATACAGGAACTTTTTTTTGCCTGCCCCAACATACTAATGTATCTACGTACCTCTGCATATCTACCAACCGACGACCGGCCGGCGCAGTATAAAGAAAAAAAACCCCACAAAGAAGCAGAGATAAAATCTTTCTCAATAAAAAGATTTCAAATAAGAAAAAGTAGAAAAAAAAGTATAGAAGTAGAAAAAGAATCTATCATCGAGCTGAAGGAATCTCCTGAGGTCATCAAATCTCATTACGTCCGAGCCAAACGATAGAAAATGAAAAGCCTCTCCACGTCAGGTATGGACGGAGCGCTCCTTCCTCAGCTACATGCATTGCTGGATAGATGGAGAATTTTTCTTTTTTAAATAGAAAAGTTGGAAGAAGGCAGGACAGGAAAGCAAAAAAAAAAAAGTTTTCTGTACTCCGTCTTTGGCATAAGTAGAGAAATGTGGAAGACAGTGTGCCCCTTCAAACTGCCAAACCAAAATGCGAGGGATATATATTCATTAGTTTAATGTAAGCCATATAAGAAATCCATTCTGTGCTTGGATGGTTGAAGTGGAATCCTTATCCACTCGTCCCTGTTTTGTTATTAAACTTTTTACACACACAAACACATATAAGTATGTATACAAAGGGCAAAGCAAACTAATGTACGTAACGTATTCGTACCTAGTGAACACAACCCAAACCATCGGTACTATGGAACAGAGCTATAACATCACATCCTTCAAAAGTCAAAGACGATAAGGCACGCAAAGTAAAAATAACACACACAAACCATTCTCTGTGCACACTCACTCTCTGACAGTGGCGAAGGTAAAGTCAGTAAAAGAAGAAAACGCTGAAAGGAGGGAAGAGAAAAAAAAACGTGAAAATGGGAAATATTCGACTTTTATTTTGTACAGGTTCTGCGTTCCCATTGCCATATTCTTACTCACTCTTGGCTCTTTTATGCTGCAGCAGTAGTTTATGCCCATATCCGTTGGCCTGGCCTAGGATGGGTCGTGGTTGGTGGCAGAGTGGGGCTGTGGTGAGGAACGACTATTTGTTGACTCTTAATGCCTCGATTTTGGACTTAGTGCCTAACCTTCTGCCTGACTGTTGGCTGTCTTTCAGCAATGCGAACGCAATATCCTGTGTGTATGCGAACTAAGAGTGGCCCAAACTCTTCCCCTCGGCAATCGATCCAACCAACCGACAGTGCTTCCTTTGTGTACCTGGTCATAAAAGTTCCGTGCATATCTACCGCTACTAACTCGTATGGATGGGTATCCCGTAGTCGATCGTTCAATAATGATTGAATCGCTCGCGCCCTTTGTGGAACTTGGATGAAACAAAGGTTCAGAAGGGTGCAGGGCACATCTTGATGATGATGATGACGACGACGACGATGATGACGACGTAACGAACCTTTAAAAAGCCCACACAATTTATTCCAGCTATCACGTTAGTTAGTTAGGTTCCACTCGTCCCGCACCATTTATGCTGCTGCTGTTGTGTGTTGCCTTTTAGGAGCTGGATTCTGCCTTAAATTGTTTTTGCATGCGCAAGTGTGTGTGTGTGTGTGTGTGTTGCTTTGTTTTTGACTTTGGAGCTGGAAAAAAAAAATCGGTGCTGCTGCTATCGAGGTGAGGGAATGGGTCACATATACGATAGGCCGCACATAAAAGTGCTTGGAGCGAGGGAAAATATCTTGCGGTGGCACGAAATATGCGCGCCTACACTCACATAAGCCCTCTGGCCTACCCTCGTTCAACCATCTAAGGTTTTTACCATCCCAAACTATGCTATTAAAAGTGCACTTAGGCGAGGAGATTCCATTAACGGGTGTGTGAAGTGTGGTAGGTAGGTAGGTACATATGTGTGTATATTCTTTCGGGATTCCTTTGCTAATATTTCACGTTTTTTTATGGGGAAAAGGGAGATTTTTTTTATTTTACCCGGCAATGAAGATGGAGTTGTGAGAGCTTCGGGATGGAAAAGTGATTGCCAAGTTTCATATGTCGGAACATTTAAGAAGGGAAATAAAGTTCTATGTCAATTAGTTGTTGATAAAAACAAAATAATCACCTACATAGGTAGAACAGAGAGTGACAAATATGTCATAAATATTGTTAAATTAGTCGCAGTCGTGCAAGAAATCCGTACTAAGAAGGAATAGTTGATATTTGTAAACATTTTCATTCAAAGTTACACATTTTTAAAATTACAAAATTTACAATTTTTTTTTGACAAGTTATGAATACTGCAAAATATTATGAAAAATTCACAGAAAAACCTGGGCAATTGTAGACATTTTTTATAACTTTTAGAATAATTATAAGATTTACAAATTTGTCACTCTGCCGATGGATTTCATATTTTATTTAAGCAATTAAGTATGTCCTTCAAGTTCTGTTTCAATCTGATAACGTTGTATTTGCTTATTCTTTAGACAACAGCATGTAAATTCCGAATTTTGAACCCCCATTTGGAGGGGAAAAAATAGTATTTATGACGGTTTTTCTTAGTTTTGCTCGTATATGAGTAGCTCATGAGCACTTGAGTCTTCAATCTCGTTTCAAAAAATCCCATCAAAAACGGTGCGTCCTACGACCAAAATGTTGACGGTAAAATGTTCCGTTCTTTAACCATATGGTTATAATATATTATTCAAAATTTCTAAACTTGTGGAAATCGTTTATTGAGTACGAATATCCTGAAAATGGATGTGTCTTACGAAAACAATGTTCGCCGTCGAAATTTTAGGATTTGAAGCTCTGCATTGTAGGTTCCTCATTTTTCAAATTCTTCGAATATTTCAAGAACTTTTTTTTTAATATGCCCGAACCCACATGGCATGAGCTGGGACTATAATCAGGGATGTTACAATAAGAGTTTAATTGACAACTAATTATTTCTTATGGTTACTTCTACAAAAATGTTCTTACCCTTCAAAAACTTTTGGAAGCTCTCAAAATTAAATACAGGCCTTTTAATTGAACTGCAAAAAAAAGGTATTCTATATCCTAAATGTCGTCTGCAAATAATAAGAAATGCATAAATTTTAAGGTATTTTTATTTGTGCAAGTTTGATTGTTCGTTTCGTTTTTTTCCACTACAAACACTATCTACTTATTGATTAATTTATTTTACGTAAAGCTAGGATCTTTGACGTTCATTAAGTCAGCACTACCATTTCCGATTTTAGATGTGTGACAATTGGTTTAATTGTCCAATTATTGTCGTAAATTTGTCACGTCAAACTTAACTGTTTGTTGGCATTACTCCTCGCCACAAATGATAAACATCTAAAACGCAGAAGTGATAGTGCTAACTTGACAGATGTACTTACATTTTTGACATTCAGCACATTCGTTTTAAAGAAAAATTCAATCTTGGAGTTCACACGTTCTTTAAAGCTGGACTGGTATTGTAAGGGATAAGTACTGATGTCAATTCTCATGAAAAGTTCTATTAATTCTATCGCTGCACATAATCTTTTTGACTTGCAAAGTTTAGGAAATTTTTTTTTTTCATTAGTCCACGATTGTCACGAAAACGGAAGTGACTGTCAAAAAATAGACTAATTAAAACGCTGCCATATTGGACAGCTGCAAGTCCATTAACAAAGCGTTAATAATCTATAAGTTCTTCCTGTGTCACACTTTATCAAAAGATGACAGTCATCTGACAGGCCACTTTAAATTAAATCACCAACTAACTATATTGTCTGATGAACTTTATTTGACGTATTATGAACATTTTTGACATTTGTCATTCGGGCACACTTTTGCACCTGCTGCCGGAAGAATTCAATTAGTTTTTAATGAATTTTCTCCACGGAAAGCAAAAAAAAAAACAATTTCTCTCCATTAATTTCCCCCCATTCGTCTCTTAAATCACACTATATTTCTTAACACGCGCTCCACTGTCAAAATACCACCATCGGACCCAAGTTCATTCAGGGTCACGTGAAATGGATACGAAAACCCCCACAACATCGGTCGAGTCGAGGTGTTTCTCCTCTCCTATGTGTTATTCTATTACGATTTGTATCAAAGTCGGTTTTGCTCCAATTTTAGAAATGTTACCATGAAACATTGATGAGAAGTAGAGAAGTATGGCATGGAATAGAAAAGAACACTGTTACGCATTATTATTCTCCACTTTAGGTCTCTGACACGAGAAAACTATAAAGAAAATAGGAAAATCAATTCCAGGTGTTTTAATTAGACTATTCCTCGTTGTTGCCTCTAATTGAAAATTACCTTTTCACTTTTCGTTTTATTGTTGAAAAGGACATCACTCTGAATTTAATTAAACTACAAAATCTAATTCTACAAAAAAATAGAAAACTAATTTCATTGTTTTTTTTTTTTTTTTTTTTTTCTTTACAGGTATGTAAAGCAACAACTTTTTTACATGAGATCACTTCAGTTCTTTCCCGCAAATTACATAAATAACCTGAAATAAAATAAAAAAAAAATTACGATAAAAACAAAAGGACTAAAGTGAGTAAAGTATTTCATAAGTGTACGTTGCTGCTCTCTTTTTTTCGGCGTACGAGATGCAGGTTGTTGGTTCCATAGATACTCGTACATACGAGTAGTTATAGGTGGACAGTTTTACCAGCTGTAGAGTGCATCCATGCAAGTATATTTATACAACAGTGTATAGTGACTGCGTTGATTACATTATTCTATACATTTTCATGTGGAAAAGTGTACTTGAAGTGAATTTTTTTTTTTTTTTTTTTTTGTATTGTTCACAAAAAGAAAATAAATAGAGAGACACAAACAAAAGCTTGCCAGAATGGTATAAGGACGAAACAAAAAAATCATCAGAGCTTGTGTTTTAAATTAAAAGCAATAAAATAAAAATTGTTGGCCAGCTCGTAGAGCAGAATTAAGTGTGCTCTTGAAGAGGAAGGTTGTACAACAAAGCAAAACCAAAAAAACGGAATAGAGAATGAAAAGAGAAAAACTGCACTTACATGCAAAAAGGATAATGAGAAAAACTACATGACAACAGTTTTGCTGGCGTTGCTGTGACTTCCACCATGAGTTACATCACCTTAAAAACACACAAGTGCATAGTTACGTATTCACTTGACAGTAGGGGGGTTTGGAGAGAAATCTTTAGAAACAAGTCCTGGGGATAAGGGGGTCTTAATTTAGGATTGGGTTTTAGGAAGTTGAGGACAATTAATGTTTAAAGTTTTTTTTTTTTTTTTCAGAGAAATAAAAGTTTTTTATTATTCACTTCATGCGTGCTTTTCATAATTGAGTTGCATGAACAGTTCTTGCAGCCATTCTGTAGCCGAGCAGAAATATCCTCTCCCATACTTGTTATTGTTATATGCAGAAAATAAGAACGGGAATTGGTGTGCCCTCTTTCATTCAATTGACGGCAACCCTTCGCAGTTCTTGCAATCAAATCTAGTTCGCGGGTAAAAAAAAATGTTAGATGTGTTTTTTTTTTAAGCCTAGCTAGCCCAGTGGCTGTCAGAAATGTCAAATTCTACATTTAAAACGAATTCAACAATCAGCTGACTACAACTGTAGTTTTTCTCCCCAGCCAAGATCAACTGGTTAGCAATTGTTACGGCACCTCACAGATATGTGGCGTGATTTTATTCATAGACGTTGGTACGCCTGCGGAATTTCCGGTTGTGTATGAACTTGTTCGTTAATTGAAACTATTTTGAATAAAATTCGTGGTCTGATTGGCGAAAAATAAAATGTTGTTAAATAAGGTCTAACATTACGTGTAGCATAAGTGCTTTAATTTCTAATATTAATTTTATCATTTTACATGCTAAGTATGCAAGAAATAAGATTCGATATTCATAAGTATTATATATACCGGCGATCGCTTTTAGAGCCTTCACAAACATAACCGCTTCTTGTGTTGAATTTTTGACAGTTGACGGCTAATGTCATTACGACTGCAGGCAGAAGTACCAATATTCAAATTCAAAAAAATCGTTTTAATGAAACACTTCCAAAAAATACGGAAATTACAAGAAACCAAAATCTGTCGTTACTTTTTCAACGCATAGAGGGCAGCATAAATATATTGTCAATGCCCAGCACCTGCAAGAAGAAGAAGAAGGCATACCACATGTTACCATTGGGTTAGAAACTAAGAAATTTGGGCAGATATCCTTCCAGCAAATGCTAGCGTTGACACGGAAGTGCTCTGGGTACGCTTACAAGGTGTTTAAACGACTATATTTCCGCTTGGAATGAATGTTAATGCAATGGGAGTTGGTGAGGTCTGTAAAGACCAAATAACACCAAAAAGACTAATAACATCCATAATACAGAATGTTAAGTTGATCTTGCGTAGGGTGCAAGTCTTGTAGGGACCTAGGGACCGTTCTTGCAGGTATGGAGGTATCTATTTCAATTGATGAAGCGAAACCCTTACTGAAATGTTCGAGTTTGCAGCAAACTCAGGCGGGGCAGACGCACAAAAACTGCTCGGCAGTTTCTTCTTCTTCAAGACAAAGGCCGCATGTGTCTGAGTGATTTGTGCCAAGCTTGTTGAGATGATGGTTGAATAGTGCAGTGGTCGGTAAGGAAGTTAAGAACTTTACGTCACGCTTGCTCAATGTGAGCAGTTCGTAGCTAATACTTGGCTCTCAGGCTGCACTTCGTGGAATTCAAAGCACATACGAGTAAGCAGACAGAGGCTGTTTGAAAACGCTTAAGTCGTCATGCATTGCACATATTTTTCATTTTTCAGAGATTCCTAGTCTATTTTTATGGCAATCGAAATGGGATCTGCTTATGAAACCTGATTTCCTTGACAATCCCCAATCAGTTCCGTTCGACAATACCGGTTTTAATGAAACGTTATCAAGTTGACCTAGCCTATTTATGCGAAGGTTAATAAATGCTTACCATCACTTTAGATTTGTAGTGGCCATTAGTAAGATAAAATGTAATCGAACACTGTAATGTAGTGTAATGAATGGCTTAACCGATTGTGATGAAATTGTCTTCTCTGTTGAAAGAGAGCGGTCAAAATGTAAATTTTACTCAACAACGATTGTGAAATAGCATCTATCACCTCTTAAGCTGTCAATTTCGGCAAAATGTATTGTTCTTACTAACCAGTACTACAGATATTTGGTAGAAATTGAAAAAATAATTAAATTTCCCCAGCTAATCATCATTCAACTCTTCCGCTTACAATCACCACTATCAGAGAGAGAAAGAAATCCCAACTCAATTGCATGATGAAGCACAAATCGCCCCTAAAAAAAGGCACACAAACGTTAAGAAAGCCAAAATCCATCGAATCGTTGCACTTTTCCCAGAAGAGTAATTCTCTATAAAAAAAAAAAAAAAAAAAATCATAAAAGATAATACTTTAAGCATTTCTACAAACGAACGCATCATTCACTGCTGGCTCTCTTCTTCTCTTTTTGGTTTTATTCGAAATTATAGTAAAATTACCATATCCTACATATAGACTCGACACACCACCAAGGCACCAAGGCTAGAGAGTATAAACCAAAGACGACGTATGTTGGTGAAAACACCCAGCTCAGCAAAGCAAAAAGGATTGACGTTCAACAGCCACATCGAATGATGCCCGAAAAATCCCATACCACCCATTCCAACCTACCACCTCTAGAACCGATCCATTTGTGGAAGACTCGACTCCAGTGTTCTCCTCCAAGTCTCTGTGTGGCCCGTCGTCTTCCTATTTGGAAACTTTCGGCAGGAATGAATGAAATGTTGTATTCAGAAATTTAATGGATACAGAGGGAAGAAGAGAGCATGCCATAAATATACATACGAATGGGTTTCCACAGCAGGAGGATGAGGGTGGGTGGCACTGAAAAGTTAGCCCGGAAAAGTTGGGTAACGCACATATGCTTCGTACAGCACAAAAATACAACGTTCAGATAGACACATGTTTGCAATTACAAAAACGAAAAATTCATTCGAAATATTCCAAGCTTGTTGCTGTGTGTGCTCTGTACTCCATGCCGCCTATGTTATCAGTTCGTCCGTCCGTCTGTCTGTCTGTCTGTGTCTGTCTCAGTGGAACTATGAGGATTTTTCGGAATTTATTCCCACTCCCTCAGTTCCGTTGGGGTGGCATAGTGCACCCCCGAATTAAGTGCTATGATGCAGATGGTCTATATGGATGCCCTTCGATGGAGATGCAGCGCTGAGGTTGCCCCCTCGCTATAGATGAGAAAATAAATTAAATCGATTTTATTTTCATGCAGTTTTCCATAGACAAAGAGAAGGGAAATATGTAATGCAAGTTTATTATTGCAGTTGAATGACAACGTGCGTGCTGGTTTACACTGAACATCACCACCAATGCGCATCGTTACATCAAAATGTCATTTCCATTTCTCATTTCATCTTATCTTGTTAGCAGAGTCTGTTACCGATTAATGTTTGCTAAAGCTAGCCGCAGGCTTAAAATACCCATCAAGTCTGGTCAGGCATTTTTTTACGAATATGTTTTCAATTTTTCTTTTTATTTTTTTAGAAAAAAAAAAAACTCACACACAAGTTGATCGTTGTTCTCATGCAGCACGGACATTTAAAAGGTGAAGAACAAGAGATACAAAGAGAACGCAGAAAAACCTAACTCATTCCGAGTCAAAGTCATTAAGATCGTTACGGAGCGATAGTATCCAGCTGCAAGCATATTCACTTGGGATGAATCTTAAGCCTTTTTTTCTATCTCCATCCAGACTTTGTGGATTTTCTTGGATATCCAGAGATCCAGAGATTTTTTTTTTTTTGTTTATCTTGTTTCTTTTTTTTTTATTGCACACCAAGATCGGATTGTCATGATCTGTCTCTGTTGTCTGTGTGATGTTTGTTATCAAATCGCTCGTTCTTCACACAACAGTGGGAAAAATTGTTTCCTCATGACGGTGGCAATTATAAATTATCCAATTTTTTATCGCTTCTCGGTCTGTTGTTCTGTAAGGTCTGTGGTCAGTGGTGACAAAAAAAGACGTCTTTTGATGGATTTTGATGGTGATTAAAGACGAAAAATTTGAATAAATAGCTACCATGTTGTTGGCGCGCTTATCCGTACATCAACAAGCATCATCATTGTTGCATGTGTCAATCAAGTGAAAACACTCGTTTTTTTCCCCCCTTTTTCTATTTTTATTTCGGAGACAGACGTGAGTTGTCTATGCGCGGTGATTTGTCAAATGACAATTTCATGTCATGGATGCTGATACTATCTGACACTATTGTTTATAATTCACGTCGGGAAATCATTTTTTACACAAACAAAAGCATAAAAACCAAAGTTATGAAATATGATTTACTCGTAAGCATTCCACATATTTCGGTGAAGATGAGAAGAGAGAGAGGATCAGCTGGCAACTGTCAGTTGCAAGAATTGGAGGAGGGGTGGAAATTTATTGCTGGAACGTTTTTGCATTTTAAATATTTTTCAAATTTGTTTTTATGTGTTTGCGAGTAAAGCGAGAATCTTGCGTAATAGTACGTTATTTTTGAAGTTTACTTTTGGAAAGAATAGAGAGACAGATGAGTTGACGGATAAAACATTGGTTATGTTTGGTCGGCTTTAGCATTGGCATACTAATCGAAGTAGTACCTCCTCGGGTTTTTAATGACGTTCTCCTCTATAGACACTGAACAACTTTTTTTTTTATTTTGGACTAGATGTTTACGTCAGTCGTAATATTAAAATCTTGGTAATGTTTAGATGAGTATTAGGATAGACCTTATGTCATAACAAAGTTTGTAACTGTTCAGTGTGGCTCAGTTCTAGCTCTATTTTGTGAAGATGATCGTCTGCCTAGACGTGCTGCTGTATAACTTTTATGCTGTTCATTTCACTTCTGGGGATGGCGTGGGTCTTAGAGCAAATTCCTCCGAGACTCCCCTATGACCGTCCTGCATCTAGTTTTTCTAGAGCAACTGGGACAAAAATAAAAAATATTTATAAAAGTATTCATGAATATATTCATCAAAATATTCGGAATCGTTTTTACACTGGAATGTGAATATATTTTTGTGATATTTTGAAAATATATTCACGAATAAATTGCTAATGTAAACAGCGCCTTAACCTTCATCCATCCCTAAAGAAAAGTCATACTACTATCTCTTTGGGTCTTTTTCGACCCCAGTTGGTTTGTTTCTTTAAAATAATAAGTTGGGTAAGTTTTTTAATTACTTTTTTTTGTTATAGAAATGCAGAATAAACAATTCAAAAAGGAAATCTTGTTTTTAGTCATCTAGCCTTTACACTCAATTTGGATGAACGATTTTTGTTTGGATTTTGACCACACGATGTACTTTTTGCTGACTAGTTTGTAGCACGTTTTCCTCAAATTAGAGAAATAAAATACTGAAAAAAAGTGCAAAAGCACACATAATTCTTTATAGGACATGTGCTTACACATATGAAAGAAAATATAAACAAAAAATTTGTGCATCTAGTAAAAATTAGCATATAGGGTCATTTTAGACTCACGGGACGGTTGTTTTTTTTTTTTTTTTTACTCTAGAAGGCTTCTGTATTCAGTCTTCTGACTTTGGACTCCGCAGACTAAGTTCGTTGGACTCAGGTCAGTAACCTCAGACCTTTTAACTGAAACTCGAATCATAAATTTATTAGTGTCTCTGATTTATGTCCACAGAAACAAAATCGCAGAGAAACTCTGAGCCGTTAACAGAGACTTCTAAAATAGGGCCTTTGATCTTAGCTCTCTTTTTTATTTAAGTACTAAAACCTTTGATATCAAATTTGTGAGACGATAGCTTTTAGTTTTGAGATGCAAGAGAAAAGAACAAATAATTTACATCTCTCCTTTTGAAAGAATTACGTAGTTGAGAAGTTGAGACCTCCAATTTGTGATGAATATAAAGATATATGTGTGTTGTATAGACGTTTTCAATAAGACTACCAATTCAGTATTTCAAATGACGCTACTTTACTCATTAGTGGACTTATGTATATTAGCTATATATATATATTCAAAAACTATGTACCTTTTATCATTGATGTAAAACGAAGAACGTTTTGTGGCCTTTTGACATGAACGAGCACAGGCACATACGAGTACATATAACCGGGTGCTTTATTCCGCAACTTTTAGATCTAGAAATTCAAAGTGACAAAATGCGTCATATTCTGGACTCATCGTACCTTTTATAAAATGATATATCCCCTGTGCTCTACACCACTCATATGTATGTATGTTAACGATTTTCTTAGAATTCGATTGAAAAAAGTTCCATCACTTATTCAATGACAAGAGTAAGGGGTGTGTTCGGAAGATGTAAATTAAAATTCCAAAGAAGTGAAAACTATTAAAAGTAACGAAAATATAAAATTAATTTCCATACACATTTCCCACTCATTTGTCTTACATCTAATTGCACACTTTCGATAAAAAAAAAAAAATATCTATAAAAAGCAAATTCCCACTTTACATGCTTTGCGTTCCATCCATTATGCATTATATTCAATTTTAAGACTCTTTTATGTCTAATTTTATTCACGTTCCTTTCCGGTCACCAAAAATGTACAAAACGTCCATGCCTACAAAAAAAAACATGCACGTTCTTACATTACCTCGAGGAAAAACGTCAAACAATAAAAGAAAAAAAAAAGTGTTTAATAGAAAAGAAAACAGCAACAATCAACCGTGCGTACACTTTTTTTTCAAGGTGGAATACCCCATTGCTGGTAGTAGTAGTATTACTTTCCAAAAAAACGTTTTCTTCCGTCTTCTTCACCCCAAAGAAGGAAATTACATGTAATTTTCCGCTTCAAAATTTTAATAGATGGTTATAACATGCAAAGAATTTAAAGGAAAACGATAGAACATCACCCTAATTTTCGCCATGTCACCGAATTTAAGAGCTTCTGGTATTGACGACTACAACGGACGGTCTCGATTTCTAAAGCACCGTGTTTACACAGTTGTTCGCCACAGCGTAACAAAAAGAAAAACGGAATTCTATCGAGAGACTAATCTCGGCGTAAAGTATAGAAGACAAGACCGATCTTATATTATGTTTACTTAGCTAAGTATATGGGGGCGTCTGTGTGAGGATTTTATTCGAATTTTTCTCAATAAGAAGAGTGGTGGTGGTGCCCACTGGATGCATTCATCGAATGTATTCGCTGATGCATCAGCAGCTGTTGTATGGCTGCCAACAATAACATTCAGCAGAGCACTACTCGAGATGTTTTCATTTCGTCGCACGAGATGGAAATTTTTATTTCTTGAGTGTTAGATCCGCAAGTTGTATATTTCTGGAGTACAATCTTCTTTTTATGTCTTTTTCTATGGAAAATTGATGTAAAAATATAATGTAATGTATGTCGAGAATGGCTGAGAGTCTTGTAATGATTAGCTTTATTGGAGCGACTTGACAGTTTGTTGTTGATGCTGTTGCCAGGCGTTTGGATTGTTTTTTCAGGCGTGCTATGTAATTAGAGAAAATTTTCTTCATTTTTTGTGCGTCGATTACAACATACATACGTATACTCGTATCTGAGGGCAGTTGTAAATTTTGTTGAGAGGAAAAGAAAAACATCGAAAGGAAAATGTATTGTTTTGATAGTTAATGTTCCATCGTGGGGATTTCGAGAAATGTCCCAATAAAAAAAAAAAAAAGAATTGGCCTAAATTGAGAAAAAGTAGTGAAGTCTTAGGGTTTAAGTTGTATAGTTTGGATGCTAATTTATTGATGTGAAGCGTGTCAGCGGAAAAGTTAATTTTTATGAAACAGATTTATGAAATTTTTAGTCTTTACCTTTGGGAACTAAATAGTGCGGGCTGAGTATAATTTATGTTAAAATAGTTTAGATCTTTGAATTGTTGAAATTCGGGTCAGATTTTCATGTAGAGAGATCAAAAGCTATCTGTCAGGCTACTTGTATGTTTTTTATGGGTGCTAATTCCTTTGAATTTAAGACTTCAACATTCATCCAATTTTAAACATTCTTCTTCGAATATTTACTGACTTTGTGCTATTGACTGTCTCCGCCAATCAGTGTGTCTTATTGTTTAATTATTTTTCATCATTCTTCTGGATGTTTGCCATTACTTCCAGGTGGTCCATAATCGATGTTAGCGGATATGGCATGTCGCCAATAATAATTTTTTTGAATGTTAAATAAAGTGATATGTATTTCCGGTGCCACTTTCAGTTTAAATCAGTGGCTGGCTGTCACTGTGAATTTTTTGATTGCTAGTGAGATTTTTCGAAACAAATGCTGTTTTTTGTATACTGAAGTGTTTTGAATGGTTTTCGAAAAAATATGTATTCGCACAATTACTGATCTCGTTAGTACCAAAATCAATATATCTTGAGTCCTTATTGAGCCAATTATCAAGTCTTTTCTAAAAAAAAAACATCGTCACCTTTTGGCTTTGGTTCTATTGAGTTTTTTACTAATTCTAGTTAAGAAGTATTTGGTCGTGTAGTTAAGATGCTAAGGTATAGGCATCTATCTCAACAAGTATAGCATCTTTAGATGATGTCGATTTGACATGCAGTATTGTATAGCAAGACGCTTCCACAGGCGTTAGTTCACCATTGCGACCGAGAGAGATTGCGTAAAGATGATCATCACTACTTACGATGCGATAAATAACTCCTGCAGAACTTTCTTTGTGCAGCTATGAAATACCTTCCTGATTGGCTTCAAGCTTTTCCTGCAACTTAAAAGACTCCTCTACTGCTCGAAGTTGCTCCAGATTCAGCTCATGTTGGAAAATGAGAATCATTCTTACAAATGAACTTGCTGCTTTTGAGTGCGGAAGTGAGACCGCTTAAGCGTGAATTTATCTCTAATTTTAGATAGCTTGTGTAAGCTACGACCAAGAAAAGAAGGTGACACTATTTTTCGCATTTTATGCCCTCTGTGGGCACAAATTGTGATAAGAAGTTTCACTTCCAACGCGTGAGAGTTCCAGGCATATTTTTTATTTATTTTTTATTGAATGCAACACCCAAGTCCTTCTCTAAAATTTGGCAGATATCAACTTATTGGAATCTTTGACAATTCAGTCCTTATTTAATCGCTTGAACAATAAATATTACTATCCATACCACTGTTTGCTTATGAATTCCGAACTGATATGTTAGATTTTCAAGTGGGTTTACAATTCTGATCAAGATAAAATGCATTAATTCTTCCAAATTTCCCAAACTCATCGTGAAGAGTAAACAAATTCTATCGAATCCTAATCAAAACATCTCAATTCCATTGTCAAGGTTAAGGTTTTACCTACTTTATCTCTATTTATTTATCCCTAATTAAACATTTATTTCACTATAACGGCGCCTAAATAAACGTTGTTATCATAAATTCTACACCAAACTATCAGTAAATTGTCAAGCGACCTTTTATAACAATTTAACCTACTGACCATTTAACAATCAAACATCAAACAAAACTACATATCGCACTCAAGCTGTGCAAACACTTGACAAAATGTGTACATAAAACGCACCACAATATCTCTTGTCAGTTTAGGACCTCTTTAGATTTGTTCTTCGGATAAATATAGACTGTTTGCAATCTTTTTTTTCTATTGTTTGACAAAATGCACCAAATACCTGAGGGGGACCTTAAAAAACACTGAAAGTAAAACATATTTTCCCATTAAAAGGGTAAACAGACTTCAAAAACTCGTTCGACAGAAGGGGAAAAAGGATCTCAGTTTCACGTAAGACTCTTAATGCGATCAAACTGCAACAATGCGTGTGCTTGTATTATGAAACTCAATCTACTTGGAGTTTATTAATAACACACAGGATCCGTCCGATGCGATATATAGACGACACATTCAAGTGGAGAAAGAAATTCAATACCATCCAGCTGATGGCCATAAGGCTTAGGTTGCCTTTTGTATACATAATTCCCTTTTCCACTTGAGACCAGTAATTATAGAGGATAGTGTTACTCTACTACTGCACTAGTTTCACGAAATGTATCTAGCACATGTTTTTTTTTTTTTTTCGTACTGTACCTATTCAGTCGCCTGTCAGTTGTTCAGGATATCAATTATGGCCATGAGTTGTGTGTGTATGTATAGTATATGGCGCTCTCACATCCGTTTCAAATTCAAATTGCAGATTGTTTGCTTAAAACAACACTAACGGAAGCAGTAACATAAAAAAAGCAAAAGAAACCCTATAACATTTCGAGATAAAGAAGGAGAAAAAAAAGCTCTAAGATATAAATGAAATATTTTTTTTTTTTAAATTATATGGTTCTGATGCTAAGCACGTTTCATTTATTATTTTGCTTTCGCCTACACACTTTTGTGGGGTGTAATAATGGGTGCGCGCGCGAGTTGTGTCGCCGAGCGTACACTCCTTATCGGTGGGCGGAAATCATACTGACCTTAGTGATAGCTGCAGTGTTGGACCTCAATAATGCTGCAAGAAGTTGTTTTTATAATACTCCAGCGGAACAAAGCTTTTACTTGATTAAACACGAGTTGACTGTGATGCAATTTGCTAATTTCGCTTCAAAATGTAGTTTATCTAAATTGAAGGGAATTTTTCTTTAAAGATTTAAATTTATGTGGGTTCAGAAGCCAATTAGCGTTGATTTCCTTCTATTAAGCTCCACCTACACTGATAAGTTCAAATCAGTTCAGAAAAATGGTGTAGTTTTATCTACATATATGTTTTTGTCTGATTGGGCAGTTATAAATATGTGTTTTTTTTTTGTTTATCTATAAGATAAGTACCTATTTACGAACACACTCATGTAAGAGGTGGGTTTATTGCATTACAAGGCTGCGTTCAGGTGACAAGAGGTGAATATAACTTTTAAATTTATTATTCATAGTGTAAGATCAAGGTATTTGTTTCAGTTAACACCAGTTTTATTTTGTCATTTTCCACCTTTTTGACACTTTTTGTCACTTAGATTTAAAATGAGGTCATATGCCTCATTCAAATTAGAAATCTCAGTCATTTTCTTTACCCACAAACCGGTGTTTAGCACTTAAATGGTCTAATAAACTTCATTGAACAACTTTTGACACCATCAATGATTCCTTTTTCTTAATTGAATTGAAAATATGTGTTTTATTTAAATTAAAAAAATGACATGTTCTTTTATGGGAGTATATATGAACATACTACTTATCAAACATCATGAGGGTTAAGAATATAAAATTTCTTAGTTGTACATTGTCTTTAAATGAGGGCTATATATTTTTTTCTATTCAAGTGTGGTCGGGTGTTTTGTTGCATGCTTGTAACCAGATATTTTTTTCTTATTATAAATTAAGTATATTTCTGTTTTGATAACAGGGAAAAACACATAACACATGGGATAAGAATATCGGTTTCCGGTTGTACATATTCAAAAATTATAGAAATGTGGAATATAAGATAAAAATATATATAACGACGTGGTGGTCTACCATTGAGGGGGTTTTTTTTTTGTGTGATAACAATTTATTGGAATCATTGTTTTGAAGCCAGAAACATGATTTAAGTTTCGAGTGAACTACAAAATTTTGATAACATTTATGTACATACATATGTCATTCATTGAGTTTGTCAGATTTAATACTAAAGATTGACTTTATAATATTTTTGATACGGTTGTAACAATATTTCATAATGTTTAGCAAGAGGAAAGTTAAGTATTTGTAATTTATGAACATGCCCTGCCGACTACCAGTTCTTAAAGACATCTCTGGTTTGCAGTTCGCATAGGCTTGTTTTAGACCGGCTTTCAAGAAAGATGTTACTGCGCCTATCTTCGCAATTTCAACCACTGCCTCTGTCCATTACGACTCGTACATATAAGAGAACTCCCGAAGTGTCCCCCAAATCCAATGTTAAGAGAAAGGTTGCTGGTTTATGTTTAAACCGTGAAAAATGTTCTAGTCACAAAATAAATAATAAGATCAAACTCTACCTAGAACTTATAACCAAATGCAAAAAATCGTACCAATTGTATTAGCAAACCTGAGTTTCAAACCACTAAACCAAAACTTTGTCTACCCCTCTATCCACCTTTTAACGTTAAAACCTGTACGGTGTTTTAGCGAAGCAAAATTTTAGGTACTCTCCAATTTGTTTCTCTAAAGAATTGCTTAGAGCTGAGTCAATTTTGAAGTGTAGAGTACAGTGGAGAAAAACAGAACCGACCTGCAATAACTGATACATTCCTCGTTTTAAAAATATCTGGCAAAATGTTCCATTTTAAATGTGCCACCTGTCAAAAATTTGTTTAAGAAGATGTATCATGCAATTAATTCGCTTGCTAAAATGCTGTGAAAAAATGCTTATTAAGCTCTGTGAACTGCGTACATAAATGCTAAATTGGTTGCTTAATATTTATCTTCGCTAGAACGTCGTACTAGGCTTAAGTAAAAATGTTCCTTATTTTTACATAATTCGCGATGTCGAAAAGTAATTGAGCAGTCGGTATGAGAGGGAGGGATATTTTAGGTGTAGTGGTTTAAAGCTACATAGATGTTGTTTGTCTATACCTCTACGGTTAATGTCCGCAATAATAGAGAATAATTGTTACAATTTGTTTCTATAAATTCAATTTAAAGTGTTTGGATAGGATAGCGTCTAAGCAGCTTAGACTCTGCGGCTTTTTTAAGGAAGCCTATTGTGCCATCCATCGGTGTAGGTGTTCTTCCAAGACCCATTGCCCATTTAGATTTTATTTTTAAGATTTCGGAAGTTGTTGTGTCTTAACACTACTATCAGGCAAGATCTTTTGTGTTGTTCTGGCATAAGGTCGAGAATGAACTTTATGCGAGCACAATTGTCAAAAGGTTGACTTTGATACTTCTTTAAAAACTACATACATTATATGTATGATCATTGATGTTATTAACATTACAATCGGGAAAGTTTGATTCTTCTAACTCATTCTTTAAAAAATTCAACCCGATTCTCAAGATTGTTATGATGTGTTTGATTCACTGAAAATGACAGATACAGTCCATGTCTCCATCTTGGATTCATACTTGGTGTACCCATACTTGGGAAGCATGTCGTCGTTGATAAGTTACCTCAATTGTTGGATTTCTAGTCAGGATTGGATGCTCAGTGTTGTTTCCATTTGCAGGTATGTTCACCTGTTTAGGCGAATGACCCAAGATGACATTAAGGGCAACTTCATTTATTCTGGGTGAAGTCAAATCAATAAACACTTCTGTCATTTCTGAATGAAACTTCTCCAATTTTTAATGTGCAATCTGATGATCTTTGTGACTTTTATCTAACATCTATGAACTGACGCGGAAGTCAAATGCATGTTTAAGATACATAGTATTCCTTTGTTTATTACATTCTAAATGGCATCAAACATTTCATTCAATAATTACGCTTACCATCCCCCACCTCTTTCTTCTATTAATCGTCTTCCTATAAAATTATTTGAAGTACAGTAAACATTATAAATCTTTTCGAACCCATCGCATTCATTGTTTGAAAATAAAACTGCATTTGAAGGATGAGGGTCTTAATGTCGATTTATAATACACTTCATTCTCCCATTGGAATACAAAAGGAAAAACCGGCGCACATTTCTCGATTTCGCGTAAGTAGTCCATTTATACGAGAAAAAGGGGGAAATAATTATTTTTCTGCTGATTAGCCACCCTCTTACATCATCAAGTCCATTCATTTTATTATTCTTTAGAAGTGTACCAACACACAATCGATCAATTACGGCTACTGTCATATCTGACATTTATCCACATGAATGGAGATTTCGGGTCCGTAGGCGCGAAAAATTTACATTCTCCACTTCCACTGATAGATACTCTCTCAAAGCACATTTTATTAAAATTCTTGTCGTCGTCATCGTCCTAAAACGAATTTTTTTTTACAGCAATGGCCCGTACACAAAGAAGAAAAAAAAACATTAAAAACAAAAAGGCCATTAAAATAATGTCACACTGGGTTTGTTACCCAGTTGATGAATGACTCTGGGGCATTTTTATGGCACAATGTGCGTAGGGTACAAGAACCGAACATGAAAACAGAACAGATACAAGTTCTTTCGTTTTTTTTTTTTTTTTTTTTTTTCATCTAAAAATTCAAATTTGTGTTGTCCGCACACAAACACACACTAGGCATATCATTTACATATGGTGTGGATGTGAGATACAATAAGCGCTACTCGATCAATTTTAGAGACAAAAAAAAGGGAAAGAAGAATCTCAATTAGCTCTTAGAAAGCCCATGAATCTAGATCAGCTAGCTCTTTAGATGACGCCGACCCGACCAAATAAGAACCAGACAAAACAAGAGAAAGAAGGGAAAAAATGAGAGAGTAAAACAGAAATTGTGTATGTATAGATAGTTACCACCAAATAAATAACGACTAAACGATTTTATTTGGCAGATATTAACGCCCTCATTAGTTCCACATGGGTCCGCCGTGGTCGCAGTAAGGCCTGGCACACCAGCAGCTAGCGACATGAAGCGTGTGAGTCTAGAAAATAACACAAGTGGGGTGGCTCCATCGCACACACATACACGTGGTGTGGTAGTCCTTCCGAGGAAGAGGCACACAAAAAAATGAATTATAATTAACCAGCAGAAGGAATTAATTAATCAGTAATGTGTCCAAACATGAGTTCTATTTTTAATGCTAGCCCATTGGTCAGCAATGGCAACGATGTATGGAACGCGCGGAGTGAGATAGTTGTTTCATTAACGCACACCGGAGTGAGCTAACGAACTAAATTTAATGCAAATTGACAACCGCCTATTAGGTACTAATGAGGTGAGGACATTTATAAAAAAAAGAGGACTAGGCAAAATATTTACGCATTTTAGTTTTAGGGTTTTTATATGATATTACAGCACGCATAATGGCACAAAAAAGTTGTGGTCAGTACTAAAATTTACTCAATTTTGCTTTATCGCATTTATGAATTCGAATTTTTTTTTTTTTGTGCGAACTTATAATTTTCGGTGAAATTTAAATATTAATTTGCATTTAAACTAAATTAACATTTAAAAATAGTGGAACGAGGTTAACTTGACATCTCTTTAAAAACTATATGAATACTGTCAGAAGTGTCATATTTAGTTGAAAATTGCCATTCTTATTCCATTTCATATAGAACTAACTGGAAATGATGCAAAATTCAGTTGACAAAAATGCGATAACCGTGTGTTAAATGAATATTCGACTGAGACCAGAGAGTAATAAAATCGGGAAAGAAAATTGTTCCTTCAGTTTCATTCTTTGAAAATCTCAGCCTGATATTCAAGATTGTTGGGATGTCAGAAGTGTCATGTTTAGCCCAAATTTGCTTACTTATTCCATTCCTGCCTTATAGAACTAACTGGAAACGATCTAAAATTCTGCTTAAAATGTGAACAAAAGAGTGATAGACGCATATTGAATGAATAAAACCAGACGTGTCAGAAGTGGGATGTTGAAAAAAATAACATTTACCATTGATATTATAGTAACACTAGATTTGTGATTGTGTGAATCTACCCATTCTGTGGAAAATTCAACCGTCAGTTCAAATTTGCTGAGGCACTACCATTTACTACTTAGATCCTGTCACAAGAACACCTGTGCGCCATCGAGTTCGAAATTCTGCATATTCATTTCTCTTCAATTTCTTTGTAATGATGTCTCCTTAAACGTTATGGCTCAAACCCTATGGCTTTATTTCTCTTGATTGCTTGTATCGCGGTTAAGACATCGGTGTTGCTGGGAAGCCCACGTATTGTTTTTTTTTTTTTCTATTTTTTTTTTTTTCATTCGAGTTTTACCTTCTCAACTGATACTTATTCGAGGTGATCAAGAAATCTAGCCTCTTTACCTGCTGTTGTTTGAAATTTCAAACAGCTTTCAAATTATTTGTGAGTAAGTGAGATGTTACTTGTTAGGCAAAAGTTTTAATAAAGTTGCGGTTGCCACGCCTCACATAACATTGTGCTTCTGTCTTCAACTTGCTCTATTCAGCACTAAAAAGCAGACCGAAAAGGCAACTAAAGACCCTCCACTGCCACAGAGCTATTGGAAGTAGTACTCGCTGACTGAAAATTTGTGATGATGATTTTGCTCATTGCTCAGCATCAGGATAACGCAAGAAGATTATACGGATAAATCACATTTTAACCGTATGGTAATTTTTTTTCAGAACTTAGTGTTTAGCTATCCATAAATATTCCTTGAATAATTTCCTAATCAGCAAAGTAAACGGTATCGAAATCGATTCAGCGGCTCTTGAGTTACACGCCTACAACGTGTATGTAATACTAATTGACATACAATTTAATTTTATATTATAAGGGATAATGAAATAAATTTATAATAAGTATTGTTTTGGAGCATATCTTTATTTCTCTTTTTTTTGTCTTTTCAGGTAAGTTTTCTACCAAAGATTACATATAAGGGCAACATGACGAGTAAGAAATATGCTTAAAAATAAATACAATGCATATGCATTATGTACACAAGGAAACTGAGGGAATTAGCGAAGATAGGTGGGAATAGGACTTCAGAAGTTCGGTATCAGTGGCTCTTTCTCGCCGGTTATTCTACCTTTGGGCTGTTAAGCATGATGACGCAATCCCAGCACAAACACTAAACATTTTTTACATGGCACCAGTTCTCGCGAATGTCTGAAATATTCGGGGAGCCATGAGATGCTTTTTCATTCGCCGTTTAGATTCGGCAATACAACTGAAGGTCCTTTTCATTCGTTCGAAAAATATGACATCCACAACCCTAATGGTTGTATTAAACCTGTCCCTTGAGCCTCTATGGGCTGTTTATGCCTAACATTTATTTTTTATTTTATTACATTCATATATTGGCAGATGTTATTTCTACGATGCCTTTGTCAGTCGTTTATCATTCTAAGCTAATTACTGGGCATATTTACAGCAATGTGATGATGTATTTTGAACATTTGTTCTACAAACGTTTGTACCCGACCTTCAGTCTAAATTTGAACCACATCGGCCGCTCTTCTTTGCCACATAAACGAACCAATCTAATTGGTTCCGTTTAAGTTTCGCTACCTAATGAATAGATAAACATTTATCTTTATACTAATTGGAAAAGCACTGTGAACTGTCACATTTTCTACACATAAGTGGGTCTCTGTTCTTTCATAACACCCTGAACCATAAAGAAAAAATTATAATTCAAAAAATTTCTTTTCTTCATTTTTTTATTACCAGAAAGTGCAGCTATTCCGGACTCTTTTTTACGACTTCTTATCTTAACCAGTTTGTTTAAACAATTAACCAATAAAAAAAAAAAAAAAACTTCAACATTCCAACTAAAACAGAACTACTTTACCTTTGCCTGCAGAACTGCCCCAATTTTCATCATCACGCACATCATAAAAAACACACCGAAAACTATTCAACTAATAACTTTTCTGTCAAACAAATTCTCTCCAAAATCAGTTGTCACTTCCCAAAAAAAAAAATACCCATTGCATATGTATATCTAAAAAAAAAAAAAATAGCTAACAAAGCTAAAGTGAAAAATAAATATTCATTAACTAGATTTCATGAATATTTTAGACAATTAACCAGCGCTACCACAAAATTTATGACAACTATTAAAGTTTTTTTACTGTCACAAAGAGCTTCGGCATTTTACCGATTGGGTTAAAATTTATAGAAAATTACTCGCGCTTAAGCTTTGAGAACGCTCATAAAATGTGTTTTTGTTCCTCTGTATCTTTTTATTTACTCCTGCTAATGAGGTAGGATTGACGCATATGCATCAACTGCATGATAACCGTCATCATAAAGTGAAAAAAAGAGAAATAATTTGTCCAGGGAATTGAAATCAGATATATGCAGGAACGTAGATTCTATAACTAGATATTGAATGTGTTGCATCACGGCTGAGCGTATCATATGATGGCAATGCACATCTACTGTAGCTATGTCTCTCACAGCCGATATGTTGTCATATCGATCGGCTATCGTATATTTATGTTCATTAGTGATTCGTGGTGGCATCTTCTTAACACAAAACCTTCTATCGGCGCCTGACATCTAGGAGATAGTCATTTTGAATTTGAATAGATACGAGTACACCTCTGTGTGTCCCGTGTATAATGTGTACGTCAAACGAGCAACAGAGTATAGAGATGACAATCTCGCTATCCTTTTACGCCTTTGGAGGTATGCAATGTATACGAAATCTTGCGAGATAATTCAATGCGATTGATGCAATTTTCATCCGAAAGGATTGCGTTGCATTTGACTTGGTTCGCTGGTCATTTATGATTTTAATCTTAGTGGGCATGCAATTCGAGTAGTCAAAGAGAGTGATTTTGTGTGCATTGATTATAGTGGACACTATGTGTACAATGTTAGATGCGAGGATACTGATTATAGGATGGGTAGAGGAAATATGGTAGCACATATAATTTTTTGTGGGGTTGCAGATACTGCGGGAAGGTTGTTGAAATGTCAGGTCTATTGGAGTGAAGAGGGCACATCCATTTTTTTACCCTCTGTCACTCACATGGCTATACACACCTTTTCCTTGCAATTCTCAGTATGTATCTTTTGAATGCACTTCAAGCTGTCCTCAATTGTTGTGATCCTTTTGAACTATATAACTATATGTGTTCTGCGACATAAAAAGTAGGGGGATTAGATGCACTGCGTAATAAAAGATCTAATGTAGCCCCCTCCTGGTCCTAGTCGGGATTACTCTCAGAGTCTTGTTAGTTTATTTGTTAGGCTCTCAGACAACGTTCTCTGTTGCTAGTCAATACTACACTGTTTGAAATCACATTTCACGTTTCCTAGTTACTATGACTACTATGGATCCCTACTGGACAATGATTCCGTATAGGTCTTGTTTAGAAGTTAGTTTGCCCAACCGTATCTTTCTATATAATGACGCAGCTAGTAAATTTACTACACCTGAGGTTCACTGTGCTAAGTGAACTCTTTCTGCAAATGAACTAGAACTAGCCTGGCTAATTCACCAACTCGCTTGTCTCGCTCTATATCACTATGACCCCGGACCAGAGTGGTTGTAACCTCTCGTCTCTGGGGTCATTCGTAGTTTTGGCTGTATGACTTGTTAATAGTCTTCTGTCGCTTGGAGTCATTCCTGGTAAGTACTTGTTGTACTATCCTTGTCCCTGACAGTTATTTGTGGCATATGTGACAGTCTTCCATCACTCATTTTTGGTTAGTACTTAGTCATGAATGACTAGTTTTCGTGGTTATCCATCGTTATTGCTTGGTAGCCTTCCGCCTCAATCGTCACCAGTTAGTAGTCTCTCGTAGTTATTCATTTATGATCCTCCATTATGCAGTATCCCGTCTCAAAGACACATTCGAAGCTTATACTCAATATGACTGGTTAGTGGTCTCTAGACGCTGGAAGTCACTCGTTGTTAGTAATCGTTCATGACTTTTTTGCTGGTACTTGGCTGATAAGTAATTTCTCGTTTCTGGTAGCTATTCATGATTGCCTGGTAGTCTCCCATCTTTAGGAGTTATTAGTGGATCGTACTCATTTGCCACTTGTTAGTAGTCTCCTTCTCCCGTAATCATTTGGGAATTCCTCTGGAACTCATTCGTACCTGTAGCTCCGACATGACTGGTTAGTAGTCTTTCGTATCTGATAGCCCTTTGTGGATGATATTCTCCAATGAGTGCTTGACACCTAGTCTCGTAGTCTTGTAGTTATTCCTGATTGGTAATCATATGCAGTCTTAAAATTTGACGGATGGCTCAAGTGAAAACGAAGTATAAGTGGGAAAAACCAAGAAACATTTATAATATTCGTGAAGTGAGGATATTAAGTATCATTAGTTTGAGCTATCAAAGACTCCTTAATGCACTGCCCAGCACAAATGTGAAAATCAATTCACCAGATTACACAATACTCTTCCAACAAGAAAAAACTGACAATAATAATGATAGAAACAATTCCGAATATTGTTTAAGAATTGTTCCATGACAACATAAATTGGAACAAAAGGAACCACCATTCTCATTGCCACAAATTCTTTCCGTCTGTCTCTTTCAAAAATGTCCACTTCTATTTACAATCATTCCATTTTCTACCTCTCTTTTTGTATAGCCCTTAGTGTCCAAGCAGCGTGTAAAAGCACAGAGTTGAGTATCTAGGACATGAATTCTCTTTCTCTGAGCACATCCTCTTGAAAAATACAGGAAAAAAGGATATCTGTGTACTCTGCACTGACAATTGCACATGACAATCCACTCTTTATACTGTGTAGTATGTACATGTGTGCAGTGTCCACTTGCCCACGGTATATACCATAATAATAATGCAGTAAATCGCAGACAATAGAAAACTCAATAAAACTAGACTAGAGTAGAGAGAGATATATTGAGGATGTGAACACTTCTTTGAACACAAAATAGTCCACATTTCGAGTTTATACCATGCGTTTTTACCAAAGAAAAAAAAAATATTTATTTGTAGAACTTAGACGATGTGACATTGCGAACAGACCCACATAAAAGGGTCATACTTGAAGTCGTTGGGTGATGCCAAGTTTGGTTTTAAATTTTTTTTCTTTCTTTTTTGTGTCAAAAGAGGATTTCGTCCTCTCTTGACCAAGCACTTCAAGTTTTGTACCATTTTGTCTGTTAAAAAAAAGAAGAAAAAAACTCTTGAAGCAAAAGTAAACTGCAGACATAATAATTTTTGCTTCCTCCGCATTCACCCTCCAAAAGGGAGAAACAAAAAATGTATTGGTTGGCAGCTTTCCCAGAGTCCACCCGAAATTCTCCATAATAATCTGTCATTAATTTCCGGTTATTATATCGACTGTTATAGTATGAATGTTGGGGTGTAAGTCACAAAGTTATCTGCAGGCTCACGCAAATTGCAAGTGTCACTGAAATATAACATTAAGCTTAGGGACAAACAGTAAACGACGACGAACAAAGCCCTCTCATAACTATTTTTGGCAAAGGGGATAACTATAAATACCAATTTCATTTCAATTGATCGCTGGTAATGCGTTTATGCCAGATGATATCTGTTCCACTCTCCTCGAACCCCTCCCAGCCACACACAAATTCATCGTCGTTGTCGTTTTTGTCTTTTAGCCTTCACAATGCAAGGACAACCCTGCGGCCACTTCATTTTCTCTATGTGACACATAATCATGCGTTCAACCCTCAGTTTTTTTTTTTTTCTCGGTTTTGCTGTCAGTTTATTTGGGGCAGTTTTTTTTTTTTGTGTACCTATGTTGAATGTTGGTTATTACAAGGGATTTGCAAACACCAGGCAAAGTTTTATTTTTCTTCTCCTTTTTGTGGGGAGGAATATTCTCCGCAAAAAAAAAAGGAATAATTCTTCCATTGCAAATTGATTTCACGCAAAATGAAAATTATTAGGATTATATTTTCCCTTCAATCGATTTTCGCTTTGTACACTAAGCTGAGTGAATCTTTCTTTTTCTCTCTTTCGTATTGTGTATTCCCCCCAATTTCCAATTTGTGTGTCCTTAAATAATTTACAATGCAAAAGCAAAAATAGAAAAAAAAAAAAATTTGACGAGAAAGTATAAGTATAGCGGTAGGTATAAGAATTGACTTTAGCCAAAGAAATATTTATTTGCAATATCTGAGCTTTTGCTCGTTTACAGAAATTCTTTGCGAAAATGTACAACGCATAAAAGTATGATAAGATACGACGGGGAATTAGGTTAAAAAGGGATTAGGATTTATTTTTGAAAAATACGACACGTGACGTACTTACTTAAAAATCTTTATTCTAAGATAACATGTGACATGTGAAAAATGTGACATTTACAATCCAACGAATCCGTCATTTTATCAACTGTCAATCTGACAGGAAATGATAAACTTCAACCGATAATCCTTGTTCTTTTTTTCCAACTTAATTAATACTCCCCCTCCTGTCGAAACAATGAGCATTATCGAATTAATCAGGACCAAGTATAAGACTCTTATTCATTACTTCTCTGTAACACTGTGAACGTTAAGTATGAAAACAATGGAGTTCATGTATACGAATCTCAACCTTTTCATCTCAGATTCAGGGGATTTCTTCTTTTTGTTTTCAATGGACGGGTTTCATGTTGCTGCGTGGGCAGTATATACGTCGGGCAACAGCACACTCTACTGGGCATGATACGAACATAATAATAATGAGAAAGAAGAAGGAAAAAAAAAGCGGACCATTACAGATCGTTAGGGTGGTTTATTTAATAATAATAATAATGGCATACCATGCAGTTTTTTTTTTTTTACTATTTATCGTTTGACTGACGTCACTTTTTTTCGTTTTCTTTTGATTGAACAAGGAGTATACAGAGAGGTAAACAATTTCCGCGTGGGGGCAACGATTCTGTGTTCGTCTTAAATTTATTCATTACTTCCATGCGATTGGAACATGTAGCAAATTTTATTTCTTTTTTTTTCTCCTCGGTTAGCTATGTTTTATTCTTTCTTGAGATTTGTTTGATTTGCAGTGAGCTACTAAAATGTTCTGTCAAGTGGGAGCACTTGATCGTTTTTCTATACAAATTATGTATACAAATTAAAATTTGAAGAAGTTGATTGGGGGGGGTTGTAGAAAAGAAACGCTCTAGAGGATTAGTTAATTTTCGCTTAAGTGGATATCATAAGAAAGAGGAGAAAAAAATATTATTAAGACCCGCGTACGCCGGCCGACGTGACGGACGATAGCATGTCAGTTTGTTTACCTACCTGACTTTTTTTTTCAATGTTTTGAAGTGGTCTTAATTTGAACATGAAGTGTGCACTCAGTAAGAAATAGTTTTTACAAATGGTTGTGCAGGGGCTTTAGTAATTGAAGTGTATGCTGAATGACAGCTGTTGTACTTTTTTTGTGGCAATTTGGCAGCACAATTATTTGACAACTATGTATATTGAATGTATTTTGAAGGATTCCAGTGATTTTAAATCATGCATATTAACTAATTTCGAACCGTATTTTTGTATTTCTGTCAACCTGAATATCTGTTGAGCTATAACTCGTAATTGGCTCAACATACTCGTATGCAGTTCTTTTGATAAAAGTTCTGTACAACTTTTCTCTTACAACTTTTTTCATAACTGTTACGTATTATACGGAAAAAATCCAAAAATAATAATTATTTTCTGCTTTTTATTTGTAAAATAATATTTTTTTGTTTTTCGATCAAGGAGACATGATAATGAGGCAACCATAGTATGCGATATTGGGACAACCCAATATCGTTGGATGTTGTGTAGTCCCCTTACCCGAAAAGACATTCCGTTGGAGTTTAAAAATAAAACCGTGAGAAGCCAATAAATAGTATTTATTCCGCTGCTTTAAATCGAACTTCACTCGCATTAAGGTGCAGCCCCATAGGCGGCACAACATATTCTTTGTCCGCAACTGGTTCGAATGGGTAACCATTTTCACCATTTGCTATGTTGATTCCAAAGACGTATGGTTTTATATGGCTCCACCTGCTCATTTAAACGATACAAACGATAACACACTTTAACCGAGGGCCACCCTAGTGAAAAATCTGCTTATATACCGGATATTCTTCATTTCATACGTTTAATCAGAACCATGAAGTGGCTTCACACTAAAACTCAACGGAAGGGCATTTACCTAGAAAAATCTTCTGTGCCTCCAAGGACGAATATGCCGTGATAGAAATTGAGCTGAGAAAATTAAAATCAAAAGCTGCATTTTCAAATGATGAGCTGTTTTTAAAGGATATTGTCGTAATTATACCCCGTCTGGTATGTATACCATAAACTCCATATGTCATCTTTAAAAAGAACGCTCACGTTCTCAGAGGAATATTCTACCAATGCGAATAAGAGAGACGAGGGGTAGAAATACCAGCGTCCTCCATCCGATTATAAGCGAAATGGGATATAAACGCCGTATTTTGGTTTTGCTTTACCTTGTCATGTTTACTTAATCTTTGTCTGTGGTAATCTCAAAATTTCACTGTCAAAACAGTTCAGTTAAATCATATGTATATGCTGTACATATAAATAGTCTTCGATTTTTTCTTGATGTGACATAAGTCATACAATGTTTATTGAGAAATGACTGATTGATTCTAGTGCTTCTATTCTCTAACAAGTTCCGAAGAGTGATTAATAAAGATAAAACGCCTCGCTATTTAAAAACCTTTTTCATAATACACAGCCTTAGTAAAATTGTTCGCCAGTTTTCATTCATCGACCGAACCCCATTGAACTTTGGAATACATTCTTTCTTGACAGAGCTTTACTTACAGTCAAGAGGTCGGCGCACCATCTTTGTCAACTGCTTTTAGCCGACAGGTGTAGATATATTTTTATCTTCTCTTAAATGCACTATAGAATTAAACTATGATTTCGGAACAAAACAAAAGTCTACTACTATCATTGTCGGCGTAAAATGTCAACCCGCTGAACTAGGTGCCAGAAAGTGCAAAAATATAAATAGTTTTTTTTTTTTTTTTTCTGTTTTAAGCACCTACAATTTTCGTCAGAGAATCTGAAAACAATCAATATATGCTTTTACTCCTGCGCTTTCCATCCTCGGCGAAATCGTCCATCATCAGTCAGCACCTCGTGTGAGGTATCAGAAGTGTAAAAAGAAATTTTTATGTTCGACAAAACTGGAAATCGGTTTTCACCATCCTAAATAAAACTACGCCGTGTCAGACCATCCTTGATCGGTGCCAGAAGTGCAAAAAGTCTTCTGTTCGACTAAACCTAAATTCAATTTTCCATCCTTAGTAATGTATGTATTTCCAATCGATTCATTAAACTTCCAATCAAATACCCTTTTGTAATCGCCTGAATCCACCCTCTTAAGCACAAGTTAACAAACAAGTTATCAACTGTGTATAAATTGTCGAAACTTCCTAAAGTCAAAACTTTCTACCTAACTGTATAACCCTATTTGCAAAGTCAAAGCAAAAACTTCTTTCATGCATACAATTTCCAATCAAACAAAGGTGATAACACAATCTCCTCTCCATACACAAAACTATTTTCGAGAACAGATCAAAATTGTCATATCTGACACTCAATCAATACGAAATTCATCATCAATTTGTACACCCAGCATATACAAATAGTCAATCTGTGTGTGAATTTTCCTTGTGGTTAACCATAACAGTAATAATAAATAATTGCCATTCATTCCTCTCTATTCGTTCTTCAGAAAATCTTCTTTTGGGTCGATAGAGAGAGCACACAGAACACACGTTCGAATATACCTTTGGCGTAATTGCTTACAATTTGTAAGCATCTTCAGAAAGCCATCGATTGAACGACCATAAGAGTCCTGGGATAAATGGTAATCAATTTTCTTTAAGTCATATTTCATAGCCTATATGAATATTAGAATATTTCAATACATACATATGTACATAGATAGAAAGATAGATTGGTGCAACTTTCACTCCCAAGGTGGGTATTGTCTTCGAGAGGCACAGACATTTGTATGGTTAATTTTTGGGGTAAATGTTTTGACGTTCGACTCATCGTTTGTTGTCATTTATCTCAAATAACAGACAATAGTTTCGTTCCATTATTATTGTACACAGGTATCATTGCATATGCATTCAGCGCAGTCTATACAGTTTTTGAAGAGTGAATGTTAAATCAAGTGTTTTTGGGTTTTCTCCTAAACCCCCCCATTGTTATTCAAATTGCGTGCATCATTGATTACATTTGCATTCCAAAGTGATAAACATTAAACTGACTCATAAAATCTATACACATAAAATATGTACAAGTTCTGAAACTGGTTGCATTATGAGTTTTTGACTTTTATCTCGTTATATGACCGTCAGAAAGTGTGACAATAATGACGCGTGGATAATCTATTTTACTTGTGAACTGTCAAAAAATCTAACTGACACTCTATGACACTGGTATTTAATTATGCTCTCTCTTCTTCATTGTATGGTAGTGATGCGCCCTTGAGAGATGATGAAGAAAGTGTACATAAGATCCATTCTATTAGCCACAATTATGATGGACAGATATGGGATAAATGTGAGTAATGCCACGCTGAAGTAGCTGCTTTTAGTACAAGTTTCGGTAACAACAAAACCTCGTCAAATGCAGGCGATTGATGGGACTTTAAGGGCTGTCAGAGTTTTTTTTTTCTCTCAAGTCTCTATCTATGAATGGATATTGAAAGAGGGTGGTTAAAGTACTTTTAACTTCTTTTTTTTTTTTTTTTCATCTTTTTTGATTGATGAAAGATAAACAAGTTATGGTACAAACGATGAGGAATTAGATTGTAGAGAAGTGGTTGTGATGCCATCATCAGCAGCCCTTGCATATCGAATAGTCACAAAAAAAAAAACCGGCTCAGCAATGTAATGATGATTAATTGCTTGAAGCTGTGGTCTATCTATACGTCGATTACAAGAAACCCAATTAATTTTTTTCTTCTTTCCTACTTACCGAACCGGCTTCCCTCCCTTTCGTTAATTTTGGTCAGAAAATCTTTCTATTTTGGGTCTAATAGGTGACGGAGTTAATTGTTTTCTTCTTCTTTTTTTTCTCTTCCCTCTATGCCTATTGAGCCTCCAAGGCACTCCAATTTGTTGGCCGTGAAATAAGAAGTAATAAAAAAACCGAGAAAGAATTTTCTAATTAAATGCCGAGCTTGTAACTCCTAGTGGTTCTTTAAATGGATTTTTAAGATTTCTTGAAGAGTATTTTTTTTTTTTTTTTGTTGAAGCTTTGTTAAGGTATTTTTTTGTAAAATTTTAACAGTCTATCGTCTTAAGATTGACTGAAGTGTACATGTTATACTGAGCGAGAACAAATCCGCAAAGATCAATCAGCGAAAAATACGTGACTGATGGAGTACGAAAATTTATCGTTAATGGGTTGAGATTTAACCATTTGTGGCGTCAAGTGTTGACTAATTTCAAGTGTTTGAGAGTTGTTGTAATTTGTTTAATATGCTTTTGATGGTTTGCTGCAAAGAGGGCTTCAAAATGTTGAAATGTAACGTGTGAGTAGCTACTGAGAGGTTTGATGACGTTTAGTTTTAGTATTGATCTTTGATACCTTTAATCACTCTCGAAGGCTATGTTTTACGGTGTTCTATTTAAAATACTTTTATTGCATTTTTTTCAAACATTGCTCCAGCGAAATTGTCAGTTGTATTCCGCCTTTACTATTGTATTGAATACTCATTAATTACCCTTTAAGTTTATTTTCTTACACTCTACTGCACCCTCTTAAGTGAAAAGTAAAGGCTTCAGGCGTCTGCTCTTCGATTTTCATAGACTAGCCTGTTATGGATATGTCGGGTATTGATGGTTTCTGCCTTAATGTTCAGAAATATTATGACAACAAAAAAGCTAGCTTCTTGTGTTAGGTGTCACAAGTGTACAAAAAAATACATTACCTACTTCTTAAACATATTGTTTTCAGGAGAATGTCGTTATGAACTTAATTTGTCTACACCTGCCAATCTCAGCGGAATAGGTTCCACGAATCAGCCTGTCGTTGGAGGTGTCCGAAGTGCAAACAAAACCTCATAATTTCTGTAAGCACTACAATCTTTCATAGAAATATCAAACAAAATTATTCTTTTCATATCACCTTTGGTGGAAAACAAATTTATTGATCAGACTGTAGAGTATCCGAAGTGCACGTAGAGACTGTAATGTTCAGAAACGTAAAACAAAAAATATCATTTAGTCAAATGTATTGTGTAATGTGTCAAATGTGTACAAAAAAAAATCCATAATTTCTGTCACAAGAAAACAAATTAAGTTTGTACCGGAGGATAACTGCACCATTGATTAAACTATGTAGTATCCTCATCGGAAATATTAGAACAAAACAAAAAAAACAGTTCCACTTATATCACCTTCAGTGGCACACTTCATTGATAAGCCTGTCGTGTGAGGTGTCAGAAGTGTATTCAAAATCACTTTATTGATTTTTAAAGATTTCACGTTGGACATACCCTTAGGCTAAAGATATTTCTGACAAAGTGGGCTCAAAATTTACATGAAACTAGGTCCATTAAAGATGGTTACAATTTAAAATTTTTATATCAAATCAACTTCTACCTCGGTGAATTTTTTCATTTTCTAACAAAAGTGTCAGAAGTGCACACTACATATTCAATGATCAAAGACAGCCCACGTCTTTCTTAAATTCACACGGAAGCATTTTCTCATTTCATGTATAGTTCCTACACGCATACTCTGAAGTGTCCTTGAAACAGATTTATGCACATATGCGAAGAATATTAAGATGAAAGCAAGCGTACTCCCTAAATCCACTTGATGGATTTTCCGACATCTTACCTCCGACGCAAAACTATGAATTTGACAGAAAAAGGAAAAGTAGCAAAAAGAGAGAGCAAAACGTACTTAAGAAGAGAAAAAAAAAACTGCATGATTATACTACTATGATGAGAACGATGATGATGATACTGATGAAAGTGACAAATGTAATTGCTTTTTCTTTAATTAAAGCAGTGGGTGGATAGCTGGAGAGAAAGTATGCAGCAGAGGCGCCCTTGTCCTGATTTCCTTACCTTTGCACTGAGAGCATAGCTTGCAACAGATTGAGTTAAGATAGTCATTATCCATTTTTTTTGCTTCCACTTTTTTATCAGCTTGTTGAGGAATATCAAAGTGAAAAGGCGTTAAATCAATCTACTCCACTTTGAGAAGTAGAAAGACAGACGAGGAAGAACAGTTTTTTTTCTGGGAATTCCCAAGGGGTATGTATACCTATAAACTCAAACCCCGGAACTTTTGAAAATTAGATGTGTTTTGGATTGTAGTTTATTTCCGACGGGTGATCTCTAAGAAAATAAAAAAAAATAAAAAAACAGAATAGCAAAGGATATGGTACACTTCAGCAATTTGAAAATTATATTCTTTATCCGCATCCACCCGCCATCCTTTATGAGTCCCCAACGAAATTTAAAATGTGTGTGAGCGCTATACCTACCACCCTCCTATATAGAGAGCAAAACTCGAAAGCACAAAGCGCGTGAAAGATGATGAGGAAAAAAAAATCCAATTATCCAAGAAACCCATTTCGTCGACATAAATTACTCCAGCAGTGATGCTTAAAAACAAGAGCGCCATGACGGAAACAGTTCTCCAAACCTAACCAACCAACCATTTCAGCGTCTATACACAGCACTAGCATCGCCTCCTTCCGCCATTATACTCTAGTCATTCGTCCCTTTCGACTTATGATTGCTCTATGATTGCGCAAAAGGGAACCGCGCTACGAAATTCAACCTAAAAAAAGCATGACAACAAGAAAAATAGGGTGCCCAACCCCACCAAGGGAGCAGAAAATTAAGGGCAAACGCTGTCTGGTGGTGGTTCACTGGCAACCACCATCTACCACCATCCAGCAGCAGCCTTGGAAAAAATTGCGGAATATCATTATGAATTTTGTAAAACTCAAGGGCTAAGAAAAAGGATGCCCCAACCAAAGAAACCGCAAAAGGATCTGCGATTGTACGAAAAGTGTTTTGTTTATATAAACTTTAACAGTTTTTTTTTTAGAATCTTAAGGATGTGTGGCATAGTTGAATGCATATTCCTGGAATTTCCCTTAAATTGCATTTGTGTTCTTTGAAAACCATAGCCGCAGCTGTCAATTGTGAAATGAAATGGCAAATGACAAGTAAATGTCAAAATGTTTTGCGACTTCGATTAAGAATTTAGGCACATTCCATTCCGCGAAGCATTTTGATTGAAATTGAAAATGTCATTGTCGCATTCGAGTCCCAGACATTGAGTGTCCTTTCTTGTTGACAGCAAATATATTGTTTTAACCTCGTTCACCGCTTAACCCATCTTCGTTAGTGACAGCCTGCTGTGTTTTTCAACGTGAATGTCATCGGCAAATGCGAGTTGGTAGATAGTTGAATTAACTTTTGAAAGATTGTGGCTCTTTTGTTCCCGAATAATTGAATATAAATTATATGACAGGTCGCCGTTTTGTCTAAAGTCTTATTTGACATTAAAGGACTCGGAGAGGATCACTTTTTAATTTGTTTTTTTTGTTAGGATATAAATGATCCTTGTCATCACCAAAACATTCTATAGAAGTGCTCTTTGTAGACTCTCAGCACCGACTGTTCGGGCCTCGTAGCCCTGGCATATTATTTTCTAGTAAAACTTTCGAGCATCAGTCCTTCAGCAGTGTGCTACTTAATCGGGGAAGTATATAATCTAGCGAGCATTCTAATGCCGCTTTGAATGCTTCTTTTGTATGTCCTAGTCTGCCCTCCTCTTGTTTAAAGACATAGAAATATAGTTTGACGCACTAGCCCAACAACATTGAATCTACCTCCATTGTAGACTGATTTGTCAAACTCAATCAAATAGCCTTTAACAACATCGATCAGGTTTGGGAATGGACAGTTTCTCTGTCAAAGCTTTTCTTTCAAATGTCCGTTGTCACAGCATTGTTTGACTTTGTATAATCCCGATAACCATTAAATTCGCGCGTCATTGAAAACATTGACTTAAGGATCTACAAATTCAAACTCCTTTGTAGCTTCAATCAATGGTTCCCAAGTTGATTGCCTTTTTTTTATTGACTCGCTTTCGCTTTTGCTTGCAATAACTTTAAAACTTTTCCTTCAGCAGATTAATTTTTTTTTTAAATAAAAAATAATCCCAATAGATGTTGCTGAATTGATTGCGATCTAGTGGAAAACCTAACCGCGAACGCGGCTTATGTAACATGACACAGTAATGCAAACCATATTGGTCATCTGTCAAAGTTTTCGATTCAAATCAGTTGTCAAAGTTACGTTCGACGTTGTAGGTATAATGGCGATCACCATGCACGAATTATTTAAAACATCCACTTAAAGATCTACATATCCAAACTCCAATCAACGGTTCCAAAGTTGATTGCCTTCATTGATCTCCCGAATAACGCCTACCACAGTCAGCCGACTTCTATTTCTACTGTGTCGCCTACCACAGTTCATTGATTACCCTGTAATATGGGGGGAAGCCAACTCCCGCAAAAAACAAAACTCAACGCAGATCAAATTCTCAAACCAGAAGATACGTAAAGAAAATACCATTTCCTCTGTACAATTATGCATAAATTAGAGTAGCAACGTACACAGGTAGCGTCATGTGGGCGAGGAGTATGTTGTATGCTGCGCTGCGATTTAAAATTCCACTAAATTACACATTACTCCCCACTTCACCGCTTTTGTATCTATTGGCGACCTCCCAAACGTTGAAGTTCTCCGAACTTTTGATGATGATGATGATATTCAATTCACATCACGGACTACACGTCTCATCCACAAAAATACACGCACACACATAGAATCTGACACATGTGATGCGGGTAGTACCTTGCTGCCAGTAAGACCCACATACAATAACCCTGACATCCTTGGGATTATTCGTCTCCTTTAATTTTTTTTTCGATAGTGAAACGAAACAGGACAAGAACGAACAAAAGGCGAGGCACAGGGAAGACGTCCTGAGTAGTTTGTCAATATTTGCTTATACTATTGCCCTCTTCTATCCGCCCTCTAGGGCTATACACCATTGCACCATCCCAGCTTCCATAACAACTTGTGACATTTACGTTACACGGGCGGACGAGGGGGCGATACAACAAAACGTTACTACCTGTTTCTGGTTTTGTGGCCAACAACCAGATGAAGAAGAAACGAAATAATAAAAAGGACTCTTTCTGAATGTGTATGTGATTGGATGTGATTGCCATGTCAAATAAGGGAAAATTGATGAAACTTAAACCGAAGGAGAATATTTCTATAGTGCAACATCCCTTCATATCTTTCTCTCTACAACTTCCACCCACATTGTCTGTTTATTTCTGTGTCAATGTCAGACTAATGTCATTTGTCACTACTACACCATACCTCCATCCAGATATTTGTATCCTTCCACATTCCCGTTCCATGAAACTATTTTCAAAGCTTTGTGTCAACTGTAGTTCCAATCGAAAGCACAAAAGAAAACAAAAACTCACAACAAAAAAGAGCGGAAAAGAAAAACGAGACACGAAACCGTAAAGAAAAACTTTTCGGCATTCTTTTGCTGCCGCAAAAAAAGAGGAAATTCATGTGGTTTATTGAATATATAGGAACGTCACGTACACAAAGCACGGATAACAAGAAACAGGAGGAGTTCCTTTCTTGTTCCCTGAACGCTGTCATTTCTTTTTGTAGGTCTTTCGTCGTCGTCGTCGCGTCTTCCTGAGCTTAAATATGTCAAACTCAGTTCCTTCATGCGTGGTGAATAAGAGCGGTAAAGTGTGGTAAATGCGGTAAACCAATTGGTGAACTTAATTGATTTTGCGGTGTCATTTCGTTCCTTCAGAAACGAGCAAGGAACTCGCACAGACATTTAATCCTTTCCTCCCACTCTAATAAATAATCCCATTATACTTGTACTTATTTTCTCCAAAACACGACGGCACAATAATTCACCCTTAAAATATGTGTACATACCACTTAAGGAGCTCTAAATATACACACACATAGCCTCTTAAGAATGCCGAGGGAAGCCCGACCCATATAATAATCATCAACATTCTCATCAGTAACACCCGTAAACCACCTTGTTTCTCATCATCGTATTGCACCGGAGTTCGTCGTTGTCGTTGTCGGGTGTTGTCATTGCTGCGCGTCGTCGTGAGGTTGAGAGACACTTAATATTTTGGTCTTCCGCAAAAGGCTTGAATGTACCTCGCTCCAATGACTACTTCCAACCTCACATTTCTCTGGTTTCGGGAGGTTAGTTTAAGAGTTTTTGGGTGCTTGCCTAAAACCACCTTACCTGCTTGATGTTGAAGTATGTATGTATGTGCAGTTGGTGATATATAACGCAAAGAATATTTGAATATTTGGGTAATAAATTTCTGAAAACTAGGCCAAAGTTTCCTCATTTTGATAATTTTCCCATTTAAAAATGTTGTTTTGACATTTATAATTGTGGAAAACGTTATTGTGGTGGGTATGGTGGGGTGTATTATATTTCCAATTAGACTTTGCACTTTTTAATTTTATGACAATTATAACTTGTCAAACTTGGCTATATATTTTTTTTTTATATTTGTCTTAGATTTTGACATTTATTTTTGACATTTGAAGCCCTAATCTGCATCCAGATATTTTTTAACTTTTCACCATTCCGACCCTCTGCCAAGTAATGCCTCCCAACAACAAATAATCCAGCATTAAATGCAGGTCATTCCACTTTGTCTTGGCATACATCGTAAACCCCACCAGTCAAGAGAAATGAACTTTCCCCATAAAACTATTTCGGTCAAATGCCATTTAATCGTAGAGGAAGATATCGCATTGCACCACCCCTTCTTCTGGTACAATTGCACAAACCCGCAAATACCAAAACAATTCGTAACGGGTGTTGATTGCAGAGAGGGGTCCGATTCAATGCAAGGGGTTTGTGTCAATGAAAAGAACTTACCTCCATTAAAAAAAAAAGAAAAAGACACCGAAACTGAAACTGAGGGAAGGTAGAAGAAAAACCAAAGACTACTTAACCTTCTTAAAGGTGCTTGACATTTTAACTCGTTAAGTTTCCAATGGCAACTATCGATGGTAGTCTTTTGGTTGCAACCCTTCGAACCGCTAAGAGAGTGTTTCAAGTAATCGCGATTAATGAGCCTTAGGACACCGTCAAGTACTAATGGCACTATTGTGGGTTGGTGTTGGAGTGATAAACACCACCACACCCACCACTGGTGTTTAATTTCGAGTGATTCATAGGTGTGGCGGTGAAAATTCTGTGACGTAATGTACATTTACATATGTAAGACGTAATGTGAATTAAGACTATTAACAAAGTTCGTGACAGAACTGACAGATGTCAACTAAAAATTATTCTAGCGCACGAAAATCACTGAAGAACACCGGGCGCCAATGGAGGATTGAGCTGCAGAGCAAATGATCGGAGGTACGAGTATATAGTAAGTCTGCATTGGTCTTTCATATTTGTGGATGGTTAGGGTCTACACCAATGGCACTATATCCTCAGATCGAAGGCATCCCTTCCGGGTCACCTCATCACCTATAAGTTTTAGTATCTGTATTTATTTAAAGAGATTCAATTTACACTAGGGTAGCTTAAGATAATTTTTGGATACACTTTTGGCTTCTTTATTCTCACTCGTAACTTTTCGCAGTGGTCGGCACTATCCCGAAGCTGGTCGCAGTTGGTTCTCAGTACCAGTTGAATATATAGTTCGGGTATAGTCTCAAACAAAATTAATTTATTTTTCTGATAGGTTACGGAATTTAATTCAACGTCAATTTAGGTACTGGAAGCTCTTAACCAGTACACCGGTTCTGTAACGCAATATATTTCCCTGGAAATGAAGTAGGATTCGGGCGGAGCGTACGTACCTACTCTTCATTGCTGAACATTCGTCTCCAAATACCGTCAATACAGATATCCTCTACGTGGGCTGAGTGAAAATTTCATAATTTCGTGCAATGTCGCAGGCTCATAAAATTAGAAATTAGCTCACATAGGCCTATAAAGATAGAAAAAGGATTGCAGCTAGATTTACGCTGACTATCGTTTACGTTAGCAATGTCGGATACACAATTTCTAGCAGTTTTCATACTTATCCGACGCCGAATATACGCACATACGTCACATATCTGGCTGGAGGTGTGTTAAACTCAATGAGAATGTTCACAGTTCTCCTGCATTGGATAGGCAACCATTTGCTTGCCGGAGAAACTTCAGTTCAAACCGGCGTCGGATGACGGATATACGGCTCAAAGTAGAGGTAGAGAACTCAATGCAAGCATTCGCATTTTTCCAGCATCGGATATTCGGCACACGTGGTATATACGACTCTAAGCATGCCGCAAAACCCTTTTTTCTATCCATCGGTTATCGGACGTTGAATACATCGAAGTGTATAGAACTCATTGATAGCGTTCATAGGTTTCATCCGGTAACACACGATGTCGGATACACAATTTGTCCGACTTCGGTTATACGACTCGCTCCTTGATAGACAAACAGTTTTGCCTTATCTAAAGGACTACTAGACGAAATTCGATAACATTTTAAGTGGGGGATCCAATTGTAAAAGATGTCAAAAGTCGTTATTGTCAGGTGGTCCCATCTGCAAAGCATCAGAATCGGATGCAGTCGAAGCAATTTATGAGGCGGGGTAACAAAAATCATCAAATCGTATTTCCGACGTCACTGTCATATATTCGAACCGATATCGAATATGTGTGAACGTGTTCACTAATTTCTATAGACCTCAACCGGGAAATACGACGTTGGAACGTATGGAAACTAAAGAAATTGTGTATCCGTCGTTGGATATCTGATGTGTGAAACGATTCAAGTTGTTTATTTTGTATATGGTAACTTGCAGATATGTATAAAAAAGAAAGAAAAAGCAAAAGGTACTGATGCAAATTGATCTATAAAGCAATTGTCAGTTGCAATGAAAAGAGGATATGAAACGTCCGAATATATAAGGTCAAGTTTAATTACAAATGTCCGTCCTCCCCTTCTATATATTGTAATGAACCTTACGATCTTTTGAAAATGTAACAATGTTTGTATCAAAAATGCATGTCATTTCATAAAATCACACAAAAATGAGAACAGGGACATCTCTTGTCATTCTTTCAACAGAGAAAAAAAAAAGCAGCCGTAAAACTCTACTAAAATCTTCTTTTCATTTCGTTTGGACTGAAATTGCCAGAGTGGATCTAAGCCTATAAAGGGCTTACAATTTTCTATTCGACTGACAATTTATTATTATCCCGCTGAATATTTTTGAATATCATCAACTGCAACAATGATTCCACCTCTGTGCTTTTTTTTCTGCCTCCTTCTCCTCAGTATTCTTCTCCCCTTCAACTTTCTGTGTAGAGTAGTAATACTTTGCTTCTATGGCAAATTGGATTACATGGATGAGAGAGAAAGGATATTTTCGAGTACTTTTTCGCTTTTTAATATTCAAATTTGTCAGCATTCTCTCCCGTTTTCCCCATTCGGTTCGTTTGTCAACTCATCAACATTGATTGAATTGCCATAGCAAGAAAAACAGGAAGAAAGAGAAGAAAAGTAGTATTAATTTGACAGTGGATGCCCCAAAATATCTTTTAAAGGATTAAAATCCTTATGCAATATCAGTGGGGGAGGAAAAAAGCAAAAGGGTGACATAACCTCTAAGCAAGTTGAAAATACACTCCAACTGACACTGCAACAAGGGAATAAATAATTTCGTTGGCATCCTCATCCTCATTCTCTGTCTCGTTCTCCTCAACTCGTTGCTGCTTCACTTTAACCGCAAATAGGATTTAGTGTCTGCTACAATAAACGAGCGACACAATAGTGTAGTAGTAGGGTGTGTGGACGAGTAAAAAAACCGTAAAACAGTACAATGCAAACCTTGTCTTTAGGGGGTAAACACAATGTATGCGAGTGAGAGGAAAACTGAGCTCTGCTAGTTACTTGGCGCTTGTATGGCAGTGATGTGTTGGTGGCGTTAGGTTAATCCAAAGGAATTCATTTATCCTCTTTTATTTTGCTTTTTTTTTTTTCTTGTTGTTTCTTTTATTTCATTTCTTGAGAAGATATGCTCTTTCTTGCGTTGCGATGTCGTCTCTTTTATTATTCATTGCGATGGCTTTTGTAAGAAGCTTATCTAGTCAGAGCCAATCCAAGCCAGTTGCTACCACATTGCACGACAAGTGTTATTACTCTGTTGCGAATGAAATGTTACCTTTTGTTTGGTTGAATAGTGTAGCAGCACATTAAAAAAAGGCCAACTAGTCGAGAGAATTAAGAGAGCACCACACAACAAATAAACAAAAAAAAAAATAAAACAATGAAATTGTTAAAACAAAACAAACGACAGTTTTTCTCTAAAACAATTGTTTCTATTTTGGTATTCTTTTCTTGCAGGCTGTCTCCTTGAAGGAGTTACGCCATCGGCACCACCGGATGTCCCACCGAGGAATCCAACAATGAATCGTATGAATAATGGTCGTTTAGCTGGTAACCCAAATGATTTGGGAGTAGATTTTGAGCCATCGTGTTTGGTACGAACGCCATCGGGCAACGTTTACATTCCTAGCGGTAATTTAAGTAAGTAGAAGATATACATTATTCTTGGACTTGTAAATTTGTATGAACTGTATGTAGTTTTGTGTATTTGGGGGGGACTTATCAAATGGGGCCATCACGGGAGATTATGCTATTTAGAAGGGTAGATAATGATGAAATGGGGGTTGAAAGACTGTCAATTTCTTTGAAAAGAAAGTAGTATGATAGTTCAAATGTGCAAGAAAGTGGAAGTCTCCCTAGCCATAAGATTATATATATTCCACTTACAATTTCTGTAACATAGTATTATGCCGTCGAACTTGTATTCACTGAATTTCGACATAATTTTACATTGACAACTATAGCAACTGTAAGGTTGTCTTATTTTTGCATTGTACAAGCCTTAATTGTTGTTAAACATTCAATGTTTTTTTATTCTTTAAAAAAATAACAGCAGGACCTACACAAAGCTGTGTTATGCATACATTGTCACATTTTTAAAAGAGAAACAAAATTAAAATACACTTTAGTCTACGTAAGTACATAACTCTATAATTGTTTTGAGTTCAAATTTAAAAAATAAATAGAGATCACGATATGTAACCAATCGCCCGGCAATGTACGACCTGTACCGCGCACTTAATTTTGGGTAAATTGCTAAAGCGAAGTCTTTCTCGAAAACCATAACACGAATTTCGACGGTTTTCAAGTCCGGTCTAGTATCTGATTAGTTCAGTCCTACCCAATATCATTAAGAAAATAGTTTTTTTAATAATTATTTGATCAACAGAAAGAAACAATGCTTCAACGGAAAGAAAACGAAAAGAAAGAAACTGAAGCACATTTTTTTTTTTTCTTTTTTTTTCCTGCTAAAATTTGTATCTTCTGCAAGTCAAAAAAAAATGTTTTGATGGAACTTGGTTTGTTAGTTTGGTCTGGTCCCCTTCCATCTCTCACCGGACACAGTAGTGTTATAATATGCGGAGTGATCAAATTCGGTTCTTTTCAAGTACTTTTAAAAATGGGGAAAACGCTCGTGAGAGACTTATTTAGACCAAAAAGTTTCAGAATTCAGTGTCAAGTCGTATATACATAAGGTCAAGCTGTTCAAAGTGTGACCTTGCAAAATGGTTCTTTTTTTTTATTTTTATTTTGTATTTTTTCAGCCAAGCTTCATATATGTATGTATATATGTATTGTGCATCTTTAATTTTTGAAAATCATTATTATGAACCAATGTCCTCTGGTATATTTAGACAATTACCTTAACAGATACTCATCTATGAATATCCACAACCATGTTTATATTTTCAAACTACAAAGCTGCATTCAAAGTATTTGATTAAAGTTTCTTAAAATATAAGTCCGTTCTGAAAATCTTTGTGCTGCTCGCCGAAATGACCAACCAAACTAGTCATTCCCCACTAGATTCCAGCTGGCACGAGAAGAGCATAAACCGCTTTCGTCTGTCAATAACCCCCCCTATGGTAAAAGGAAAGTCACTACAAGTGGCATATGAAGACATTTAGACATCCTTTCCTAACGTCCACCCAGAGAAGATCGTTGACTTACCTACAGTCATCTTCTAGAGCTGTTCAGACTATCTAAAATATCTAATTGCTTTCTTAACTATCGCAACAGTGTCACTTTCAACTTTCACCTGAATTTAAAGTACGAATTGCATTTATCCATTACAATGAATTTACACACAGCTTTAACCAACTGTTCCACGTTAGGCATAAATAAGTGTAATTTCCTCATTTCCCTCTAAGCTTAGAACTAAACCTCTAAATTTCACCTGTCAATGTCAATTTATCCCAAGTGGTATATCTGAATTTCTCTTCATTATGCCTCATATTTCCTTCAAAGACTATAAATTTGCATTCTCTTTTCATTCACCTTCCATAGTGCACACAACGACGTACTACACCGCAACAGTCTGCCACTCCTTTAGTGCACAAGCAAAAGAAAAAACCAAACTTTTTCTCTCTAGCGCAACGAGAATAGTGCAATAATAAATTATCATATCCTCTTTTATATCCATTTTTTACGACCTTCTTTGGATTTATCCTTTTTGGCCAATCTATTTGCATTCTTTTTTTTTTTTTTATTCCTGTGTACTATAATCTAGCCGTTAGGTGCATAAGGCTTCATCGCACATTATTCATCCAGAAATTTCTATATATAGAGAGATAAAAATATTTTAAAATCTCTGCCTAGTATCCACCAAAGGCATTTCTATTGCCATAGGTTTTCATACACAAGGGCATCCGCCAATATAGCAACAAAAAATTCTACAAAAATCAACACAATAATCCCTTTCTCGCCCCATTTTCCTTCTTTTTTTTTTTTGTTTGTGTTGCTGAATTTTTTCTCTCGCACACTTGAAAACAAATTGAAAAGTCAACCAATTCAACGTATGAACGATGCAAGGATGCCCTGCATTACCATCATCAACGTCATTCCTGCCACCCACTTTTACACCCTTATGGTTGTCTATGCCACTTGTTATGGAGAAAAATATTTTCCATTCAAAAATAAAAAAATAAAAACAAAACAGAGTCAACTGAGCAAACAAAAAAGGACCATAAAATGTAAAAGAAATCCCATTCACACAATATTTTCCATATTGGCATATTTTTATAAATTGCTAGCCTATTTCCGTTCTTTTTGGCGTGCACACACATACACTCTTGCAAGCACTATCGAGCAAATTACCCACCAACGGCTTTATTAAGCTTCAGAGGGCGCGGATAAATAATAAAAAAAAAATACATAAAAAAACTACAAAAAGAACTGTACTTGTACGTGTATGCATATTCCCTTAGCGTTCACTTTTATTTCACACACACACACATATACATGTATACTTTCAGAGAAACTTGGAAAAAAGCCTATAAGTATGTGGCACTTAACCAATTTAAAGCTCTCCAATGTTCCCTTTTAGATCCTTTTTTTTTTATCATCCTCCCCATTCACCCCCTTTTATCCCAAACTGTATATCCTGTTTTTATTCACAATAGCAACGGCACACTACTCGTACTCTCTAACTACAATGACAGTCCTTTTTGGAAGGCATTCAGCCTTCTGTTGCTACTGCTGCTGGAGTCATTTTTCGGGTAAATCGATAACCGCACACAATCCACCATACATATAAAGGTATACACATAGTCAATGTGTGCCAAACAATGGGAGCGTTGCCTTTTTTTCTGAAGTTGATGCTGGCCATGATGCTTTTGTGTCATTTTAAATGACATGTGGTCCTTGCAGAGCTTAAAGTTGATCCGTGTGCGTTTTGCGTTTGTAAAAAACAAAAAAAAAAATAGAATCATAGTCAACGAATGGACAACAAACTGAATTGTTGATTAATACCGTTATGACAATCTAGTACAGAGTGAAGTTGCATACAATTTGAACTCGCTTAGATTTGAAATGTTTTTATTGAATGGTAGTAAAATATTTTAATTCTGAGGCCAGTTAGGATGATAATGATAGTATCAAACTTACCAAGGCAGCTAAAGTAGTAAAATGGTTTTGTGATCTGTGCGTCGAGATTTGCATATATATATGTATCTACATTCAACGAACGATTGGAGAAGTTATTATGGTGTGCATTTTGTGTTTGCTTACTTAGAAGAGAATTTCTCGGTTTGCTTTGGAAATATAAATATTTTGTTTAATTATTTAGCCTATGAAGAAATTTAAATGTTCATTGAAAAGGATTGGTTTTGATATAATGAGCGTGGTAATTTTGTGGTGGAAATTAAGAGAAATGTTGTTTGATATGTCACTGATATCTGGCGCCCAACTTGGGAATTTAATTTAAATTTTGGTTAGCTCTAATTTATTGAAATTAGTTTTCCTTCTTTTCTACTTTAAGCCAGAAAATATACTCGTATCGATCTTCCCAAATTTTGTAAGAACTGTAAGAATGATTAAGGCCCTTCCACAAGGATGAATCCTCAAAAACAGTGTATTTAGCATGATTTGTTGGCTGTAAGGCAGATATGACTGACATTGTTCGTGAGGTTCCAATGTCAAGAATCAAAGTGCAATTAGAAGGAGATCGTATAAGCCGTTGGCCAGGACTTGTCTAATGAATGCTATCGTCGTTTCTACAATAACTGACCAAGACATTGACCAAGAAGGGCATTGAAAATAACTTTAGGAATATGGTTCATTACTTTAGGGTCAGCCGCTCACATCAATTGGGTCAAGAAACACTTTGAACTAGTGATAGAACTTTGCACAAAGAAGAAAACATTTGATCCAAGGGTAGGGAACTATCTTGAGATAGATATGGTTTTAGCCAAAAAACTCCAATGTTTACATTGACATTATCTCATTGAAAAGAATAGTTTATATGGCTTAATAAAAATTAATAGTTTGAAGGTACGCTGAGCTGGGGCCCTACTCTGTATTCCTTTTCGAATTTAAAAACTATTCGAAAATGCTTTTCGATTTGACACGCTCTAACCCTTTCAGATCGTTGCCACAACTTTCCGATTTTGTTGCGAGTCTTGCGTTCTGAATTGTCAGGGACCAACGTCAACGTAGATGAGGGAGGTGTACTGCATATGTGTTAAAAATGTTTTTGATTTACATTGCCTTTAGCAACATTATTATGACATCGTCTTTTAAACGATGTGTTCCTGGGAGTGTTTAACAATCTCATGAAATGTCTAGCAACTCCTTAGCAGTCAATGTGAATTTCCATCATTCATTGGAGTTCCTTCAGTATACAAATTTGACATAGCTTCATAGTTCTAGTTTGTTATGACAAACGAAATTTCTTACAACAACTTTCGAATTAAAAAGTGTCAATTTTCCAAAAGAAAGTTGAATTGTTGCCGGTAGCAAAAAGTTTTTCCATTCTCGAATAAGTGCTAATCATCCGCTTCCGAATATTTTGAATTTCCACAATCGAAATACAGAGTAATTTTCAAAACGTCTGACTTTACACCGTAGTTAATGGACACCATTTTTGAACGGAAATATCTCGACAACAGTGTATCAAACGAAATAAAAAATTACATTAATTGTTTTAGGTTTTGAAAATTTCTACAAAAAGGATGCCAAATTTTTCAAAATTTTCGAAAATTGTATGTATGCAACTTTTCAAAATGTCTGATTTTACCCAGAAGTTAACAGAGGTTAATATCTCATCTCGAACACGGTGTATCACCCCAAACAAATTATTTCAATCAAAATTTTAGGTTTCGAAATTCTCTACTAAATGGCAGCCGAATTTTTGAAAATTGTAGGTGCGCAATCTTCCAAAATGTTCAACTGTACCCTGAAGTTAATGGAAATCGTTTTTGAGTAGAATATATTGAAAACGATGACTCCTACTAGACAAATTATTAGGATGAACATTTTGAGTTTTGAAGTTTTCTACAAGATGGATGCCGAATTTTAATAAATTATGTTTTTTTATTTATTTATTCCCCGCTTTCGGAATAAAATAAATCATTCAGTTAAACTGTCGATAGCCGTCCAATGTCCTTGAAAAAGACGAAGTACCAACTGAGTACGATTTTACAGACAAGACTACTACACCAATAGGTGGCGAAGTGTACAATGACTTTGTCATGTTCAAGAAATGCTGGTTCACGCAAGTCGCTATGCTGGAAAATGGATCTGGTCGCTTTTAGTCTGCCACCGGCGACAATTTGACTTTTTCTCTTCTGAGGCCCCTCAAGAGAGATCGCATCAAGAAAAACCAAGCTGCAAACTATTTTTGGCCTTACGAATTGCAGAAATTTATAAAGTTTTTTATTCTAATTTCCATTGGAAGTGGGTGGATTATTTAATATCCATTCATTGGGCATCTTCTGATGTAAATTTTTCTGTCAGTAAACAGACAAATAACAGACAGAGAATTGAAACGTTTCTTATTCCTCCTATGGTCCCTCTTTGATTTTATTTAGTGTGAGTTTCCGTGATAAATGGAACAAACAAAACATGAAACCTAATAGCTGATAATTGTATAGATTTGTGCAGATGTACATATGAAACCTTTATATTTTTGCGTGAATATTATATCATTTTCAACTCTTTAGGCCATTAACGTTGAAAATGTAGCCCTTCTGTTGGATTTAGTGTCATGTTTTTCAATCAAGAGTGATTCATTTTGTTGTACATTATTCACTACCAAATGGCGCCCATCTTGAGATTGTAGTTATGGAACAAACAAAAACCGAAACCTCTGCCATTGAAGGGATGATTCTAATTATCGATTTAAATTGTTCTATATTTCAGCTAAGAGTAAATTTGAAAAATGTTGAAGGTGTTTCATCTAAGCACTGAATGGCGCCCAACGCGGATTCGTATACCTTTCAGACAAAATGCAAATTTAAGCTCTGCTCTCAAATGCAGTTACGTCTGTAAAAAAGTATATTCGAGTCAAGAAGTAATTGCACTAAATACAAACCATGAACCAAATAGCATACATCATCCTACAAGTGCAGTGACCTGACTTTGTTTTCTCAGGAATATTTTCCCTTTGTGCTTGCAAACATTTAACATTTAAATCGCCTTACATTTGCATTTCAAAACAAACAAATAAAAAATTACAAACAGACGTCACCAACAGTAAAATGAATTTTAAATACATATTCACTACAAGTCGTCGTCAAAATAAAAAAGTAACACTATGCACCACCGGCTGCACTACACTTATTCCCAAAGCTTTTCCACTAATTGAAATGAATTTCTATGTTCGTTGACATTTCTTCCTCTGGCGTCGTCATACCATTCACACAAAACTCCTTTTAACAATCCACTATCCGCCCGCCATATTCACTGTCAAACTGGTGGGGGATAATCTGTATCCCACCCCCACGCCCACCCCAGAATCATATGCCTTGAAGTACTTACACATCTAACATCAAATCATCCGCCAACCAGCAACTAAGGACATCCAATCCTTCTAGTTCCTGTTTGCATATTATTTTCATTATGCTTCTTCTGCAGTCAATGCCATGCCATGCGATGCCATCATCGTCATTCTTGCACTTGTACGCAGTGCCACAACAGTCGCTTCCTTCGAATCAGTCAAGTAAGTTGCAATACTATGACTGGGGCGCAGGAAGAAACAAAAAACATCCATGAATATGTACACATGTCGCGCATATGCTTTTCGCAAAACAAAACAAAAACAAACAGGTGCACCTACCCTATGTATCTGGGTGTGTGTATATGGGGGGATATAATGAAGGAATTTCAGTTGAATATATTATTTGCATTTAGTAGCAAAAGTACATTTGAATATTTTCCTGTTCTACTCGGTTTTTTTTTTTTCCTAATTATTTATAATGTATGTACGAGTATGTATTTTTTTATTTTTTTTTTATTTAGTGAATAACTTAACCAATCTTCTGCGGATGTGGCGGCAAATGGATGCGGTTCCGTTTCGCCTATGCATATGCATTAAATTACGCCCCCTATCCGCCAGCGCATTATCACACACAAAAAGGAGTTGCGGAAAAATAAAATAAAAATTCCTTTGCTTTTCAAGTATTTGTTTAATTATTCATGCGTGTAGCGTATCCTTGAATGCATCATATACACAAGATACTCTCATCCGAGATGAGCGTATATCCATAATTAACATATTTTCATCCAGTATTTGGCATACAATGCAATTTTTCTTTCGCGCGAATTTTTCGAGAGATAAGTCTGTCTGCGACTACTTGCCGGCGCAATTATCCTTACCTTGCCGTATACCCATTGCCTTTGTTGTCTTTATTTAATCATAGACACATGCAAAGAGTGATTTTAAATAAGGAAATGCGATTTCTTTGGGAAATAATCCAACGAAAGAAGAAGTATCCTCAAGGATTCATTTCCTTGGTGTCATTATCGAAGGAGACAAAATAACGACAAAGGTAGTGAGCGTACTACCGCAGTGCATTATCCTCCCACTTTCGTCGCGCATTCCTGTACATACACACATTCATTCGAAGGAAAGCAGTTGAAAGAAAGGACAAAAAAAATGTGAGTGTTTCGCTTTGGAAATGGGAACTGCTTTTCGTTTGCTTTCACAAAATCTCCCCGGGGGACTCTTTAAGCAACCGAGATGCCTTGCCTGTTACCCCCTTCCCTATACTCGTATGGGAAAGGACATTTTTTCGACACCCCCGCCTCCCTACACATTTTTTTGTAACTCTGTGGAAACAAAATACAAATTTCGAGAGTTACTTTTTTTCCCAGTTGTTTGGTTTTTTTTTTCGCTTTTCATTATTTTTTTCCCGTCATCCCCTTTTTTTTAGAGCCCCTAGGGGGCTTGCAAGGAGTACTGTTGAAGAACGGTCGTGTGGTTGGAGAGAAGATCAAATTGTGTGTTTGTGTGTATATTTTGCATACATTTCCTAAAGTTTTGGTGTAAATCTCGAAAATCCGGTACTTTTTCCAAACATTTTATCTAAACGCCTTCCACACAGCCCCTGGGGGCGGTGAACGTGTTAGCTTTATGTTTCTTTCTTCGGTTTGAGTCTCTCTTTTTTTTCGTTCGTTCAAGAAAACAAGTGGAAAAAAATGTTTAGAAATGCTCTGCGTGTATTTAGATGTTACTTTTTATTTACGTCAGTCACAAAAGTAGCTACTCCTGTTCGCATGTTAGTTGATGGTAGGACGTATAGATATGGAGATTGTTTTTCTGGTTGCTTTTTTTTTATTCACAAAAGGACGAAGGACGTGCTTTTTATTTTGTTGGTGTTTTTTGTCCGCCTTCAGTTTTCATTTTCGAAATTGCGCTGAAAGTATTTTGTCTTCAGAAAGGTGACAATATGCATGGAATCCTTTGCACACTTTCGTCATCGTTTGTTATTCATACTTTGCATGCTTTTGTGCGTTGCTTGGGATGTCCTTTGAATATGAGACTACTTCCATTAGTAGGATGTAGGCTAGTAAAACAAGGAAAGCGAGGAATGTGCTTTTTGTCCTAGTTTTGTATACAATGGAGGTTTTAGAGAGTATTATTGTGCCTAATTGCAGGATGACGGACAGGTAATTCAAAAACTTGGCTAAGTGGTGCACGTCCTTAGAATTTAAACAGTCGTCTCTTCCATTGGAAGATAAGTATAATATCGTTTTCAAATAATTTTGAGGTGTGTTGCACAATGCGAAGCTAATGGAATTCAAAATCCTGCTGCAATCCCAAAACAAGAAAACCTTTTAAACTTGAACTACGAATATGTCAAAATAGTCCATTAATTTTCAATAAGCAGTTCAAATTAACTGGAAAATGTCGTCCTCTGGGCAACCATACAAATAAGAAAGTATTTTGGAAAGCTACCTTAAAATCAACTTCCGTCAGTTGTCTCGTAGTTGACAGTTTTTTTTTTTTGAAAAGATCTTGACTTTTTTAACAACGGTCTTTTGAGAAAACATTGTAGCCGCGAACGTATTCAGATACAGAAGACACATATGTACATACATATGTAAAGGTATTATATTAATGTTAGGGTACCGTGGGAAAGACTTAATTTCTGTACATTTATGAAGGCTCTATCTCACCGCGATGGGCCGATTATTGAGCCTAGGCTTTTATGATGGCATGGCTTCATAACCTAATTTAAACTGGATTTTGATAGTAGTTTCGGTTCCTAATTCTAGCTGATGTGGTCGAATCAATTTTTTGTTGCAATTTTTGTCAGACATTGGCTGTGTATTAATTAATGGTTCGCCTATTAGCCCAACATTTGGAAATAAATCTTTAAAAGATCGAAGACTACTAATAGTAGAAAAATTAAAACCCGACTGAGTAGTGGCAGATCTTAGAATCGAACAAGATTCCTCGAATTCAACGTGGTTTTAGTAGTCAGTGCAGTACGTTTTCTTTACGTGGTGAACAGTATCTTCCTGCTCTTATCTCCAAAGTCATTCGAAAAATCCATAATCATAGGCAAAATCCAAAATTCCAACTTATTCAAGTAGTGGAGTTTTTGGATAGAATATTCTGAGTAACAAAACTTTGAGGAAATTTGAAAAAAAAAAATGCTCGAAATCAGATTTGTTCTAAATAGTTTGATGAGCTTAAAAAAAAAATCCGGACCGCTCAGACCTAATTCGGTCCATTGTTAAACCAGGCAGAAACTCTGTTTTTTTATGCTCGGGGGGCTGTTGGTTATTGTAGAAAAGCATTTCAGTTTAAGATAACTCGCATTACAACTTTGTCATAGGATGTCCTGTTCACAACCTTCTTTTATCAAGTACTGCTTAAATAACCAATTTCAAATTGACAAATATTGTCACCTTAGTTTGTTACTAACATAGTCAACAAATAAAACCAAAATATGATTCAGTAGTTTAAGAAAAAATCAACATTTAAAAGTGTAACACGCGTTACATAAATTTGTTTAATTCACGTTACAATCGTTTTTCATACATAACTATTGTATGTCTGTGATGGTATAGTCTTTCTTCATTATTATATAATTGCAAAAGAGTTGAACTTATAATTCCCTCTACACTCATTTCGTACAATAATAACAATCCGCGCGAAGCTATTACATCCTCACCCACTGTGTTTATGTCTGCTGTCCTTAATTTTATGAATAATCGATGGTTTTTCTTTTACTGTTTTCTCTTTGATATAACACTTAGTGCCAACGCAATAAACTCTCAATTCAGAACTTTTTACTTCCCAAGTGTCACAAAATCACTTTATGCCACTCGAAAACTATCAAGCAACCCCATTTAAAAGCGATTTCAAAGGACATATTCTCTCCGCCCATAACTTTCTCGCTAGATGGGAGCATTAATTATTCATTCGCTCGTGTATATTCCAATCAGAGCTCTTTCTATTCCACCCTTCAATAAAAACCCTAAATGTCATCTCTCGCCTAGATCCACACACACCGTACAGAACACACGTAAACCATATCGACCGTCCATCCTGCCGTAAAATCCTACCATAAACGCAAAACGAGAGACAAATAAACAAATCTTCCTACCGAATTCTTCCATAAAATCAACATCAAACCAGCCAGATATACTCTCAGAGTCCCTCTTCCGAAAAAGCTATACCAGAAGAGCAATGTACGATAGCAAAAAAAAGAAGAAAAAAACACGTCGAAAGAAATCCTTAAATGCTTCAAACAGACGTATTTCCGAAACGGTTATGTGTACGAATGTAAATGCAACCACTTTGCCGACACATTGGCTTTATTGACGTTTGCGAAATGCGAAATGGTTGTCAGAGGGATATCGAGGAATTGAAAATCCTTAGAGACCTAACGCTCGAGCTAAAATTTCGACGATTTCTTTTCCCGACTATAAAGAGAAGGAATAGGAAAAATCGCGTCCTGTATTATTATTATTTTTTTTTTTTTTTTGTGCTTGCCCATGAATTGGAGTTGATTTATGTTCCTTCGTCGCACACATACTCTGACGTACACACAGCAGCCGAGTGAAGTTGGCAGCATAGCACCAGCAATCAATGTTGTGGGGATTTTTTCCACTGAAAATACCATCACTTTAAACGCAGGAAATAACATAGAAAAAAAAAGTTAAATAGAAGAAGCGAAAAGCACGAGGAGAAGAGGAAAAAACATCCCTTAACCCAGTTTTTGCCTCTCATCCCCCCGTTTTTCTTAGAGGGAAAGGAAAAACCTCTTCAATTTAACTAACGCTCAAGGAAAAGACGCCAAAAAGAATGAATACACTACACCAGCAAATACAAATTCCGCTACACAACCGAAAAATAAAATAGGAAATTGGCAGAGTCTATGAGGGTTGGGGATGGTGTGGATAAAAATCCTTTTTTTTTTTTTTTTTTTTCTCTATCCTTTTCATTCAATTTTTACTGTACTCCTACAGTCTCAACTAAATCGGCGCCATTTCGCCATTTTGGCGTGTTGTGTTTTTATACCACCCCCTTTGGGGATTCTCTACTCTCTACTCGTCCTCATCCCCATGGTAACCATGGGGTGCGATTTATTTCGATTTACAATACTTAGTACTTTTTTTCTCCTGTGAAGAATTCGTTTCCTTAAATTGAGTGTAGATAGATTGAATGGGGTTATAGTTAGCTTCAAGGCAAGGTAAAATGGGTGCAGCTCGAGAAAAATTCTTTGTCATTCGTGTAATTTACATTGAAAGGAATTGATTGGTCTTACACCGAGCACGTGAAGGCTTTTCAAAAATGTCAATCGTCAGATTTGAGTTTTTTTTTTTTTTTTTTTTTTTCATTCACAATGGAAGCGTGGAATTTTCATTATGCTTTGGGGGTTTTATTTATGTTTCTTTTTTTTTCCAGGAAGAAATTGTATAGAAATTTTGCTTGTAGGATTGTATCGACGTCCGTAGGTAGGTAGAAGTGGTGGTTTAGAGTTTTGTTCAGTGCTCTCTAAAAATATACAAGAAATGTTAACGTCTGAGGAAAGCTGTTCAGAAATTCTTAACATTTTGTCAAATTTGTCTTCTTTTGAAGAAATTTTAACTTCTACTTATTGCTACTCAGGATCATATTTTTTAGAGCAAGGACTTATCGCCTACATTTTTTGTATGAACTTATCATAATATTCGAAAACTTTCTGTTTCGCTAAATAAATTAGTAGTCAACTTATCCAATTTCTGGGTAATGGGTTTTGATAATGCTAAGTGAAAAAAGAACTTATCAAATAGAATAATTCTTCTAACTTTACTACTTCCAAATATACAATGTTTTATATGGAGCTTCTCCCTTGAAGGTTAGGTTAGATTAGATTCGTGTGTGGAATTGCGATTTTGTTCGATAGACACTTACCACTTACAACAAATTCAAACAGCAAGTTGATAATTGACTAAGACTTTAACAATTGAAGTGACTCTACCAAGTCCTTACCTTCTCATCTACAGCAGAATATGTTATGAGATATTAAGCATGAATGGTGAGGTGGAAATACCCCTTATTCCCTTCCGTAAGTGCATAGAAAAATCCTCAAATTGACCTCATAAAAAAGACCTTTGGCCGAAAATTGTTCGTTTATCAATCGTGTTATAGTCATATTTCAGATAGATGATTGATAACTTAAAATCTTCGGTAACAAATAACTACACCAATCGACAAAATAAATTACATTGAAATGGAATAAGTCTTTGAAAGTGTTTTGAGCGTATAACCTTGAAAAATGTTCCTTGTGGTGTAAATTCATGATATTTTCTCTGCTTTTACAAAACGGAAGAGAATGTCTGCTTGTCCCTAAAACTTACCTGTGAAATTCCCTAATCAACAAAGCAAACGGTATCGAAATTGGTTAAACCGTTCTTGAGTTACAGGGCTACAACGTGTAAAACTGTGATTTCCTTATCGATGTCCTCGGCAATTTTTGAAAGCAATTCTCTTCGTAATTATGTTTTGAACCGAAATTGTCTGCAATTATTAGTAAGTAGAAGCCACCCAGCATGAAATAAAAACAAATTTACCGTCTTCAGACCTTGGCAAGTACTCGCAGGTACATGTATCTGCCATCAACTACGCATGCTCTCAGCAGCGAGTAGATGAAATGTATAGTTGCAAATTAATTCTCTCCTAGATAGCGATCAATTCAGTGCTATCTACAATAGTAGATGAATTGTTCATTACAAAAGCAAAAAAAAAAGCAAATATGAACAGTTATGTGTCTTTGCTAGAAAAGGTAAGTTTTTGCAAACAATAAAGTCCTTGCTGAAAAATGCAAGTGTCTAAATGAAGATTAGATTTTATACTTCTGGTGGAAAAAGTGCGTTGCGTCTACCTACCTATTCCTGGGAGTAAAACCCACCCTTGCACCCGACGCTTAGTGTACACTTACATTGTCACTGTTAGAAAAAAGTTACATACTCAATATATTCTATAGAAAACCTTTTATTTCTCTCTATACAACCATACATTTGTGCAGATTTAAAATTAAAGATTTATTCCTCAGCCAAAATCCAATCCAATAACAAGGAATTCCCTTAAGTGTCCTCCTCAATCAATTTATGACATTTTGCCCTTCCAATTCTCGCATTGACCATCATCACCACTACCACCCCACATTTATCGATATTCACCACTGCTACGATAGTATAGGTATACGTGTGATTGGGTTATTTCATCTGTGCATGCCAATGCGGTTGGTGTTTTTCATAGCATAACATCTCGCCAAGCATTAACAATTTATATCTACCGAACAACCTCTCTATTCACAAACATGGATGCATTCAAATATATATGTATATGGATATGTTGGGGGGAGAACACCAGCCAACAGAAATTTCTTCACGTATCCTGGATAAACCGCAAAATATGCAAATTGCAATTTGCACAATTCCAGATGTTCAAGTGCTACTACACGGGATGTGGGTGAAGAGGGGTTGAATTCATTGTGGGCTGATAGATGCAGAACATCATCACGATTTACATGCGTCCGTCCATCAAATTAACAGACAATTATCGTATTTATAGACACATTCATTAACGATTGGGCACTATGCTGAAGGACTCCTGTCTCTCTCTCTATTGGGCATACAATTATCGGCTATTCAACCGATGCAAGGATGCATACATTGGTGCGGCTTTGCAGCCATATATAGAAGGGCAGATGTGTAGAAATGATAATACAACATGTTATAACTTACAATGAAATTTCAGTACATACAATAGTAACAGAATGGAATAGCCACTGGGCCAAACTGTAGACATTTAATAATAATATTTGCATAAACAAATGTGTTGTGAATTCTGATTTGAGCTTAAGGATGCGTTAATTTTGTACAGTGAATTATCTACAAAATCTATTGTTGCCATAAGTAAATGTAAAATTTTGATTAATTTCTAATTAATTTTGTAATGGAGTCTATGTTGAAGTTTGCTTGCTTTTAAATACAAAATCAGTTCGTTTCATCTTGCAACTTAATTTCCTGTATGTATATACATATATATGTATGTATATAGACAACCCAAAACTCCTCCACAGATGGTAATTTAACCCCAACTAACCCCCGTGTCATATCTATTCTATTGAATCATTTCAAGTTAACCTCCTCGACGAAGGGTTATTCGTCCATCAAGAAATCGTTTTTCTACTCCTTTCATCTTCTTTGTATTCAGTTTTATCTATTTAGCCAACTCCGTACAAAAGGAGGTATGTACATACATTCCTTATTAATTTCTCCCCTTTAACATTGATTTCTGTATGTTCGGTTCATTGTGTTCACATTTTCATGACTACAACGACGACGATACGATATCAATTCTCTCTCTTGTAGAGAGTTCAAAAGATGAATGAAAAAGAAGAGAAGGAGGCTAACAGAAAAAAAAAGGGAAAAACAAGGACTCCTTCTTTCATCATCAACATCATCATCTGACCACCCGCGTTGGTGGACACACTGTCATTTATATCCATCTCTTCGAACCCAACTCCATTCATCCAAACCAGCAACAGCACCACCAGTCCACTATCGAGCAACCAACCAGCAGAATAGTAGAGTCTTCCACCTTCAAACCCCAAAAGATTGGTATCACATTTCCAATATAATCTCATATTAAAATCCAAGAAAGAGTACACAGAGAGAAAAAAAAACTTTACCAAACAGACAAGAAGGGAAAAAAACCCGCTTGTATTCCTTGTAATCATTCTGATGAGGACAACGATGACGACGGACGACTGCGACGACGATGATGATGCTGATGTTGGTCTTCATAGTTCAAAAGGAAAACTCTCCAGATATCTCTTTCCGCATTCAAAATTGAATACCTGCAGAACTGCAATGAAAATTCTCAGAACTGTGCCAGACCCAGTGCATTATGTTTTCTGATCCTTAACGGATAACCAAAAAAGAAACCCCAACGGTAGACCTACGAGAATGGCCAGGTCACTTGATACGAACGCGAAACTTTTTTTTTTCAGGCGAAATAAAACTTCTTCTGCTAAAGTAGTTCTGAGTAGGCTTACAGGTTAGATTTCAGGGTCAGATTGCCAGGAATAAACTGAATTGCATCCTCGTTAGGCACCATCAAATTCTATTCATAAAATTCAAAGCCTGAAGGAAATAGATTTGAATACATTAAGCGTAGTTCTTACACCTACACACTACTGGTAGCATGGAATCACACCCGGAAAAAAATACTTGGTTTTTGTGAAAGGTCATGCAAGAATTAATGACTGTGTCCGGATGAAAATAGAACCGTCACCGTTTATAGTAGTCGCTTAGGTACCCTTTAGCACTCTTGCTCAAACCCCTCCCCGTTGATGACTAGTGAACTTCTCGGCGAAGCTATCAAATGTGATTCCTGGCACGAAAATACCATTTCTGAAAATATAAAGTCATGCAAGCTAAAAGGGTTATTTTTACGATAAAATATTTTCCTTTTTTCTATTTAAAGGAGTAAACTATAATGAAATGCAAATGTGCATACATGTTTGTGCAATAAAAGGAAAAGTTATAAAAAAAGGGTTGAATAGGAAAAAACATTTCTAATTTATTACCGCATGACTGCGTTCAGTAAACATATGGCAAACTGTCAGATGCTGATTTTGACGTATTAGATTGGGAACTAATGTTATTTTACTATTTTTTCTTAATTCATATTTCTTTTTAGTAGCAAGAATGGCTGACGTTTATCATAGCAGATTATTGCATTTCACAGACTAGCAGTCGCCAAAGTAAGGTGCATACGTAGGTATGTTGCGTCACAAGCTACCTTTATTTTAATTTCATGGCGTAGACTTTAAGCCTTAAATCATCTTCGTACGATATCTTGAAGCCAAACAATAAACAATATAATGTGTACCTATATATGTATAAAGCGAGTAATTTCCATTGAGGACATTAAGCAGTCGATGAAATTGAATGTGTCCTTATTTATTTAGGTGGAAATTTTCTGAAAATACTAATATAGGCTAAAACCATATCCCTTTGCTAGCCCTTTTTTTTCCCCCGCGGAACTGCCTTCAAACATTTCATCGCTGGGGACTTCAGTATGCTGCTCTGCGTTTTTTATCACTCTTGTCGGAGATGTTCCTTGATTATGATAGCCAAAGTGTCACTGACCGAGTTCCAACATCTTCAATTAATCCTGTGCATCTTGGACAATGGGGCGTACGGTTGTGCCCAAACCTGTGTAGGTACGCTCTAAAGCATCCACGGCCTGTTAACATCTGGGTTAGATAGAAGTTCAACAACCCTTGTCAGAGATATCCCATATTTGTTGCCATTTGTTTAGATTGGTCACTCTTGGTGGTGACTGGGTATCGCTTGATGTTCTTCTTGCTCTACTAAGCAGATACATACTCGTACTTACTTTATGCTTCTTTTGCCAGCACCGTGCTAGCTACAAAACGCATCGTATGACGTTGTGCGAAAGGCACTGATTACTCTCAGTGCATTGATTCGGTAGACCGCCTCTGTCTTCCTTTTGTAGCCTTTAGCCTTTATGCCATCGACGCCAAAACTCTTATTAGGAGCAATTTTCTAGCGGACGTGGGCAGATGAATTTGGCAGCCCTTTAATTTCTTCATTAACACTTGATAACCTTGCTTCGTTGCAAAGGTCGAAGAAGCTTCTCTTTCACTTGTAGACAACTTTCTGATTGCGTGTCAACAGCCCACAGTTCCTAGTCCAAAATTTCTTCCGCTTCGTTTTCTAGCATTAACTTCCTGTAAGTCAGGGTAGCTTATTCTAATAAAGGTTTAATATTTGTTCCCAGTTGAAAGACCCTAGAAGGGCTTTTGCTGCTTGTCTTAGTTCTGGAAGCTTCCTAAAGAGTTCAGCTCTTTTAGTTTTCTTGACCTAAGCCAGCGCGCCATAGGTACATCATTCCCAGGTTTTAGCCGCTTATTCTTGTTTTTGTGTTTATTCCTTAGCAGCTTCCTGTCCAGAATAATTTCTAGGTACTTCACCTTCCACTTCTCTCCAATATCAATTGCTACCAGCCGGATAGATTTCAAAAGAAGCAGAAGTCTTTGTAGAGAAAGCTTTCACCATGAATGCTGAACAAATTAAAGACCTAAGTTGTGAGAGAGTTGTTCACGGAATTCCTTTGAGTGGTTGGCGAGTTTGGGTTCCACGTTGGGCGCCATTGATATGGAATAATTAAGGAATTCGATGTTTTAAAGTATTCCGTCGGGATGTGTATGCCTAAACTGGAGTTACACTCTCACACCAAGTGAACGCGTTCCATGTTAAACAAAAACTTCATCATTCATAAAGCATGCTAGATTTCTATGCACGCAATACTTTGTATTTTCATCAATGACATTTGATTAAATTTAATGTCAATATTTTATCCGTACAAAGAAAATAATATAAATCCACAGTGAATGTCAAAAAACATCAAACATGATGTTGATGGTGTTCAACAGTCACTTTTATTCAAACCAATAAAAAAAAAAAAATATCATATTGAACTGCGACATACTATGTATATACAATCTGATATTATTTGCAATTAACATGACACATTAAAATGAATAATAAATATACTGGCACCCATTTTTACATGACATCCATTCAGTGTGCATTACAATCCGGAAATGAAGTTTATCCATGGCAACAGCAAAAGCAACAGAATTATTTGACAACAACGGATGTTCCATATGACTGACAGATGATAAACGTAAAATGTAGTGTTTCTATGAAATAGTTATTCGTGGTAGTCGATACCCCCCACCCCACCACCCCCAACGAATCCAATCATCTCTTGGGCAATATTGCGACGGAATAAGAATAGGAAGGAAATCCATAAACCCTATCAACAAGCCATATTGCTTCTGTAATATTGCAGCGCACAGTCCGCTGATAACCCGTCTCATTGACATTGCATATTATATTCTTCAATTACTTAAAGTAATTACATTTGGGGTTCGATATAAATGAACCAGAGTATGAGGATGTGTGCCCGATTCAGAGGCACATGCAAGTCTTTTATACTTTATCTGATCTGTCAAATGAACTGCAATACATGAGTATACACTGAATTTTACTGTGTTCCATTTTGCAATTTCAGGACACAGGACATCACAGGAATAAAGGGCTCAATTTAATTTTCTTTTTTTTTTTCGTGCAATAAAACGGCATTACAGAGTGTCATCCGGGTCGTTTATACTTTGTAAAAAAAAAAAAAAAACCATAACCATGTTCGGGGAATTGCCATTATAAATGTCGAATATACACGCGGATGGGAAATAATTGAAATTAATGATTTCTCTCAATCCCCCCATTGGGTGGCGCCAACGTCAACTCCATTCATTTTCTCGTGTCCTGATTATTTTCTTAAATTTTAATTCTGTAATATAATTTATTTTACATGCCAAATTGTCGTGGCAAAGAGGGTTTATCTGAAAACGATCGATAGTTACATTTGCAGCCCCTATAGTGCTGGTAATGTTGAATTTTATGTCAAAAATGGTGATAGCGCGATTATTTTCTACGGCAATCCCCAAATAATACTCATCCACTAACACTGCATGTATATGTATAATAATTACGTGAGGGCGGCTTAATTATGGATGCGCTCTAGATAATTATCTCGTATAAAATAATAAATGAAATTGATGGGCGAAATTTAATGGACTGAACCATTACAGCAGCAAAATTTACGCATCTCTAAATTTCTGCACGCATGTACGAGTAACCAAAAATTTGTGTGGAAGAAGATTATTATTATCAATTTTTTTTTTTATGTCGATTTGACATAATAAGCAAAAATGCAAAAATGAGTATTTATTTATAATAATTAACAACCATAAACTGTCATTGATTTTTTTAATCTGAAAGATATTTGCTTTTCCCCTGAGCTCGTTTGTGATGTTAAATCAGGCGGAATTGGTGTCGGTTAATAATATTAGGATTTTATACATGTTTATTAATGTACGCAAATATCAATTTGCAGCAGACAATTATCGGGTTTTTTTGTTTTAATTGTGTGCGAATATTTTGTGCTGTGTTTTTTATTTTTCTATGAATTTTTATAGCTTTGGCAGCACTTAATTGAGAATGATCCTCTCAAATTCAATAATGAACAGAAATAATAAAAGAAAATATAATTATATTTTGTGTGATTACAAAAACAAATTATGCAAGTAAAACAAATTATGCAAGTAAAATAAAATATTTATTAAATATTTTATGACATCTTTAGACAGATGATTCTGAATGGGGTCAGTCAATCATGGCAGACTAAACCGTTAAAGTGAGAACCTGAAAATGGTCGGTGATAGTTGATTGCTTTTCGAATAAATTGTTTGAGAATGTGCACGTTCAGTATTCTACTAGGTAGGTATTTCGAATTGACTGACGACTGCAAAACTTGTAAACTTTTTGTGAGGTAGTGGAATGGATCCTAAATTCTTCCTGAAATTTTAGTCAGCTCTACAAATGTCAAAATCAGCTGGTTGCGAAAGCTATTTTTATGTTGACATATTTTTGTTTCAGACTTTTATTCTTTTATATACACGTATATGGTAGATGCACTAGAGTCACCTAATATTAAAGTGGAAACAATAAAAAAAATATCCCAATTTGACACTACGTTGATTAGATTCTTAGTAAACTTAAAGTAACATGCTAAACTTGCCCATTATTTGATGCTGTATGTCAAACTTTTTCTGAGCTTCTGCGGTGGCAACTATGTTTTTCGAACAACATTTTTCTGTTCGCAGTTTTTTTTTCGAACTGTAAAAATCAAAATAAAGTTGATTGCCTATGGCAAAAGGCCTATCATTTTCTCAATTTTCAAAAATTAACGCGGCTTTCATTAAAGTAATGTTTCAGAGTCTTTGAGCAAACTTGAATGTGAAGTGCTTCCTCGAAGTTAGCTTGATATGAACAGATGAAGGGAGAACTTGACTGAAAATGAACTTGGTCGGTCGCAAGATTTTTTAGGCTGTTACGAAAATTCAAACAAAATGTCAGAGTTGAACTACGGACAATCCGCTTTGAAAACGTGATGTGTTTCAGAGAGAGTTGATACAATTTCAAAACTGGAGTTGTTAGAGAAATTCATTTTACAGAATTGAATTCAAAATTATAAAAATGACTAACGACGGCTTTCTGCCGAATATTGATATTTCAAAAATCTACTTTAGAATCTACTTTAGAAAAGACAAAGAAAAACAATTGCGCAGTCTGCCTAAGGTCGCCACTTTTTTTTGTATGTTTTATGTAATTTATGGAAGGGGTATGTTCGCAAGGCAAAGTTTTCTTGAAATGCCTACAGCGGCAAAGCTGTAAAACTTTAAATCTAATAAATCTTTCCGTTTGCTTAATTTTTTTTCCTGCGTTAACAAATCCGCTTGATTCTATGATTTCAAATGTTTTACAGTAACATCCAAATCCAGAGGGAGCCATCCCTGTCACCCAGATAAATGTTCCACTTGAAAAGCCATTTATATAATGCAATATTACACTCTATTTAACGTCCTCTAACTAATTTTAAACTTAAAATCGAGGGTGGTATAGTCGAAATTTTCACAGATGTGTCAAACGACTTTTTTTCTCTCATTCTTTCTTTAACTAAAATGAATTAAAAAAAAAGGACTCTCCTCCTCATTCACAAATCTAAAACGATCACCTTAATTCCACTCTCAGAAGGGTGCGAGAGTAAGAAGAACATCAAATGAATTGGTATATCAAACCCTTGTATCATTTCGTCTTTGACATAAAAATTAATGCCAGGCCAATGGGGGTTGTGCAAAAAGGGTATACACACATCTACAGAGAAGGTATAGCGAACTTATTAAATGGCAATAATTTATTCGTCTTATCCGTGTGATTATTTCTGAGTGCGAGGGTAATTAATTTGATTTCCAAGAACGGAAGGATTATTCAATGTTCACCTTCTGTTTGACACAGTTTGAATTTATTGTAAAGCGTTTTAGTTTCGTTGCTACCTCTTCTGTTCTATGCCAAGGATTTGTCAAACTTCAATTAATCTCAAAAACAAAAATTCAACCGCAAATAATTCCAAGCGTCTTGCCTCTGATGATGTTCGCATGAGTTCGACGGTAATAAGGCTGTTGTTGTAGTAGGCTTATTTTTTGCTCCTCGAGCAAAATACCATGCTCTCATGAATGTCATGCACGAGTTGTGGGGGTTGATTATGTTGTTGCTGCCTCAGTATGGATGTCAAGGAAAACCAAACGAAAGCGAGGGTGGTATATTACATTTTGTTTATCTCGCGGTGTTTCTCTACTCTCACTTTAAGGTGTGAACTACCAGGCATACCGTACCTGTACGAGTATAACCATCGCATCTTCCACCTTCTTTAAATGCAAACTTATCCTAAGGGTAAATTTTATAATTATAAGCAAGCAGAAAATTCTTTACGGTTGCTTCTACTACTAGTTCGCTCTCCTTGAAGTCTGGCTGACATATTTTTTTTTAAGTTTTCGAAAACTTTTTTTTGCAAATGCATCTAAGTATGAACATTGCTTAAGCATGTTAACTTTGTTCACATGGTAAATAGAAATTGATTTTATTTTGAATACCTTTCTGTTAAAGGCTAAACAAAACTTTTTACATACTCGTAGTTTCTCATGGAACGGAAGTTGGCACAAATGTTTGATAGAAAGAACTGGAATGAGTCGGAAATTATTAATTTGACTTCCAGGAAAACACAACACTGACGTACGAGTATAGTTACTTAAACACCGCTCTTAGAACTAATTTATGAGAGTTTCTATTTGCGTCATGGGTTCGGGTCTCACGTTGGGTGCCATTGTTAGGCATCTTCGTTGAGGAGGCAAGTGGTAACGGAACGAAAAGATTGACGTTGTCCAACTTAGTGCATGTCCTGACCTGACATCACGTTAGCTCTTAGGAATCACATTTAAACGGGTAGTCTACGTCTCTTCGCCATCTCCAATAAAGAACTAATATCAGAAATAATATTGTCAAGGAACTAAGCACCCACTTCAAGAACTGCAAATGAAGTAAAAAAAAAAGAAACAAAACGTTATTCACATACTGTTTTGAAACAGCCTTGTTTTTAATCTGAAACAACCCGTTTTTTTTAAGAACAAGTTAATAGAATACATGTAGTATCTGACAGCACTAATTCCAGCTGTCAACCTTCCGGTACCTAGGTAGCATACCAAATCCACATCAACTCAACTTTATTGCCAACCGCACCTCATTGCTTCATCACCTGGGTACCAATCAGGAAGTTGGCAGCTGGGATTAGTGTTACCAGATACTACATGTATTTGAAAAAAAAAAAATGGCTGATGTATCTATACAAAAAAAAATTGTTTACTCGTTTCTCTGGTCCAAATTTCAACGTTAAACTGTTCAAAAGTTATAAAACTTTGTCAGAGAGAACGGCACACAGGCAGACAACCGTCTCTCACCATAAGGGTTTCGTACTTATCTTTTTTCTTTCGTCTTGTAACTACATTTCAGTCCAAGTTAAAACCCTTCAATAACTCTCAACTTCCCGTTTTACAAATTAATCCTCAAAGCTTCCCCAAAAACATTCAAAGACAATGACCACGAAATTTGCCAAACCTTAAAACCATTTATAACCCCCGATGACACGCACCTAAGCATCGCATTAGACCTCTTAACACAATTATTCCGACACATAACCCTTAAACAAGACCAAAAATGCCGAAATGAGTAGGCTACACAAGAGAACCCTGAGAATATTAATAATGCATTCATGGCGCTCTCTATGAAATGCGTTGCAGCATTAATATGCAAATGAGAACCGCCGCATACACTCTATCTATGTATGTAGCTACCTATCTGTGTTGCTACGTTTATTTGAACAATTTACGATTTATGCGTAAATTGTAATGGAGCCTGAGCCCCGTAGAGAGATAGAGTCAATAGAAAACAAGAGCAATAGCAGCAGCATCCATTCGTTCGCAGAGGGACAATCCCAGACACGCACATCAAACGTCTATTATAATATTATTTCAATTTGCATAACAACGTGCCCGAGGGTGGTTATGGTGGTTTGCCGTCGAGCGCTAGTTTTCGACTGCACTAGCAACACCTTAGTTTTCTAGGGAGAGATATATTTGCCGCATGTAGTTGGGTATCCTTATTTGATCCTGCATCAACTGTTCTTATTTACGTGTGTGTGGGGACAAAATTGATGGTCCGAGGTTTTCTAAAATATGATTATCACCTTAGGTTAGAATACGATATCGATTGAACGGGGAATAAGGGAATGCATTAATAGCTGGGTGAGGTAACGAAAACATAGGTTTTGCTAAAGTGCTGCAGTAAGACGGTTGAAATAGAAAAAACAAATCCAAAAACTTATAGTTATGGAATTAAGGATTTTAATTTAGCATAACGCGCACTGCGCCCTTGTCGCATTTAAATTTGATGTTTCATTACAGAAATGTGTGGTTGATATAGACTTGGCAGCACTCTTTCAGTTTCAGATCGGTATATTTTGTAGTTTGTGCCCCACAGTCCGCTAAAGACGCTCTCAGTGATGTTCGTAAAACGGGAAAAAGTAGTTGTATCTTAAAAATAAAAACCGCTATCCACATCAAGCCAATATATGTAAATGGAGTTATTGGTGAGTCTGGGCCCTGATTACATGAGCTGGTCTGTTGAGGTACAATCAATTAAAAGTTGAAGAAGTTAGAAGCACCTCAAATAAAGGTGCGTACAATTTGCTTTTCGACTGGGGGTAATGCTGTTCCTCTAAAAACGAAATATCGGGCAGCACCACCCGTGGATTGGTTGATTTAATATTCGTCGGTCAGCCATTTTGACAAGAGTTCTGTTTGCTTTTCATTTCAAAATCTTTATATAAAGTTGAGTTAAGTTGCACAAAAAACGATATTCTATTTTGAATGCTGAGACTTGACACTATTGATTTAGTTGCAGATAGGGGTTCAAAGAAAATTAGTGTCTCTACCATCGTTTCCCATTTTCTGTTGTTGAATTAATCATTCAATGATTTTACGTTGGTCAGAATCTTAGAGATAATGAAAGTACGCGATCCACCTTTTTGCGCCATCTGTTGCATGATAGTCGATCTATTACAGAAACTTTACTTTATATTACTATTAAACTCCATTTTGGAGACATTAGCAAATCGCTGTATAAATAAGTCTAGGTATCAGGAGAAATAGCGATGTCATTGCTGATATTTTTGCATCCACCTTAAATATTTAGAAAAGAAGTCCTGTCCGTCCTGTCTTTTTCTTTGCCAACACTAGCCACGTAATATCAGTTCAAATTTATCTAAATTTCTGCCCTTGCTAACATTTGATCCATATAGTCCCAAATTTACATTTCGATTTTCGATTAAAAAGAATTCTGAAAGGCAAGTAGTGATACTCGTAAGTAACGTGGTTCATACACCAAAAACTAATTTCACTTCGAAAATTAATCGCCTTTGTATGCTGTGGGGCAATTGTCAATATTGGTTCTATTTCCCGTCCGGTTGATTTTAATCTCAACATTTTAAATAAGTAGGTACTGGGTTCCTTCATCCCAACCAGGTCCGGGCAAAGATACCGAAAGGATCAGATTTGAAGATGCTTAACACAAACTTAACCTAACCCGCACAAGAGTAAACTTCTTGTGTAAAATGCCTAAATAAACATATTGACACGAGTTTGAAAGACACACCAGGAGAACTGTCATTGGTGTACCTACTTACAGCACATCATCATCAGCAGCAGGAGCTGATGGAAAATCTCGATGAGAATTTATAAGTGGATGTTGTGTCTTATAAGAAGGCAACAGCCGCCAATCTTTCTCTCTGCTTGGCATATAGAATATCCTTCGTACGTACAAACAAACCGAGTAAAGTATTCATGGAAAAGTTTCTTGTTGACCTCGTTTTTTTTTTTGCAAAAAAAGGAAAATTGTTCCTTCCTTCGCGTGCTCTCACCACCATCGAAGAGATTTCTCTTTCGCTTTTGAACATCTAATAGAACAGCACAGCATACCACATCGAGGCCAATAGGTCCTTTATTCTGTTTCTCCTTTTTATTACAGTGTGAAGGGTGGTAGAAGCTTGGGGCTTTAATGAGAGGTGGCAACAATGTGTCGTTGTAGGACATTGTATCGAACGGTATTCTAAAATATGTATGCTAATTATATTGCTCCGCAAAATACACACACACCCTAGAGAGGACTTTGTTTGACTTCTTAATCTCTGGGAAAGATTTAGCAAAACATGACCTCGGCATGGATATACAAAGGCCATCCCCCGTACCTTCGGAGATAATGCCAGGATTTTGCAGAAGATATGTATACCTACATTTAATAATTTAAAACTTTTGTTATTCCTGCTTATTGACATGACTAAACCATGTCTATAAACTTCAAGTTTTATGTTTGTTTGGGGCTGAGAATTATTGGCATTAAGGAAACAAGCACTTTCGACACGCATCCCAAAGCGGTAACTTACAAAATTATACACCATCAATGTAAGTTGATTTCAATCTGCTCGCGTGCTAAAAATGTCTGATTGCTTACGCAGAAATCAGATAAATGTCGGACCGTAAAACTTATCACACATTGACAATCTTATGTGACATTTAATGAAATTATACAAAGCATTGCACGTGACACGCCGTGCCGGCCGGGTGAAAGAGAGCAAAAGTGTAAAATTCGAAAATTTTACAATAAGATAATACACAGCATTAATTAAGTTTTTTGCCATTATTATTGTTTTTTTTTTTTTTGTTTTTTTTGTTATTATTTGTTTCATTACATTATTACAATCAGTAAACAGCAGCCGCTGCCGTTAGCCACAATTTCATTTATTACCCTTAATTAATTTCAATAAATTTCATCCCTTTTTACCGAACGTATAGTGGTGGCGGAGCGTCGGGTGACCGTGGCCGGATGGGGTGAACAGAATGAATCATAAAATAAAAGCCACATAAACAGAATAACAGACATACGCATTCCAAAAGATGGGTGGCTTATCCCATCATCTCCGGGGGGAATATCCATATCCTAAGAACCCATTTCGTTATAGACATAGCCATAGATACAAAAATATCTGGGTGTAATTTTGTGTATATGTGGAAGTCTCACAGACAAATATCATTTTGACTTAGATTGATAGACCTTGACACCGCATGTCTAATTTGGGTTAATTTGTTCCGCTTACTTAGGTTTTGTGAATCTATGAGTATCTTTCCCTTCTTGGATTATGCGGTCGAAATATCTTTAGAACATTTAATTCCCTAAAGACATAAAGAGGCATTGACTCATAGTCTTGTACTATGTACTATTTTAGGATGTATACTTTGGTTAGCAGATTAGGCAGGTATGTGGCGCGGCGTCTAGAAGGATACGCCGTGTGTGTGTGTTTTTTTTTTTTTTTTTGCTTAAGCAGGGGGCGTAAAGAGGTCCTTGTGAATGAAAGTTTAATTAATGGTGTATTTTTGTAAGGGAAAGACAAATTTGCGTTTAAATTAAGGTCGTGGCCTTCTTTTAAACGAAATGGTACTAACTTGTTAAATACATTTGAAGTATTACTACAGCATTTGAGAAAGGCTCTGAATGAATGAAGTAAAACAGCAAAAGCAATTCTAGTCAGCATTGGAAAACAGTTTCAAATTTGAGAAAACAAACTATACTAACTTATTCTATGTTCAAAAGTTGCAATCGATGAACAATCTTATTTAGTTTTCTATTAAACCATCACCAATGTTCTCGTAAGGCGAGTCACGTTTTTCCACTCAGCAATCCGTGTACCATAAGTCAGTGAGGTGATCAAATTTGATACAACAATGGCGGCATGAAAATAGTGAAAATTTGGCAGTACTCATAACAAAACGGTAGACAATTTGTATTACTCTAAATTCTGTGAAATGTATCCCGCTTATTTTGAAAGTCAAATTTGAAATTCCAAACCCGGTCTCAGGTCTTTCAGCAGTTTTTTGAACTCCCCTTGACCAAGATTGGACTGTATTCTGAATGCACTCGATAGTAACCGGCAAAAATATCGTTTAATCCTATCGCCTTATATTACACTCGCATCAACTTAAGCAAAAACACGCTATTGATATTAACGGGCTTCTACACAAATGTAAATCGACGGTACCCTCCCTTAGATTCTGTACCGAACTAAGAAGACTTCGGAACACTTGCGGGAAAACTCCGGCCCACTGATTCACAATAGAATAAACTGTCTACGGAGCATACCATGTAGACTCACTCTGAATACTTCAAATTCTAAATAAAATTGAAAGTGGTGATCTGATCTGAGAACTTCCTCAACTAGCACCAGAAAGGTTCACAATGGAACTTCCTAGGTGTATGAATCATCACTGTATCTAGCGACATCCATGGACAAACCGTCCGAATTATATTTGTATTGACTTTGGAGGGACGCTTCAGACATACTTCTTAACCAATCGTGTGCGCCATGCCTCAGTGTTTATCACTAAGCAGGAGACTCAAGGTTCGAGTTCCAAAAAATGCCAAACAAATTTCTTATGGTCCCACCTCTCGCGAGCATCTGACAAACATCTGAGAGTAAAATTATCATAAGAAGATTCTCTCAATCGAAAAATTTCCAGTTCGGAAACGGCATAAATCGGTAGGTCCCTACCATTTGTGTGTCGTACAGCACGAGTGGCTCCATGCTAACGCCAAAATATTTAATTATTTATTTTTTGTTTTAAACATATAAATGGTTATTCATTTCGAGGTTGGGATTTCATATCTATGTCATATGTCATCTGTCAAATCTAGCTGTCATCCATAATGACAAGTAGTTAGTTTTTGCCTTGCCATTTTACAATATGGACGTTTATACATAATGGCATAGTCCAAAATTTAAAACAGTAATCAAATTTCATTGAAATCTTTTATACTTTTTTTTTATTTAAATTGAAAATCCTAAAGCACAAAATTAATGCAGGGTTGTTATTAAGTTTTTTTTATTTGTTTATAGAACAAGTCTGCGAATATTTCCCAAAAATTATATTGTACTTTTTCCGAATTTTTTGCCTAAAACTGATTTCGGTTTGTCATGATTGGTGCGAAAATAACCTCCCACAAGGACCTGAGGAAGCAAAATCCACCAAAAATATTAGTGGTTGTCTATAAGAGACAGAAACATTGCCTTCATATCTTTTCATTCTTCTATTGGAAGTATTGAAACAAAAAGTTAGTTGGTGTAGGCAAGTATGAGAATAAGTCATGGTTGACATACTTTAATCTCTCTCTACTCTCTTTTCTGATTTGTAAATTCATAGGAGTCAAGTAAGTGAAAGAAAGAAATACCACGCGAAACAAGATCGAAAAGGATTTTTGATGGAAATAAAAAACTCCGTAATTTGCCAGAGGGTATTCTCGAGCATAATCACTGGGTTCAGTCAGCTAGGATAAGGGATAAGGCAAGGATAGGGAAACAGTGTGACTTGTGGCGAATATTATAGCTACATACTTATATGGTTTATATATTTATTGCTCTATCTCTATCGTCAGTAGTCAAGGATTTTGAAGGAATACTATTATTGGACTAAGAATTTTGAGTGTTAAGTGACGGATGCACGTGCTTCTGTTCCTTAAAGTAATTACTTTTTCCTGTGTAAATGCTAAAATACAAAAAAAACGAAGGATTTCATTACACTGCCCGCCGTATTTGGGTAAAGAAAACCACCACCCATATCACCTCCATTACAACCAACTAAGTCGCAAAATAAAAATATCATTAATCAAGTCAACTTACACGCAAACAAAAAGGAGAAAAGAATAAAGGACGAAAATCCATGCAAACGTAGAACTAGAGTGTATGTTGGTGGTCTTTTTTTCTGCTGACACATAATTACAAATTAATCAGAAATTCTGACTTACCACTTGCAAAGTCAGAAATGACATCAAAATGCGGGGCTTTAACGCGCGTTTTTATGTATGTATTCCTTGTAATGTAATTCTAATGGGAGGGAAAAGGGGGCTTGAATGAATCTCCTTTTTGTATTTCTTGATTTGTCGGTATGCAGTCCAATCCGAATGATTTTAGTTAATTCAGCATTTTGCTTTACAAAAAAAATCATCCTCGGTTTAAGGGATGATAGACGGGCCATCTATGAATGCTTTTTTTCGAAGGGGAAGATCTAAAAAAAAAAAAAACTCGGGAACGGAATTTCCTATTTTAATTACACAATTTCAGCGGAAGTAGCTGTTGCTGCTTGGTTCCTTGCTTGTTGCCTGCAATTGTAGATAAGAAAAAAAGAAAATGATGATTAGTGTACGATGGTGGAGTGGGTGGTGGTGGTTCTGCTGGTTTCTGAGGAAATCATTAAAAAATAAAAATAAAAAAATACACACAAATCACTTTTTTGGGGATTTTTTTTTTTTTTTTTTTTTTCAAATTACAAGGGGAGTCGTGTGTCGAATAAAAATGTGAAGTAACGAAATGCTATAATGAAATTTAAATGTTGTTTAATTAGGAAGTATGTATACATTCGATTTACTTATTGATTTTATCGGTTAAAACGGAATTTGAGAAGAATTTTAATTAGATTTGGCATTCAATTTCATAAAATTATATTAATTCATGCAATTTGGGGTTTCTTTTTTGCCATATAAGTCGTAATATTGTAAATATTTTAATTTTTTGCTGATCTAATTTAATTTTAAGAATTGAAAAAATATTAATAGTTGATGAAATGACTGTACTAATTTGTTAGTAATATGAAATTTATATTATCTAGACCGCATCATTGAGTAATTAACCACAGTGTCACAAACAATTACGAATCAAAATAACTAACTATTCAAACTAGGGCTATATTTCTTAGAAAGGGTGGGTTGAGAATAGCTGTCAGACATATACGATATTCCTGGAAATTACGTTCTATAAATTATCGGACTTAGGCAACTAGGTCGGGTACAAGAATGGCACTGTGGCATACCCTACCTGTTGTACGAGGTGATGATATAAGCAGTGCTGTCTGCGACCCCGATCCCTGGCAATTAAGCAGAGAAATATAAACAAATTAAATTTGTTCATAAACTATTGCAATAATGAAACAACGTTAAGGAAATTAAAGCGTTTCTGGGTCGGTGTTGAGCTATTAAAGGAAGAGTAATATTAAAAATATTCTCGAGATCTCTGAATCGAAAGTCGGAATTTGAGAATCTAAAATGACGGATTCAAAATGACGTCGATTAGTGTTCAAGGTCGCTGAATTCAAATCCAACTTCAGAATTCTCAAATTCCAAATAGCACAGTTTTTTTTCTCTCTTTTAAACGTCATTATTTGACGCCATTTTGAACTTTAAAAACATTTACTCATGTGGACTGAGTGATGTCAATTTGGACCGTATTTTTTAGTTTGTTGGGCTAACTTTGGATTAGGATTAAGAAACGCCGAGAACAATTGGGCTAACATTTTTCTTTGATTTACTTTATTAATCTAGGAACATATTTTATTTGTTTTATTACGGCTTTTTTCGCCATTTCGAGTTTCGAAATTCGAACTTCAGATTTTGCTCCTTAATTTGCTTTAAAAGTTTACGAGTTTGAATTTGTTTTAATTTTTCCGCTTATTTGCTGCCATAAACAATTAAATCCTGCCCAGATTGTTGATGTTTTTAAGGAGTGTTGAGAACATAAATTATCTGAGTTGCAAACACCCTGGGGCTCGATCTCTGTTTCTCGTAGTTTGACTGGACTACCTACTACCTGAGAATTTATAAACTAAATATATCCTAACTTAGAAGTTATATCAAAATTGTGTTGCCTTTTCAGTAATCAGTAGCAGTAGGTAAAAATCTTGTTGACTAGTGTAATTTTAGACCAACTTGACCTCTACTGACAATTGTGTCGTGAGAGTGTCACGGTATTACACTAATAGAGAATCTTTCAATAGCCACACCTGAACTTTGACAGCCGATCGTGGTTATGGTTGAAATGTCAGTGCTGTCATTCTGTGACGATTGTGTTCTGTCATAACTGTCATTTAATCATGGAAAACTACACGCTTCAACAATTCGTCGAAATTGTAAAAATTTATTATAAGAATGCCTCCTCCGTTCGCAAAAGATGCGCGAGTTTCGTGGGAAAAATCATCTTCAGTGAAGAAGCGCATTTTTGGCTGAATAGGTTCTTAAAAAATCAAAATTGTCGCATCTGCGACAATACTAATCCACAACTCCTTTGCAATAAAAATAACTCACTGTTTATTGTGGATTTTGGTCAGGCCGCGTCATCGGGCATACGTCTTCCGAAATGAGAACGTCAAGGTGGTAACTATCAACAAAAGGTATCGAGAGATGTTAACCGATTTTTTTTGTCGGTTTAACGCCCTTAGACTTTTTCTTTTGGGCTACATTAAGTCTCTGGCATATGTCAATAAACCATATAACAATTCATGACATGGAAAACAACATCATTCAAGCCTTTACAGAAATCCAGCCCGATTTATGTGGAAGAGTCATCCGAAATTAGGTCTTTCGCATCGCTATTTGAATGATGTTATTTTTAAAATTTAATGGCATTGAATGTACTATAATCCGCTATAAAGACTTTTGCCATACGTACCTCACATACGGCTCTTTTTATTCACTGCGCTCACTGAGGTTAAAACTGCCTTTAGATATTTTTGTTTGGCACGCTTTGACTGACGAAAGCCACAACTTTTTGTTGTATATTTTTTTGCAGATTTGTTTTTAAAGCTAGAGAGACCATCTAATAAGAATGTTGAAGGTCTGATAGTCCTTAAGTTCTTAGGTAGATCATTCCCTGTTTTGGAATAAACAATGCTTTGGCATTCTGCCGTAAGTGTATTATGCCGATTTCCTTTTGGACGAACATCGGATATACATATGAATACCGCTCGATTCGATAATTGCAACCCTTCACCATCCTTGTATCCGGAAAAATAATAAGTAGTTTTGTGTGATTTTCTAAAAACATCAAGCTAAGCATTGGTATCAACAGAAAGGACTTTTAGCAATAAGATTTGCCTTTAGTATTCTTTCCCTAAGATTTCATATAAAAAGTTCAATAGGCAGCTTCCTCCAATTCTTCTGTATTTAAACAATATTTTAGCATTTTGTACGCGAAGCCCCACTTACTATTCTGTCAGTAAGTGTAGCGTACAAAATTTATTCCTTATATTTATTTATTTTTTTGAAACTTGTGCACTTAAAAAAACGTTAACTACTTCCGATTGCTTTTCAATTATAATACCATTCACTGGCCTCCCTAGATTCCCACTTGCATTTAATCTCAAATCCTAGGGCTGGTGCGCTGCTATTCCCGTAGACACTCTTTTACGCATTATACGTACAATCAGACCAGTACACCACAGATCAGATCAATTAACTTTTTCATTAAACTTTCGCAATTATCGCCCCATTTGATCCTAATTGCGCAATATAATATCTTTCGAGAAAGATGGATATTGTAAGATTCGAATTCCCGATAGAGATAAATCATGAGTATATCTCCCAGCCAGTTAATGGCTTAAATACATAATTGATTAATTTATCTATCTTTTTGCTACAATCTCCAAGCTCTCTATATTTCTTCTTGCAAACTCCTTCAATTCAATCGATAAAATACAGTTTTTATGTTTTTTTTTCCTACGAAACTTTCCATTACTCAAGATGTGAGAAGAATTTTACAAGGCATAAGGCAGACAGGAAAGTTAGGGGGTTTCTGTGTGATTGGGTCTTTTTCTGTACGTATGTGAGTGTTTGTGTGAGTGAAATTGTGCGTTTCACTAACTTTTACACGTTTATCCAATAAAACCTGCCAGATCGACCATATGAAGCTACTCTCGCCACAACCCACCCATCAACCCAGCCAGCATACATATCTCCATTTACAAATCCAACAAATCTGTATATATCTCTGCCTCTCTAGATGATAGTGGCGGCGTGTACATGACATGTCTCGTATCCTCAGTCAGCTTATAGGAGCAGTAGCAGCAGCCCTTCCTCATATTGGTGCGCGATGGTCTCCAGAAGAAGAAGGAATCATGTGGAATGACTCAAAGACTCTGCTCAGTATAATGCAAAAATCATGTTCCATTATAACCTCAATGAATGTCATCTTCCCAATTTCGCACCGTTTGTCTATGGCGTATATTCATTGCCGAACGCCGGTACCACCACCCTTATATATTGTCCTTTCAGCTGACATTTTTTTGTTGCCTGCGTCTTACAGCTCAGTCGTCCTTCGTTCCAATCATCCTTCTAATAATAAGAAATTTTCTTTAACTTAGCTATACATATATACATATATGAATGCGCAACAATCCTGTATAGAGGAATATCCTTTCGAAATAATCTACAGACAGCGGTATATATTCGAGGTATCAACGGTCGATTGAATCACAAGAGGATGAGAAGCAATGATGGAAAAAAAAGATGAGAGAGGAAAAAAAGCGCAGAAGGACCTCGTTTCTTTCTAGCCAGCAATGATGGCAACGGTATAGTACCAAAGGATGTACACGTAATCGAATTATCATCAGTTAGGTAGGATAGTCCTTGATTGAATAGGACTTTGGGTGTAAATCCTGTATTCATTCGTTAATAAAATGTAATTTGACCGGAAGGTGGATGTGTTAGGAGGGATTTCGTTGGCAAGGGACTTGCCAGACATATGAAAAAATGTTAAGGGGCGAAATCCATACACAAAAAAGGGTTCCATAAGTCATGTTGGGGGATAAAATTAAATTTATTGCTTATTTATTTTTTTCTTGCAAAATCAATGCAAAGTATCATGGCTGTCAGGGAAACGGTTCAATATTTCTTAGACTTGGAGGACTTACTTTAAAAAATTGTGTTTAACAAGATTTTTTTTTTGTTCCAGATATAAACAAAGGATCCCCAATAGACTATAAAAGCGGTTCGGCCTGTTCAACGCCAACCAAAGAAACCCTAAAAGGTTACGAACGCAGCGGTAATAGCTGCATGGGCCCTGTTTTACCCCCACGCAGTGTTATGGGGGGAATACCATCACATCATCATCACTACTCAGCACCAATGAATTTCCGAAAGGATTTGGCTGCACGGTGCTCAGCAAAGTGCATTGCAATTGTATCAATATCAATTGTTGTATCATTGTGTGTTTTGTTAATATTATTAACAGGTAACAAAATGTCTTAAAAGCTTAGATAAATTTATAAATTGTTTTTTTTTTCTAATAGGCTTTGGTGTCCTAACCTGGTCGCCGTCATCCCCTTGTACAGTTCTAGTCGGCAATGAGGCGTCCGAGGTAACGGCAGCCAAGAGCACAAATACAGATCTTTCAAAATTGCACAATACAGCACGGGCTTCAAAGTCCGGGCAACCGATAACGGTAACAGCAGCAACGTCTTCAGCCTCACCATCGTCTTTCCAATCGACATCAGCGTCAGCGGTGGCACCGTCATTATCGGCATCATCAACGTCTTCATCGTCATCGTCCTCGTCCTCACTGGCGAACAGCAATAACGGAGGTAATTTTTTCTTTAGCTAATACAAGTATTATAAGCGATCAGCTAAATAATTAAACGACCAGCAAAATAATTGATCAGCAAGAAAATCATTTTCCAATCAGCAAAAAGTATTTTTTTAAGCGGCAGAAAATAAAAAAAAATCAGTAAATAATGGTGACCAATTTGCACTTTTGCTTATCGAAATATTATATTTTGCTGATCATATAATTTGCTGGTCAAAAAACCCTTTACGCTGATCGTTCAAATGGTAGCCATGTTTTATATCTACTTAAAAATTTTATATAGGATTTTTTTTCTCTGGTATACTAACCAAAAATAGTAAAACATGAAATATTATTTTTTTAATAACACACTATAAAAACTACTTAAAAACTATATACACACTACCTGCATATACAGTTGAACTGATAAACACGGTTACGATGACAGCTCAAAAGAACATACAGAACTTTCATTCTAATCGACGACAGCACCATGCGAAGGAGAATTTCAAACATCTTAAACGGAATAAACGTTATCGTCGTAGTGTAGACGATTTCTACTCTTTAATTACTAACAAAGAATATGACCAAAGTACCATCACCACCACCATCACTACTGGTAAAAGCATTGACAGCCGCCACGCTGGTAACATCATCAGGAATGTCAACCCCCGACTTCATACCGTTGACAATAATTATGAATCTCGTCAAACTTTGAATGCGACGACGACGAAGACGAAGACGACGAATAATGGCACAAAAGGCAAAAACGTATTAAATCTCAATTCAAAGTTTTCTCCTCGTCGTCCTCGTCAAAGTAATGAATCAAAGGAGATGTTCTACGATGCGGATGATGATGATGATGATGATACCGCCATCACAACCACCACCATTACCACTAGCACTGTCAGTGATGATGTTGTCAAGGTATCGCCATCCTTGCCGTCCTCCACCACCGATGATGTTGATGATGCTGCTGACTACGACGATTATAATGATCCCAAAGTCGTCGTCAAGAGTGTCACCCGCACCACTGCTACTATTCTTAATAATTCGCAAAATTCACCACCACCATTTCGAAACCCATCTTCACCACAACAAACGTCATCGTCTACTGGTGCTACTGTTGAGATACCCCCAGCAATTTTCGATGACAATCCATTAAACACCAATTTGATATCAGGTAGAAATTTTATTGATGATGATAATAGTGATGATGGCGCGGGAGATGGTGCCATCAACGATGGTGACGATGACAACGAGGATGATGATGGTGGTTTCTATTCGTCATCTGCATCTGCAACAACAATGATTTTGGATGATAAATTCGTCGACAAATCGAAAAGTGTACACCATCTGATTGAGATAAATGACAAAACGGAGACTACTACTGCTACTGCTACTACCATCGCTAATGATTCCAATGACGAGGAAGAAGTGTCGTTGGACACTATCGCTGGTGATAAGGAATCCGATGACATCGATGAGTTGATGATGAGCGATGGTCTAATAGCGGTTGACAATAATTCGGGATTCATTTCTTATAACAATGTAGAAAATGTCGACATTGTCAAATTGGAGAATGATCCTAGTTCAGAAGATGAATACTACAAAACGGTTGACAAGAACGACGAGAGCAATGCAATTGACATAGCAACCATAAAACCGGTGCAAAAGACAACAAAACCACCAAAGAATGAGGCACCATTTTTAACGTTATCTTCCGATCAAATTATCGGAAAAAGAATTCTAGTTAATCTGACAATAGCAACAGATGATGGAACTGGAACAGTGGATCATTCGGTTTACACATTACACGTGTCAGTTCCAGCGGAAGAGATTGGTCATAAATCAGTTAAACCTTTGCCAAAATCTACTGAAGTTAAAGAACCTTCGAGCTACTGCATTCCGGAACCACCACCTCGTATACCTGAGTGTCCGTGTATTTGCAAGGAGACCGCATCACCACCAGCATCGGTTGACTATGACTCTGAGGAGAACAATGATATTGATGATGATGAAGACATTTTTCTTAATCCCATTCCTGATTCTGTTTTTCCTTCTACAACTATTTCTGTCCCACTATTAAGCGATGCTTCTACTACCACTACACTGGGTCCGCCTGATTTGTCTGCATGTCCTGATGTAGGGCCTGTGCTAATATTAGAAGGTGATTTGGTGAATAACCTTAACTTTTTGCAAAGATTATAATATAATAATTGAGCGTGTACAAAATGAGCTTCTATCTAACAACAAAATGTATTACTATCACTGTCATCGTCGCAACTAACAAAACAAAACAAAAAAATTAATGTAGGCAGTGTGAAACCTGAAGATTACCATCGGCGATTTGCAGCGATTCAAAAAATAACGACAAATAAAATGTTTAGAACCCTGGTTGCGAAATTTGCATGAATTTATTTTTTTTTTTGGTATGTAACCTTCTTCTGGTGTCGCATCCATAACCTTCCTAAGAATAGCTGTATTCCATAAAGCCTGGGCAAATATATGCAGATACTTGCTGGTAGATGTTAGCAAAGATACTCACCTTTTTACCTTTTTCATAAAGAAAGAAAGATGGCGATCAATTCTGCACCAAGACAAAACTGCAACTACACAGCTTACGAATATCTACACAATTGGCAGCTACATTCTACATAAAAATCCGAGTACCTACATACTTGTCCAGGCCGAAGAGAACACGGTTTATATGTTCATACCACAATTTAAGGCTCTCGTTTTATTTCTGACTTTATAATAGTCTGCAGGCGAATTCTAAATAGGATTTAAGTCCGGAGATTTCCCTGATCAACTCAATCATGTGATCCTTGAAATGCATCTCGGCATGGTACCAAATTTTGCTGAAAGATTACTTTTCCAGTTCTGTTGATAATTTTTGTTCCAATAACTGTATTTCATAACTGTATATTCCTTCAATATTATTACCACCACAGAACAGGAGGTGGTTGACTCTTTAATCTGCCCTCGTACTAAAAATGTAGCTCTTCTAAGGCAACACCTTTTTCTAATATTCTACTGTCCAGCTTCGGTGAACAGCATGAGGCTGCATCTATCAGAAAGGTTGCTTCTCGTATATACATATAGTATTAACATTTCCTTTTTGGAGTTGTTGTTGTAGACTTTTCCTTGTAACTTTTGCTGATATACAGTGGTACTTAAACTTTCTTCAATATTCTGGTATATTTTTGTTCCAAAGAAGCCTTTTTTTCATTATAGGAGCAGTCGTCCATATTCCATGAGCCTCAATTATGCAATATTGATTTTTATTTCACATTTCCCTCGCTTCACTTTAGCAGGATCAATTTCCCTTTTTTGTTTTCAATTTTGTTTAACTGACACCAAAGACTAAACGCAACGATATGTGTCTAACATCCATTCTAGATCTTCTCGATCTTCTTGCGCGTAGTCGCTCGAGAGCGACGTGCTCTTCTTGGATACTTGGATATGTCAGTTTCAATGCTGGGAACCAATTCGCTACCACCTTCGCTTTTTTGCCTATATAGTCGCATATGTACTTGCCTGACCCGTTGTCTTATAAAGCTGTTCATTTGAAATACAGTTCGGCCATAAACACCCTCAATATGTGTGTGAGACAACGATTAGCAAAAGTGTTCAGCGTTCTTGTTAGGTACTGCAAGCATTTAACAGCACTAATGCCACGTTTGAACGGAACCGTCGTTGTTTAGTGTTTAAACTTATTGCACTGTTTCTCCAGGCCTTAGACAACATAACAAATGTAGTCTTCAACTCCCTAGGTACCATAAATTATATGCTCTCTAGACCTGTTGTCCAGCAATGCTTACTTGTGAAGTTTACAGTTTTTCAGTAAAGCTGTGAAATTTTAAACTTTAGGAGGACCTAGAACGATAAAGTGTTTTCACATTGTCGAGGGTGCATTGCAATGTTTCTTAATTCGATTGACCCTTTCTTTGTAAAAGCGACGATCTTTTCTATTAGGTCATAAAAAGGTCTTCCGATGTTGTTTGTGAAGCTTTTTTTTAAATCTCCCCGGGAATGCTTTCATGCCTCGTCGCTTTGTTTGTTTCGAGGGCTTCGACCGCGGTGATTATCTCGTCCTTACTGGGGAGTGGAACCTGGAATTTTCGTCTTTCTTACTCATACAGTCTTTGGTGCATATTCCATTCCCAATTTGGTTTAACATGGTCCCTAAGCTGTTTGTGCTGTATACGGCACCCCCTAGTCTGTCGATATCAGACCTGGATTTTCCAATGTGTTGACCCCATTCCACTCCAATATCGGCTCCTCATCTGCCAGATAATCGTGACGTTTAAGAAGGGGAAGCAAACAAATCAAGGCACAAATTTCCACCCTGAGTTCTCAGTCATCAATACATTCAAACACAGCTGATCACCGAAATTGAGTTTACTTTGCGTTTGTGACACCTTTTAATTATTTTATTTATTTAGAACTATTTTGTACTCAGAATAATTCTGTCGTGTCTAATCCTTCTGTTTTAATATTTTTTTGTATATATAAAACTGTTTTATTATTTAAAAAGTTTTATTTAACTGAAAAAGACATTACAAATTATGTAAAACAGACGCGAATTCTCCAATTTGTATCGCCTCCTTTTTATACAGACAAACTTTATACAAAATACAGTACTATAATACCAACCTTCTGCTTTTCACATTCTACTATAAATATTACTAAAAAGCCAAAACATAGTAATCACTACTAATATCCCATTAAATCTCTAACCATGAATCCCCCGTTTTATGTATGCTTCAAATTTATAGGTGCACGAACATTCCCAGCGCGCAGTTTCCCACCAGATGGCACGACATTCGGACAAATCACATTGGGTCAAAAACTTACCAAGGAAATCCAACCATACAGCTATTGGAATATGCAATTCTATCAATCGGAACCGGCTTACGTTAAATTTGACTATAGTATACCGCGGGGTGCATCAATTGGAGTCTATGGCAGACGTAATGCATTACCAACGCATACACAGTACCATTTCAAGGAGGTCCTAAGTGGGTTTAGTGCGAGAACTCAACGTGCCACTCATGTAAGTAGACACTACAGTTTGTTGTCTGTTAATTTGTGTTATATGTATGTGGTTTTGTATCTTTATTGCCTTTGGGCGGGGAAAGGTTGTGGCAGTCTAGGCTGATGTTACATGTAACGATTTTGAGATCAAATCAAAATCGTTACTAGCAAAGGGTGTAACAACCAGCTCCTCTCTCTTTTTTTGTACATATGTTATGCAAATATTGAGCAGTATTACTAACAAAACCCTTTATCCTTTTGTTTCTTTCTCTTTTCTCTTCAACCCTGCATTCCTAAAAAAAAAAAAAAAACACACACACACACACACGGAAAAACGTACACAAAACCTCAAACTTTGCGCAAAAATCGAACAATACACCAAAAAAAATTAAATAAAACCAAAACAGCTCTCGATAACGCGTGAGGTGACACGGTACATGGAACCCGGACATTGGTTCATTTCACTGTATAACGACGACGGTGATGTGCAGGAGGTCACATTCTATGCGGCCATTGCAGAGGATATGACACAAAATTGTCCGAATGGCTGCTCTGGTAACGGACAATGTTTGCTGGGTCATTGCCAATGCAATCCCGGTTTTGGGGGTGACGATTGCAGTGAGAGTGTTTGCCCTGTGCTCTGCTCCCAGCATGGGGAGTACATTAATGGGGAATGCATCTGCAATCCAGGATGGAAGGGCAAAGAATGCTCCCTGAGGCATGATGAATGTGAAGTGGCCGACTGTAGTGGCCATGGGCATTGTGTGAGTGGCAAATGTCAATGTATGCGGGGATATAAGGGAAAGTTCTGTGAAGAAGGTAATTTGTGTTTTTTTTTTTTTTTTTTTTTTTTTTTTTTCACAACCATCTATTTAAGTGAAATGGTTGGCCTCTTGGTCACATTTCCTTGCTGGAGATGCAATTAAAACGTTGCTAACCCGTTTTATTTGACTTTTTACAGTCGACTGCCCGCATCCGACATGCTCTGGTCATGGTTTTTGTGCGGATGGTACCTGCATTTGCAAGAAGGGCTGGAAGGGCCCGGACTGTGCTACAATGGACCAAGATGCGTTACAGTGTCTGCCGGATTGTTCGGGACATGGAACGTTTGATTTGGACGCACAGACATGTCACTGTGAGACAAAGTGGAGTGGCGATGACTGTTCCAAGGAGTTGTGTGACCTTGATTGTGGCCAACATGGACGTTGTGTTGGAGATGCTTGTACTTGTGACCCGGAATGGGGTGGGGAGTTTTGTAACACCAAGTTGTGTGACAGTCGCTGCAATGAGCATGGACAGTGCAAGAATGGAACGTGTCTTTGTGTAACCGGTTGGAATGGCAAGCATTGTACGATTGAGGGCTGCCCTTCAGGCTGTACGAATCATGGTCAGTGTAGAGCTGGAGGCGAAGGTCAATGGGAATGCCGTTGCTATGAAGGCTGGGATGGACCAGACTGTGGAATTGCTCTGGAACTCAATTGTGGCGACAGCAAGGACAACGATAAAGGTGAATTGGGTGCAAGTGTTTTCCAAAATCGTGTTCTCTCTAAATGAGTATTTCCATTATAGATGGCTTGGTTGACTGCGAGGACCCCGAGTGTTGTGCCAGTCACGTATGTAAAACCTCACAGTTGTGTGTTTCTGCACCGAAACCCATTGATGTCCTGCTACGTAAGCAGCCTCCAGCAATTACCGCATCGTTCTTTGAGCGAATGAAATTCTTGATTGATGAGAGTAGCTTGCAAAACTATGCAAAGTTGGAGACGTTTAATGAGAGGTAAGGGTTATGTTGCCATGTTGAATGTTTTTATTTTTTATTATTTTTCTTTATTTTATTTTGAAAAAAAAATAGAAACAATTTAATGTTTAAGCTCAATTGGAAGTTAAAGAAGTGTATATATATTTTTTTTAGTTTTCAAATCAAAATTTTACATAGAAAAAAAAGAAAATAGTTTGCAACATGAATATATATTTTTATTTTCCTTTTTGTGCCCACGTCTTGGAAATGTCCTACCGAAAACCTCCAAAATGATTTCCCAAAACTTCCTTTGTTTAAATGAAACCTTTTCCTCCACACTTGAAAAATAAAATCCTATCGAAAAAAATACTTTCCTTATTGTTTAGAATTAGATTTATTTATGTATTTTATGAATATAGTTTATGTATTGACGATAGTACACAGGCAAATAAATAGAAAATTATTTGAAATTTGTTTCTTCCAATTACGATCAATAATTTGATCGATCGAATTCGACCATTTTCGATATCCATCACAATATTAAAGGATCGTTTCTTATATTTCCGATCGTTGGATAGATATTTCTTTCCAATCGATCAAGCTTATCGATCAATGTGATCGATCGAAAAAACAGTTATTTCGAACAAAATGTTGTTTTCTACTCGACCACGGCAAAGCTACAGCAGAATTTTGTGTTTCATCTCTGATATATGTATTCAGGTTGATTTTTTTCTTAACTTTTCAAGATATCAAAGAAGGAAAGACTCCGCCCAATTTCCCAATGCTCATAGAAGTTCAAAATGGCGGTCATTCTGATTTAAACTTTGACGGTAGCTTGTCGTAACTTTTTGCAACTGTTGGGGTGTTAATTTAAACAAACTTGTCTCTATGTTCCTTAAAACTTTGCTGGTAAAAATTTGTCTCTTATGTATGTATGTAACTCTAACACTTTTCGAGAAAAATATGATGCAGTTTTCTTTTTTTTTTTAAAAAAAACAATCATTTAAGGAAATATTTTCGAAACGATAAAGTTTTTAACTAAGTATTTAAAAACTTCTCCCCCACCCCCTAGGACTTTGCTTATAAGAAGTGAATTTGAGAAAAAAAAACACCTTTTATTTGTACTAAACTTACAAAACGAAACACCCTGTATTTATTTTCAATTGGTAAATGCGGAATTCAAAATTATTATTTTCTTTTCTTTCATTTACACAAAACTGATCGGCAATCAACTGTTGATCGAGATCAAACTCACAAAATAGCAATCAAAAATGTTATCTCATCAGAAACTTTATTTTCTGATCGGTGAACTGATCGTATCGAAGACTTATGTACATTTTAATCAATCAATATATTATATCAATGGATCGTGATCGGTTATTTTGATCGCGATCAATTACAACCCTAGTACATAGTCGCTTATGGCAACATTTGACGATTTGATACTTCAGCTCTTGAAAGCAAAAGATAATCGAAAAGATGTCTCAACACTTTTCTTCTAATCCACTTCGTACACTACCCAAGATTATTCATCATATTTTTATAATGTAGGTTTATATTAATATAATATTTAATTATAAAGTATCTCTGGAACTAGGCACGATGGTTAAGTTTAAATTATTCTAATCTACTTCGTACACACTACTCCTAATTATTCAATTACATTTTTTTTAGCGTAGATTTATTTGGGTAGAATCTTCCACTACGAAATATTCTCTGGATGATTATAGAACTATGATAGTAGACCTCAACAAATTTTCTAATCCACTTCGTACTATATCCAATAATCATTAAAAATGAAAAAGAGTGTCCTGCAAACAAAATATTTGAATCCCCTTCGTACACTACCCAAATTAATTTTATAACATTTGTCTTGCTGTAAATTTATTTGGATAAAATAAAGTGTCCTTTGAATTAGGGTCTCACGATTAAATTAATGCTAGAACTAATAGGAACTAGGACTGTCTTATATCAACAACTGCAAGGGTACCTCAATAGGGTTAATGTAGTTAGCAAACTGCAAATTATCTGCTAAACTTAACAAAAAAAAAAAGCATTTTAACAAAATTCTAATCCATTGTTCTATTTTTTTCTTTCTCTTTCCCATAACACACGCGCGCTACTACTACTAACAAAAATCATTAATAATGAATGCAATTAACTCGTAACTTTCCCAACCGTTATCGCTTAATTCTAACCTTAAAATTCATAAAAACAAAAAAAAACATAAACTTAAATCCAAAAAACTAACAGCGTATTTTGGAATTATTTCAACGCAAGGTAAGAGCAACTGGTTGTTTGGTAACGAAAAGCAGTATTATTAACAAATTATTCATTTAGTTTCTTTGAGAGAATGTCCATTTTGTAACGTTATTTTGTATCATATCTATCATTTTCTTTGGTTTTGGTATAAACTTTCCTTCTAAAAAAAAAATCTTTACAGTGCTAGTACTTTGTTTGTTTATAAATAATTACTACTCTACTACTACTTTTTTTGTTTATCTTGATTTTTACTAGTGCATTATAATATTTCTTGTAATTTGTTGACATTTGAGGACACGAAGATCAGTTACAGGGTGACATTAAAGTTTTTTGTTTTTTTTAATTATGAAAGAAACTCCAAGCAACCTACACCTACGATTGGTTATTTTGTTTCTGCCCTTGGGAGGGTTTTTAGGATTAAAAATAAAAAAAAAGGAAATATTATAACAAAATATACACTATATCCTCTGTGTTGAATCTTATGTTTTGTGGCGTGTGAAAAATATGTTTAATTTTTATTTACAAGTTTCTTTTATCAGTATTTGTCTATGTTATAATTTTTTTGAATGAAATACTTTTCGTATCTGCTTCTAGTTAAAATTAGTTTATAGAAAATTTATTAAAAAAAAATAACTAAAATTTAATCAAAAAATTTCTTTTTTTTTTCCTTTAAATTTTAACAGTCGTTCAGCAGTGATTCGTGGACGAGTTGTCACCTCGCTCGGTATGGGACTGGTTGGGGTACGAGTTTCAACAACAACCCTATTGGAGGGTTTCACTTTAACCCGTGATGATGGATGGTTTGACTTGATGGTAAATGGTGGCGGTGCGGTCACTTTACAATTCGGCCGATCACCATTTCGGCCTCAAAGTCGTATAGTTCAGGTTCCATGGAATGAAGTGGTTATCATCAATGTGGTTACAATGTCAATGTCAGATGAGAAAGCTCTAGCAACGGTGGCGCACACGTGTTTTTCGCACGATTATGATATAATGAAACCGGTGGTGTTGGCATCGTGGAAGCATGGGTTCCAGGGTGCTTGTCCGGATAGGAGTGCAATTTTAGCCGAATCTCAGGTTATACAGGAATCGATACAGATACCGGGAACGGGTTTGAATTTGGTCTATCATAGTTCAAGAGCAGCTGGGTACTTGTCGACTATTAAACTTCAGCTGACCCCGGAAGTTATACCACCTACATTACATTTGATTCAGTTGAGAATAACCATTGAAGGTATTCTGTTTGAGCGGGTATTTGAAGCTGATCCGGGTATAAAGTTCACCTACGCTTGGAATCGTTTGAATATTTACCGCCAGAGGGTGTATGGAGTTACAACGGCCGTGGTTAAGGTTGGCTATCAGTATACCGATTGCAAGGATATCATTTGGGATATACAGACTACCAAGCTCAGCGGTCACGACATGTCAATCTCAGAAGTTGGAGGGTGGAACTTGGACATTCATCACCGATATAACTTCCATGAGGGAATTTTGCAAAAAGGCGACGGTTCTAATATATATTTGAGGCACAAGCCAAGGGTTATATTGACCACCATGGGTGATGGTCATCAAAGACCGTTAGATTGTCCTGATTGTGATGGCATCGCCGCTAAACAGAGGCTCTTAGCCCCCGTGGCCCTTGCCTCGTCGCCCGATGGCAGTTTATACGTGGGAGACTTCAACTACATTCGCCGCATTATGACCGATGGAACAATCAAGACAGTTGTTAAACTGAATGCAACGAGGGTTTCATACCGCTACCACATGGCTCTAAGTCCACTCGATGGGACTTTATATATTTCTGATCCAGAATCTCATCAAATCATTCGAGTGAGGGATACTAATGACTTTTCAAACCCTGAGAAGAATTGGGAACCTATCGTAGGCTCTGGAGAGAGATGCTTGCCTGGAGACGAAGCACATTGTGGTGATGGAGCGTTGGCAAAGGACGCTAAACTGGCTTACCCTAAGGGAATTGCCATCTCTAGCGACAACACCCTGTACTTTGCTGATGGAACGAATATTCGCATGGTTGACCGGGATGGTATTGTCACCACTCTTATCGGCAATCATATGCATAAGTCTCACTGGAAACCGATTCCTTGCGAAGGCACGCTGAAACTGGAAGAGATGCACCTAAGATGGCCAACAGAATTAGCGGTAAATCCTCTTGATAACACGCTGCATATCATTGATGATCACATGATCTTAAGAATGACACCAGATGGGAGAGTTCGAGTTATTTCAGGACGTCCTCTGCACTGCGCTACCGCGACAACAGCTTACGACACCGACTTGGCGACCCATGCAACTTTGGTAATGCCACAGAGTATAGCTTTTGGTCCTATGGGAGATCTATTCGTGGCCGAGTCTGATTCGCAGAGAATCAATCGCGTTCGAGTGATCGGTACTGATGGACGGATTGCGCCATTCGCTGGTGCTGAGTCGAAATGCAACTGTTTGGAACGAGGATGCGATTGCTTCGAGGCCGATCATTACCTCGCTACAAGTGCTAAGTTTAATACAATCGCAGCTCTGGCTGTTACCCCCGATGGGTATGTTCACATCGCTGATCAGGCCAATTACCGAATTCGCTCGGTAATGTCGAGCATTCCGGAGGCGAGCCCGTCCCGAGAATACGAAATCTACGCCCCTGATATGCAGGAGATTTACATTTTCAACCGTTTCGGTCAGCACGTAGCCACACGAAATATACTGACGGGAGAAACAACCTACTCCTTCACTTACAACGTGAACACGTCCAATGGAAAACTGTCGACTGTTACAGATGCCGCTGGAAACAAGGTATTCCTTCTGCGAGACTATACTTCTCAGGTGAATTCGATTGAGAATACAAAGGGCCAGAAGTGCCGGCTCCGAATGACCCGAATGAAAATGCTCCATGAGCTTAGCACTCCTGATAACTACAACGTCACCTTCGAGTACCACGGGCCAACAGGCCTGCTAAAAACTAAGCTAGACTCGACTGGACGGTCATACGTATACAATTATGATGAATTTGGACGACTCACCTCGGCTGTTACGCCAACGGGACGTGTGATTGATTTGACCTTTGATCTAAGTGTGAAGGGAGCCCAGGTGAAAGTTTCTGAAAATTCCCAGAAGGAGATCTCTATGTTGATTCAAGGATCCACCGTGATGGTGAAGAATAGTGAAGCTGAGTCAAGAACAACGATCGAGATGGATGGAAGTACGACAAGCCTGACTCCATGGGGACATACCGTGCAAATGGAGGTTGTTCCATATGCCATTCTCTCTGAAATTAACCCTCTAATTGGAGAAAGTTACCCAGTACCGGCGAAACAAAGGACAGAAATTGCTGGTGATCTAGCGAACCGATTCGAATGGAGATACTTTGTGAGGCGTCTGCAAAGCGGTAAGGGTGGTAAAGGTCAGAGACCAGTATCGCAGGTTGGACGTAAACTTCGTGTGAATGGCGACAATGTGCTGACATTGGAGTACGATAGAGACGCCTCCTCAGTGGTGGTATTTGTGGATGATAAACAGGAACTCTTGAATGTCACGTATGATCGCACTGCACGGCCAGTGTCATTCAAACCTCAGTCAGGGGACTACGCTGATGTGGATTTGGAGTATGATCGTTTTGGACGATTGGTCTCATGGAAGTGGGGAGACCTGCAGGAGGCCTATACTTTCGATCGTAATGGACGACTTAATGAAATCAAATATGGTGATGGTTCTTCCATGGTGTATGCCTTCAAAGATATGTTTGGCAGTCTTCCGCTAAAAGTCACAACTCCACGACGATCGGACTATCTTTTGCAATACGACGACGCTGGAGCATTACAGTCACTGACAACCCCCCGAGGTCATATTCACTCATTCTCGCTGCAGACCTCCCTTGGATTCTTCAAGTATCAGTACTTCTCGCCGATCAACCGTCATCCATTTGAGATCCTTTACAATGATGAGGGGCAGATTTTGGCCAAGATTCATCCACACCAGTCTGGTAAAGTGGCTTTCGTTCATGACTTTGCCGGTCGGCTGGAGACAATTCTCGCAGGACTTTCTTCAACGCATTACACTTACCAAGAGACAACATCGCTGATAAAGAGCGTTGAGGTACAAGAGCCAGGCTTTGAACTGCGCAGAGAATTTAAATATCACGCCGGTATTTTGAAGGATGAAAAACTCAAATTTGGATCCAAAAACTCACTGGCATCGGCTCATTACAAATACTCGTATGATGGCAACGCTCGGCTAAGTGGAATCGAGATGAGCATAGACGACAAGGACCTCCCAATGACGCGCTACAAATACAGTCAAAACCTGGGTCAGTTGGAAGTCGTGCAGGATCTTAAGATCACAAGGAATGCTTTCAACCGCACGGTGATTCAGGACTCCGCTAAGCAATTCTTCACGATCACTGACTTTGATCAGCATGGAAGGGTTAAGAGTGTGCTGATCAACATCAAGTCATTCGATGTTTTCCGCCTTGAATTAGACTACGATCTGCGGAATAGGATTAAGGCTCAGAAGACAACATTTGGACGCTCCACATCATTTGACAAGATCAATTACAATGCCGATGGCCATGTTATTGAGGTTATGGGCACAAATAACTGGAAGTTCCTTTATGATGAAAACGGCAATACCGTCGGGGTGGTTGACCAAGGAGAAAAGACAAATCTGGGATACGATATTGGCGATCGTGTGATACAAGTTGGCGATGTGGAATTCAATAATTACGATGCTCGTGGATATGTTGTCCGTCGTGGTGAACAAAAATACCGTTACAACAACCGCGGACAGCTTATTCACGCGTTCGAGAGGGATCGCTTCCAAACTTGGTACTATTATGATGATCGCGGCCGACTTGTAGCATGGCACGATAGCAAGGGCAATGTTACACAGTACTTCTACTCAAATCCGAAGACACCGAGCTTACTGACTCAAATGCACTACCCGAAGTTAGCAAAGACCTTAAAATTCTTCTACGATGATCGGGATATGTTGGTTGCTATTGAAAACGCGGAACAGCGGTTCTATGTGGCCACAGATCAAAATGGCAGCCCACTAGCGTTCTTCGATCTAAATGGCACTATTATGAAGGAAGTAAAACGTACGCCATATGGACGGATTATCAAAGACACAAACCCTGAATTCTTTGTACCTGTAGACTTCCATGGAGGCCTATTAGATCCAAACACTAAATTGATCTACACTGAGGGACGGCATTATGATACCACAGTCGGCCAATGGATGACACCGAAATGGGAGACGCTAGCAACAGAAATGAGCCTTCCAACAGACGTATTCATTTATCGATTCCACAACAACGACCCAATAAACCCGAACGTTCCCATGCGATACATGATAGACCTTGAATCCTGGCTAGAGCTCTTCGGTTATGACTTAAAGAAAATGCAGAGCAGCAAGTATACAAAGGAAGCCCATTACATCCCACAAGCTACCATCAAATCGGCTTCTTTGGCACCTGACTTTGGTGTCATTTCCGGTCTTGAATGCATTGTTCAGAAGATCGATGAGAAATTCAGCGATTTTGACTTCGTTCCAAAACCACTTCTTAAAATGGAACCTAAAACACGAAACCTACTTCCAAGAGTCGCATACCGACGAGGTGTATTCGGCGAGGGTGTTCTCCTCTCGCGCATAGCTGGCAGAGCTATGGTCAGCGTCGTCGATGGCAGCAATAGTGTTGTCCAAGATGTTGTCTCATCGGTGTTCAACAACTCGTTCTTCCTAGATCTACACTTCAGCATCCATGATCAAGATGTCTTCTATTTTGTAAAGGACAATGTCTTGAAACTCCGCGATGACAAAGAAGAACTTCAACGACTTGGCGGTATGTTTAATATATCTGCACACGAGATCACCGATCATGGTGGTGCCGCCGCCAAAGAACTGCGACTCCACGGCCCTGATGCTGTGGTAATAATCAAATACGGTGTCGATCCTGAACAAGAACGACATCGTATCCTTAAGCATGCCCACAAAAGGGCCGTCGAACGAGCTTGGGAGCTTGAAAAGCAACTCGTCGCTGCCGGTTTCCAAGGACGTGGCGACTGGACGGAAGAAGAGAAGGAAGAACTGGTCTCACACGGTGATGTGGATGGCTGGATCGGCATTGACATCCATAGTATCCACAAATATCCTCAATTGGCTGATGATCCAGGCAATGTGGCGTTTCAACGTGACGCCAAGCGAAAGCGTAGAAAAACCAACATCGGTCATCGAACGAAACAGCGAAGAACAGCGACAACGTCGTGAAACGGCGAATACTACTAAAGCGAACAAAAAAATCGCCCTGAACTATAAATAAATATATAATTAAATTAGACGCCTGTACCAAGTGCCATCTAGTGGATGTGCCAAGCGCAGGCAATAGTTTTGTATAAAGTGAAAAAAAATTATAGTAGTATCGTTTTTAAGTTTGCTCTCTATCTCTCTCTTTCTTTGTAATATATGAGATGAACTCCTTCTACTCTATCTGTCTCTCTCTCTATGATTTTTTTTTTTTTTAGTTTTTTGTTTCATTTTTTAAAGTTTTTTTAATTAAATTTATAAAAGAAAAAAAAATATTTAAGAAATTGCAAAGAAAAATAAATGAAAAATTTACAAATTGTGATATATTTCTATACATGAGCACGAGATGATGTTATAATTTTTCAAAATAAATGTTTTTAAGTTGAATGTTTTTTTTTATATTTTATATATTTTTTTTCTCATAGTAGAAACTAATAAACTTTCACACTCACTACTGGATGAAGCAAAAAACTCACAAAAAATGCATAAAATATATCAGTAAATAAAAAAAAAAAAAAAAAAAAAACAGAACAAACAATAAGCCAGGTGTAAATTTAGTTATTTAAAGAAAATTAATTAAAAGAACCTAAAAAAAAACAAACAAAAATGCCATCTTCACATAATTGTGTACACTGTAATAAAATATTTAAATAATGCGAAAAAAAGTAATAAAAAATGTAGTAAACTATGTTAAACAGAAATTAATTAGTTTTAAGTATAAACAAGAAAGAACAAAAAAATAAATCTATTAATAATATTATAATTGAATATCTAGTGTTGCCAGTTGTAAGGAGAAAAATAAATTTTGTAAAATATATTTTCCTAGCTTCTAAGAATACAATAAAAAAAAAACAAAAAAAAAATTGTAGTGTATAGGTATTAGTAATTTTATTTAAATAAAAATGAATGGGATAAATGACAGAATTACGTAAATTTTGTAACCATAAATATATAAAAAAAAAAAAATACCAAACCATGACTGATTTGAAGAGCATTGAAATCAATTTCTGATTTGCAGATGTCTTTCAAAAAATAATAAAAGAAAAAAAACGTAAAAAAGTAATAAACCAATGCATCTCACAACAGAAAAATAAATCGCATATAATGAAAATTTAAAGCAAATAAATTATAAGTTAAAAACAAGTAAAATTTAATGTACACACTTAAAAGGAAAACCCTACAACAACATAAAAACAAACTTGCTAAATAAAACAAAAAAAAAAAAATATACAAAAAACTGCGCTGTTTTATTGAAAAAAAAAGAGAATTCTATAAACATTTGGGGCGAAGATTACAATACACAATGGCTTGTGAATAAATGCGCAAAGAATACATTTTTTCCTCACAAAAGGCGGCTGTTGTTGTAATATGGAGAGACATGACCGAACGAGGAAGCAATTCTTCTTATTTCTTAAACATTATATGACAGTACAGCTGCAAGAGCATTTTTACTTGTATAGCGTACCTGGTAGGTCTACCACAGTATTTAATTCTTAAACTTGTTCAGGGATAATATGTTGCATTTATAGTTTATAATATTGACAAACACTGTCGACTGTTTGTATTTGTTTAACCGTTTTTGTATTACCCATTAGACATAACATATGTACTTCTATCTTCTATTGCTATCGCTTTTTGTATTCGTCTATGATAACTGTTCTAAAACTATATTCAGAACTTTTTCGTAAGGAAAAACAGAAATTGTAGCAAATTTCTTGCTGTTAAGAAAAATCCTGCATTGGGCGCCAATCCTTACATTCCAAACAAAACGTCTCTTTATGTTTTCGTTCTGTTGGATATTATAAGAAGTACATAGATTTGTATTCCATACAAGCATTTAGCTCCAGTTTCCCAGTCAACTAACTCGTCTCCTCTCCCTCGCATTTACGTCTTTGGATGCCATATTCCACCACAACAATTATTTCAATATTCTATTCCAGATTTATGTGAACTTAAGGCGAACTATCGAAATGTATATCTTCATTGGCTTCTACAGGGTAATAAATTATGAAAACACAAAATTTAATAGAATTCTACTCAGATAAAAAAATAAAATCTCAAAAACAAAGGTTTATGGCATCCATAATGCCTATTCGATAACTAAATGAATTTTAAAACTGAAATACATTAAATAAAAAATAGACATAAATGCATTAAACTAAGTAAAGCAAGAAAAAAAAAACAATCTAACTAAAAGCAATATGTATATTTTAATTTAAACCCCATTAAGAAAATGAAAATCAAGCTTGTATTGATAAAAAAAAAAACAATCCTTACACTTATAATAAAAGCTCGAAACTTGTTTATAATAATGTTCACAGTGTAACAGTGGCTTAACTTTTTTTTGTTAAATATCTAAAATAAAAGTCAACATAGCAGAATAACTAAACAAAAAATAAATAAATAAAATAAAGATTATAATAATAAGACAACAATTTGTAAAATCTATAAAGAAATGCTGTAAAAAAAATTAATAATACTATGTAAAATGTATTTTAAGTCTCATAGGATTAAATTAAAAATTTAAGTAACTAGGCATTAGAATTAAAATCACTTATAAATTAATTTTTTATTTTTATTTAAGTTTTGGATTTTGTTTTTAATTGTTCTCCAAAACAATATTGTTAACAGTATTGACGACATGATGAAATAAATTAATCATTACACTGAAAGAAAGGAAAATAATAAAAAAAAAAAATCTGAATATAATGGAAATAACTTAAGGATAGTGCAGTGGATATGAGAAACCATGATAAACGTAATGGAATAAGATATTTGTATTTGTATAGAAACAAAGGGAAAATAAAATTGAATAAAAAAGAAATTTGTCTTCTTTACGTTTTTATTTACAAAAGGAAATATTTGAGCAAATGACTGTGAAGAATGATTTCAGTTTTTAAGTAAATAGAAAATTCGCTGCAAGTAAAGGGTGTGTGTTTTTTTTTTTTTTTTTGAGTGATAGAACTTTCAGTAGGGATAACTGTTAAAACAGCTGTCAAATTTGGTTGATGTATATGAAATTTCTTTTCAGTATACTTTGGTAAATCATCATGGAGAGATTCAAGCCTCAACAACGCTTACGTGTCGTCTATTTCTTTGGTGCGCAAGCTATTCGGCTCATTTCTGGTATACAGTTTACACGCTGTTCGTATCGTCGGTCCTTATATTTTCGCTATACGGTCAATGGAGATCGTTACCGGACCATACTCAATGAAAATTTCTTTCAAAATATGGATGACATTAATCCGGACGAGATGTGGTTTCAACAGGTTGGTACTACATGCCAAACCGTAACTCAAACCATCAAATCAGAATTTGGCGAGAAGGTGATTTCTCGAAGTGGACCTGTCAATTGGCCTCCGAGATCATGCGATTTGACACCTCTCGACAATTGTATTTGATGCTACCTGAAGGCATTGCTTTATGCGGTTAAACCAGCAACTATTGATGCCTTGGAAGCCAATATTGTGACCGCTATGATGTACATGCCGATTTACTCGAAAAAGTGGTCAAAAATTGGACTAACAGGATGACCTTTGTAAAACGTTAAACAAACATTAAATGCCAAAATTGTTCAGCCAAATAAAATAAAAACATGGCCATTTAATTGATTTTTGTGTGTTTCATTTCAATTTAAAGATCTCATGCTCCAAAGAAAAACACTATTTATTTTACAAGTCGCATAGGTATCTTCACAAAAAGTAAGTATTATATCGACATATTTTTTGGCTCGTGTATATTGGGGGTTTGCATTCGTCAAAAAAGAACTCTCTTAAGAGTTGGGCTCTAACAGGGACAGCATCCCAAAACTCGAAAAAAAATTCCGACATTTTATAAATTAACACTTACTTATGGTGGCACTACAGTTCGGGGTGAACCAGGGCCTAAACCATTACGCCGAGTTGATTAAGGTCACCCTCCACTTGCGCACGCCGTCGGTAGTTTCTCAGGGGTGGAGTAGAAGATTCTTCGGGCTGGAGCGAATTCCTTCATGACCTCGATGTTATAGGGCAGCATACATATATTTCGTTTTATCCTCGTTTACAACCAGACCCATTTTAGCAGCTTTTGATTCGATGTTAGCGAAGGCGTCCGTGACTGCTCGCTTTATTCTACCGATGAAATTGGGAATTTATCATTATTTTCTCCAGTACCACGTTGGGGAAACTGCATGAAAGTGTGTTGCCCTGTCTGAAACCTCCACTGGTATTGAAGGATTCGGTGGTGTCTTTCCGACCTTGACGGAGCAGCGAGTGTTTTCCATCCTCGTCCTACACAAGCGAATGAGTTTTGCAGGGATACCAAAACTAGACACTAAAATACTATCATATGCAGCCTTAAAAACAATAAATAGATATGGCGTAAACTGAATATTTTTTCAAATGTCGATTTTTCAGGCTTAAAACCGCACTTTTAATTCCCCACCAGTTCGCCGACATATGGTTATTAATCCAAAAACGATTCAGGCACTTAAGCACAAAATTTATCGAGCTATTCGTGAAATAGAGCACCGAACCATCGAAAATATGCTGCAAAATTGGGTTGGCTGGATGGGCTACTGCCAAGCCAATCGCGGAAGCCATTCAAAAGAAATTATTTTCCATAAATAATCGGAAAGTGTACTTCTTCAATAAAGCAAAAACTTAATTTTAAAAAATAAATCAACATATGTAGCATGGGGAAGTTGGTGAGGTATGCCTCAGTCCAAATGAGAAAAAAATGTTTATTTTCTTGAAAATGACTCGAAGGATTTTAATGAAATCAGCAACTCCTTACTTCTCCTGCACATGAGCAGCATTGGCGCACGACATGTAGCATGAGGCTGTCAGTGGGGCACTCCTCAAGTCCGAGTGCGAATAAAATGTTGATATGTTGAAAACGGATCGAGGGATTTTAATGAAATCAAAAATTCCTAACTTTCTTGCACTTAAGTAGCATAGAATTCACAAATCTGGAAAAAATTCGAAACTGTCCGATTTTTTCCAAATTTCCGAATTTCGGTGTAAAACGACAATTTCCAGCTTCCCCTTGACTACCTGGATCAAATGGGCGACAATGAACAAAAGGCTTAAACCGATTGAAATGCAATCTGCTGATCTACAACATGGGCAGCATTGGTGCACGATTTGTGGCATGTGGCAGTTAGTGTGGCATGCGGCAGTTAGTATGGCATGCCTCAAATGCAGATTTCGAACACGACTCGAGGGATTTCAATGAAATCACAGACCTGGAAAGAATCCGAAACTACCCGATTTTTCCCAAATTTCAGAATTTCGATAGAAAACGACAATTTCCCGCTTCCCCTTGATTATCTGGGTCAAATGGGCAACAACGAACAAAAGGCTTGAGCCGAAAGAAATGCAATCTGCTGATCTACAACATGAGCAGCATTGGTGCACGAAATGTAGCATGAGGCAGTCAGTGGGGCACGACTCAAGTCCGAATGCGAATAAAATGTTGTTGTGTTGAAAACTGATCGAGGGATTTTAATGAAATTAAAAATTCCCAACTTCCCCTGCATTTAAGTTGCATAGAATTCACAAATCTGGAAAAAATCTGACACTGTCCTGTTTTTTCCCAAATTTCAGAATTTCGGTATAAAGCGGCAATTTTCAACTTCCCCTTGACTACCTGGGTCAAATGGGCGACAACGAACAAAAGGCTTGAACCAAAAGAAATGCAATCTGCTGATCTACAACCTTGGCAGCATTGTTGCACGATATGTGGCATGTGGCAGTTAGTGTGGCATGCCTCAAATGCAGGTTTCGAAAGCGTCTCGAGGGATTTCAATGAAATCACAGATCTGGAAAGAATCCGAAACTACCCGATTTTTCCAAAATTTCAGGATTTCGATAGAAAACGACAACTTCCCGCTTCCCGTTGATTACTGGGTCAAATGGGCGACAACGAACAAAAGGCTTGAACCAAAAGAAATGCAATCTGCTGATCTACAACATGAGCTGCATTGGTGCACGACATGTAGCATGAGGAAGTCAGTGGGGCACGACTCAAGTCCGAATGCGAATAAAATGTTGTTGTGTTGAAAACTGATCGAGGGATTTTAATGAAATCAAAAATTCCCAACTTCCCTTGCACTTAAGTTGCATAGAATTCACAAATCTGGAAAAAATCCGAAACTGTCCGATTTTTTTCCAAATTTCAGAATTTCGGTGTAAAGCGGCAATTTCCAGCTTCCCCTTGACTACCTGGGTCAAATGGGCGACAACGAACAAAAGGCTTGTACCAAAAGAAATGCAATCTGCTGATCTACAACATGAGCAGCATTGGTGCACGAAATGTAGCATGAGGCAGTCAGTGGGGCACGACTCAAGTCCGAATGCGAATAAAATGTTGTTGTGTTGAAAACTGATCGAGGGATTTTAATGAAATCAAAAATTCCCAACTTCCCTTGCACTTAAGTTGCATAGAATTCACAAATCTGGAAAAAATCCGAAACTGTCCGATTTTTTTCCAAATTTCAGAATTTCGGTGTAAAGCGGCAATTTCCAGCTTCCCCTTGACTACCTGGGTCAAATGGGCGACAACGAACAAAAGGCTTGAACGAAAAGAAATGCAATCTGCTGATCTACAACATGAGCAGCATTGGTGCACGAAATATAGCATGAGGCAGTCAGTGGGGCACGACTCAAGTCCGAATGCGAATAAAATGTTGTTGTGTTGAAAACTGATCAAGGGATTTTAATGAAATCAAAAATTCCCAACTTCCCTTGCACTTAAGTTGCATAGAATTCACAAATCTGGAAAACATCCGAAATTGTCCGATTTTTTCCAAATTTCAGAATTTCGGTATAAAACGATAATTTCCAGCTTCCTCTTGATTATCTGGGTCAAATGGGCGACAACGAACAAAAGGCTTGAACCAAAAGAAATGCAATCTGCTGATCTACAACATGAGGAGCATTGGTGCACGAAATATAGCATGAGGCAGTCAGTGGGGCACGACTCAAGTCCGAATACGAATAAAATGTTGTTGTGTTGAAAACTGATCGAGGGATTTTAATGAAATCAAAAATTCCCAACTTCCCTTGCACTTAAGTTGCATAGAATTCACAAATCTGGAAAAAATCCGAAACTGTCCGATTTTTTTCCAAATTTCAAAATTTCGGTGTAAAGCGGCAATTTCCAGCTTCCCCTTGACTACCTGGGTCAAATGGGCGACAACGAACAAAAGGCTTGAACCAAAAGAAATGCAATCTGCTGATCTACAACATGAGCAGCATTGGTGCACGACATGTAGCATGAGGCTGTCAGTGGGGCACGACTCAAGTCCGAATGCGAATAAAATGTTGATATGTTGAAAACTGTTCGAGGGATTTTAATGAAATCAAAAATTCCCAACTTCCCCTGCATTTAAGTTGCATAGAATTCACAAATCTGGAAAAAATCCGAAACTGTCCGATTTTTTTCCAAATTTCAGAATTTCGGTGTAAAGCGGCAATTTCCAGCTTCCCCTTGACTACCTGGGTCAAATGGGCGACAACGAACAAAAGGCTTCAACCGAAAGAAATGCAATCTGCTGATCTACATCCTTGGCAGAATTGTTGCACGATATGTGGCATGCCTCAAATGCAGATTTCGAACACGACTCGAGGGATTTCAATGAAATCACAGATCTGGAAGAAGCCGAAACTATCCGATTTTTCCCAAATTTCACGATTTCGATAGAAAACGACAATTTCCTGCTTCCTCTTAATTATCTTAAATATCGAAACTACCCGATTTTTCCCAAATTTCAGAATTTCGATAGAAAGCGATAATTTCCCGCTCCCCCTTGATTATCTGGGTCAAATCGGCGACAATTAACAAAAGGCTTGAACCAGAAGAAATGCAATCTGCTGATCTACAACATGAGCAGCATTGGTGCACGAAATGTAGCATGAGGCAGTCAGTGGGGCACGACTCAAGTCCGAATGCGAATAAAATGTTGATATGTTGAAAACTTCCTCGATCAGTTTTCAAATCAAAAATTCCCAACTTCCCTTGCACTTAAATTGCATAGAATTGACAAATCTGGAAAACATCCGAAACTGTCCGATTTTTTCCAAATTTCAGAATTTCGGTATAAAACGATAATTTCCAGCTTCCTCTTGATTATCTGGGTCAAATGGGCGACAACGAACAAAAGGCTTGAACCAAAAGAAATGCAATCTGCTGATCTACAACCTTGGCAGCATTGTTGCACGATATGTGGCATGTGGCAGTTAGTGTGGCATGCCTCAAATGCAGGTTTCGAAAGCGTCTCGAGGGATTTCAATGAAATCACAGATCTGGAAAGAATCCGAAACTACCCGATTTTTCCAAAATTTCAGGATTTCGATAGAAAACGACAACTTCCCGCTTCCCGTTGATTACTGGGTCAAATGGGCGACAACGAACAAAAGGCTTGATCCAAAAGAAATGCAATCTGCTGATCTACAACATGAGCTGCATTGGTGCACGACATGTAGCATGAGGAAGTCAGTGGGGCACGACTCAAGTCCGAATGCGAATAAAATGTTGTTGTGTTGAAAACTGATCGAGGGATTTTAATGAAATCAAAAATTCCCAACTTCCCTTGCACTTAAGTTGCATAGAATTCACAAATCTGGAAAAAATCCGAAACTGTCCGATTTTTTTCCAAATTTCAGAATTTCGGTGTAAAGCGGCAATTTCCAGCTTCCCCTTGACTACCTGGGTCAAATGGGCGACAACGAACAAAAGGCTTGTACCAAAAGAAATGCAATCTGCTGATCTACAACATGAGCAGCATTGGTGCACGAAATGTAGCATGAGGCAGTCAGTGGGGCACGACTCAAGTCCGAATGCGAATAAAATGTTGTTGTGTTGAAAACTGATCGAGGGATTTTAATGAAATCAAAAATTCCCAACTTCCCTTGCACTTAAGTTGCATAGAATTCACAAATCTGGAAAAAATCCGAAACTGTCCGATTTTTTTCCAAATTTCAGAATTTCGGTGTAAAGCGGCAATTTCCAGCTTCCCCTTGACTACCTGGGTCAAATGGGCGACAACGAACAAAAGGCTTGAACGAAAAGAAATGCAATCTGCTGATCTACAACATGAGCAGCATTGGTGCACGAAATATAGCATGAGGCAGTCAGTGGGGCACGACTCAAGTCCGAATGCGAATAAAATGTTGTTGTGTTGAAAACTGATCAAGGGATTTTAATGAAATCAAAAATTCCCAACTTCCCTTGCACTTAAGTTGCATAGAATTCACAAATCTGGAAAACATCCGAAATTGTCCGATTTTTTCCAAATTTCAGAATTTCGGTATAAAACGATAATTTCCAGCTTCCTCTTGATTATCTGGGTCAAATGGGCGACAACGAACAAAAGGCTTGAACCAAAAGAAATGCAATCTGCTGATCTACAACATGAGGAGCATTGGTGCACGAAATATAGCATGAGGCAGTCAGTGGGGCACGACTCAAGTCCGAATACGAATAAAATGTTGTTGTGTTGAAAACTGATCGAGGGATTTTAATGAAATCAAAAATTCCCAACTTCCCTTGCACTTAAGTTGCATAGAATTCACAAATCTGGAAAAAATCCGAAACTGTCCGATTTTTTTCCAAATTTCAAAATTTCGGTGTAAAGCGGCAATTTCCAGCTTCCCCTTGACTACCTGGGTCAAATGGGCGACAACGAACAAAAGGCTTGAACCAAAAGAAATGCAATCTGCTGATCTACAACATGAGCAGCATTGGTGCACGACATGTAGCATGAGGCTGTCAGTGGGGCACGACTCAAGTCCGAATGCGAATAAAATGTTGATATGTTGAAAACTGTTCGAGGGATTTTAATGAAATCAAAAATTCCCAACTTCCCCTGCATTTAAGTTGCATAGAATTCACAAATCTGGAAAAAATCCGAAACTGTCCGATTTTTTTCCAAATTTCAGAATTTCGGTGTAAAGCGGCAATTTCCAGCTTCCCCTTGACTACCTGGGTCAAATGGGCGACAACGAACAAAAGGCTTCAACCGAAAGAAATGCAATCTGCTGATCTACATCCTTGGCAGAATTGTTGCACGATATGTGGCATGCCTCAAATGCAGATTTCGAACACGACTCGAGGGATTTCAATGAAATCACAGATCTGGAAGAAGCCGAAACTATCCGATTTTTCCCAAATTTCACGATTTCGATAGAAAACGACAATTTCCTGCTTCCTCTTAATTATCTTAAATATCGAAACTACCCGATTTTTCCCAAATTTCAGAATTTCGATAGAAAGCGATAATTTCCCGCTCCCCCTTGATTATCTGGGTCAAATCGGCGACAATTAACAAAAGGCTTGAACCAAAAGAAATGCAATCTGCTGATCTACAACATGAGCAGCATTGGTGCACGAAATGTAGCATGAGGCAGTCAGTGGGGCACGACTCAAGTCCGAATGCGAATAAAATGTTGATATGTTGAAAACTTCCTCGATCAGTTTTCAAATCAAAAATTCCCAACTTCCCTTGCACTTAAATTGCATAGAATTGACAAATCTGGAAAACATCCGAAACTGTCCGATTTTTTCCAAATTTCAGAATTTCGGTATAAAACGATAATTTCCAGCTTCCTCTTGATTATCTGGGTCAAATGGGCGACAACGAACAAAAGGCTTGAACCAAAAGAAATGCAATCTGCTGATCTACAACCTTGGCAGCATTGTTGCACGATATGTGGCATGTGGCAGTTAGTGTGGCATGCCTCAAATGCAAATGCAAATAAAATGCAGATTTAATCGAAAACGGCTCCATGGATTTTGCAGTCAGCGGGCAACGTTAAAAAATATGATACCTCAGAGAAAGGCACCCATTTTTTTATGTCGGTTGCAACGAAAACATCGAAATTTTTTTAAATTTATTATTTAACTTTTATTTATTAAAATATAAACAATGCTAATATTTGTTCTTGTTTTTTCACGGTTAAATAGAATGTTATAATATTAATGACAATGGTTGCATAATGTATATAATTTTATATTAAATCGTTGACGATGAAGGTTCAGTGGGCGTTTGTGTGTATAGTTTATTTTATTCATATTTCAATATATATATATATATGTATAAATTTTTGCTTTGTTTATATTTTTTAGCGTTTGTACATAATATGCTTGCTTGTATTTTTTATTTGATTTATATTTACAATTCTAAAAATAAGCCCCTAGCTGCATAATAATTAAAAATTTGTTAAATAAATAAGTTTACATTATATGAAAACAAAAAATAATAATAATAAGAATAAGTAAATATTAAAATCGATTGTTTGTTGCTCAATGTAACCCCATCCTCTAGTGTCCTTTGTGCTGCGCGGGATGGGGTTTTGTGTGTGCAAAAATCGGAATGTGTTTTAGTGCTAGTATAAATTTATTTAAGGATCTCACGATCTGGGAACATAGCCCAAGGCAAACCAGTCTATTAGCTCCTGACGCAGATCATATTTACTTAACTCGATTTGAACGCCACCCAGCAGCTCGTTTTCTTGCAGTGTGTCGTGAGACCAAACAGTCACGTGTAGCTGGCGATTTTGTATATGTTCAAGGGGCATGCGATATTCCAACTGTGGAAAAGAAATCCTTATAATAAATGCCGGGGTTAAGAACAATTTTGAGTACGCACCGTTTCCATGAAACTAGGAACACATGTTTTTCGCACTACTTTAGTTTTCCTTTTTGTTATTTTTGTTTGATCAGGCTTCAAATAGCATTTGACATAAGTGTTTGGCTCTTGCCCACCCTGAAGAGTCGGAAGACCCTTTGCATGATGAATCTACAAAAATACAATAATAATTATAATTTTTAGAAGCAATAAATGATCATTTCGTAAACTATACAAATTTGGACAATAAGGGAGTTGAAAATAAGGAGGAATTATAAATGAGTAGTAGGAGACCCTGGGCTGTAACAGACTATACTCCTGGTAAAAGGGAACTCGTGCACTATATAATTCGTCTGAACATTTGTGGTGGCGGTTCGGGCAAAGGAATTTGGATGCAAATAGATTGATCACCGAGCACTCTACTCGCTTCGGACGAAGCTCTGTAGATGATAGAAACCAAGTCGGTAGGGGTGAAACACCGTTTACATGCACAGCATCACTTTTTAGAAAAGTCCGGACTATCAGACTGGCCAAGCATTGACAAAACATTACATTCCTCCACAACAATTCTATTAAATCCTCATGTGGCCACATCAGTATCAGAGAAAGCAGACAGCACAGTTTGTTTGACGCATCGAACTTAACTCAGATTTTCGCATTCCAATTGAAGCAAATTCATCAAGTGCGAGTCGGGCCTAGCGCGGTTACTGTTCCGTACCGATATTTTACGTAATTTTACTTTCTCGTTAACCAAAAGAAAAAGAGAAAGCTATGATATTTCAATAGTTAAGATCAAACAAATACCTATTGTTCCATGTGGGCCTGTATGTTTGTTCAAGAACCGCTCAAGCGATTTTGAGGAAATTTGATTTATTTATTTGTCCTGATACGTACGGATAGGTACTACTGTAAAATTGGAACACAACCGATAGTGTTCCGTTTTGCACCATTCTGGTACGGAACACTAATTCAGTGCAGAAAACATTCGCTGCCGCCGGGAATTCACAACTTGAGACCCGTGACACGGCATTGTTAAAGTACGGAAAGTTTTGGAGATATCAAGGACTAGCAAGAGGAATGACCTCTGCATAACCATTATGTGATGCTGAGGAAAAATTAGGTTTCCGTTCCGGTGAGAACCATGTAGTCTCAATCAGTAAGTCTCAAAGGTAATTAGAAGTACTAACAATTTAGAAAATTTAAACAACAGAAGGTTGCATTTTGTAGTGTCGAACACTTTGGGGAAATCAAGTAGTATCCTAACTGAGGCCTTCTAATGCCGCTGTTAGAAGTGATTGGTTTCTAGTATGGCTTTGTAGAGATCCAAGAATTTTCTTCCAGTTTCGCCACGACAACGTCTGTCTATCTTTGATTTTGCACCCGAAAATTGAATTCAAACATACTCACCATAACTGTGAGGGCCCCTCGGCGATACTGTAATGAGATCTTAATTGCTCCATCACTATTCGTATTTCGTTGAACTGGTTTAATTTCTACAAATGACAAAATCATATGTTACCGTCTACAAAATAAAAAATCTCTTTCAGTCTCTCCACTTACCCTTAACTTTCGAGACCTCAATATTTGCTTCTTGTTGATCGCGTAATAGTGGATGGAAGAACGTATACACTAAATCTGAATGAGCAATCTCATCAGCCGATTTAAAAAGAGATATAAGAAATCGCTGAATTTCGGGTAGCCGTCGTTCTGCCACCGATTTCACATTGGACCTGCCAACGTGGATTCCACTTGGTAAGCTAGGAATAGAAAGAGAATATATAGGAGATATTTATTTTATCATTTTCAGGTTTATCCCAGTATTAAAAAAAAAATAGATCAAATCTAACAGATATGACAAACAAATAGAATAAGAAACGACCTTGTATGCTTTATATTTATAAGAATATTTACAAAACAATTTGTTACAACTCAGAGTGGGAATGAAAAGGGAAAAGATAAATACGAACTGGAAATTCAAATCAAAGTAGTATTGTAAGTAAACATTTTGAACTTCACCAAGGTGTTTCTCTTTGCACATACTCCCGCCACGATACCACTAAACGAAAACAGATATAAAGATAATAACACTGCCATTCCATCATATATTTTTTATCTATCTGCCTATATAATAGCGCTAATGCGACTTTGTTTACTGTTTAAATATGCAAAGAATAGTTTGAATAAATTTTGAAAATACATGTGTAGAACAGAGAGACATATATTGCTTGGCTGAGATAGTTCACAAGTTACGACAACCACCCGAATATATTTGATAGCATTGTAGAACTCAGATTTTTTTTTTTTTTTTTTTACAAAACATATCTCAATATCACTACAGATCGAAAGAATGTAGTGAACGTGAAACCATAGTGTGTAACCCTACCCCATAGAAAACCCATTAAGCTTTTCCATATCATTTGTCAATTGATATCTCTGATAGCCTCCTAATAGCGTTATCAGTAAAAAAGAACTTCACACAAACATTCAAACGCAATCGACGACGGCAGCGACGAAGACGTCGACAGAAATGGACTCGTAATTGGTATATCTAGTCGTGGAATGTGGTGCACCTGCCGCTGTATTAGCAGGTAAAAAAAAAAAAACAATTTACAATCAAAATGGTCAAACTAGGATCAGTTCCGCAACACTCGAATAGAGGTAAAGGAAACAAAATCATTCACAACCCTGCATTTAATCCCTTCTCTCTCCTCTTAGGTCAGACTGATGTCATCGTGTCTCTTTGTTCATTTGGTCTTATGTTCTGTATGGTGGTCGTTATTTTGGGGATAAAATTCCGTTGGTTTAAACAGCGCCTTAATTTTGAACCTATTCCAACAGGCAGTGGCGGATCAGCTGACAATGGTCAAGTGCTGTTGACGAGAAATTCGCGTAGTTCTCAGGAACAAGTGAGTGCATAAGTTCTAGCATATCAAGCAGCGGGAGGTAGAGAAACATAATAAAAATATTTCACGGTCCTCAGTTGGCCCTAATCAATTTATGTATTCTTTGCGATAACATATAACGACACCTGTGATAGTATATTTAATTAAAAACAATTGTATTATGCAGAGATAACAAGACACAAGCAAGACTATTTGTGACTATATTTAACAAGTTTTACTGTAGCTTATTGTTTTTTTTTTTGCAGTTTCGTGAGCCGGTAGTGGCGCAAGGAATCTTCCGAAAGAAGTTGGATGAGGATGTAATTATTGAGAGGCCCAAGACGTTACCACGTAGGTTTATTGGCAGAATTCACTGACAAAATCTAACTATTTTCCAATTCTAGCTGTAAGAGTACGAAAGTCCTCCAAAGGCCCTCCATCTTTTGGTCCCCCAAAACGCAGTGGAACGCCAAGTTTAAGAGTGGAAGAACCTGTAGTCATTCCACCTCCACCACCTCCATTACCTTCTGCATCATCTATAACTCTCTCGTCATCAGGTGGATCTCCACAGCTTTTGGCCAAGACTCGAGGAAGAACAGCACCACCGGAAAACAAAACAATCAACTTTAATACTTCTACATCAATTATTGCCAATGGAGAAGCAAACAAGACATACGAGCAGCTCAAAACCGAAGAAGATCAAAGCAACAGAGAATTTATTGGACGAAGGCCAACAGGATATATCAGACCATCCGATGAAATAAATCAAGAACTTCTCGATTTGGAGAGAGAACCTCCTAAAATTCAGCCACGCAGCATCACATCCGATAAACCCAAAGAAACATTTAAGAAAAAAGCAATCCCCAAAGTAACTAAAACCACCATCGAACCACTTAAGGTGGAAGAGGATCCAAATGAAGGTTGGAAAATGGGTCAACGTCGTCTTACTGGATTCTTTCCTCCTTCTGACGAGGATCGTGAAAATATAGAAGACTTTGTCGAGTCTGAAAGAAAAACTCCTCACAAAGTGGTATTTCATCTTGACGACGACGACTACGATGATGATGAACAGAAATCACCTTCAACACCACTAGTATCACCACCACCACCACCGCCACCTATCCTCTTTAGCAGCCAACTCTCCACAGATGATGATCGAAATTCATCAGATAGTTGGTCGGCCATACAGCGTCATCGTAATTTAGCTCAAGAAATAAGCGAACAGCATGAAGCCATGCAGAGTAGAAGGAGAGAAAATGCGGAAGCCGCGGGTCCGGTACCAGAGTTTCGAAATCCTTTAGCTGCTCAGCAACAGCAACCCAAACCACGAACAATGCGTGACATGAAGCGAAACAATGCACAGAATGATCTTCTGCTGAACAGTGAGAGAGATGATACAGAAGCATAGTGTTACCAAGTGATTAGTTTAATTATAAATCTTATGCGCCATTTGTTTTGTTAATAAATGTTTGTTAGTCCGTGTTTCTTTAAATCTTTGTTATTATTTTGCTCCGATAAAGAACGGGTGATTCATTTGGCTAAAACTTCCAATAATTACGTTTGTGAGTAATAGTTGATGACTTGAGATAGATTGTTGAATCAGCAGTCCAGCATATAAAAACAAACGATAATTCTGATGATAAGAACTCTTCTTATCACGAAAAACGAAACTCCTCTGACAGGGATGAGCAGCGAATTCAGCACCAAGTTTTCCCAGCTGAACATGCGTCACGTTGGATCAGCGGACATGACGCGGGATCTAGTCTCAACCGAGGCATTCAAAACCATCGCTTCTGTCTAGTTTGCAGGAGATGTACATCTCGACAGAAATCATTGCAAGTAAGGCATTATGATTATGTAATACAACCAAATTACCTTTAAGGCAATGAGCTTCTACGATACGAAATTAGTTCTAAAATGGTATGGGAATGCTTATAACGACCTAAGCAAGGTCAAGCTACACTACTTGCTAGCCTTGATACAGACTAAACTCCCTTTGCAGACCAGCTCCAGGTTCTTAATTTTCTAAGAGAGACTAAATAGGAGGTGCTTTAATCCTAGAGCAACTCCAGTTAACAACAGAATCATTTAACCAAAACATGACGTTTCACACCATACATACCTGTGTAATTTGGCCAGCGGAAAATGCAAGCACAATTTCTGATGAAACTCCGTAAACTCCTTGTAGGATCTAAACAAATGTGCTGGATCCGTTTGGTTGTGTCGCGTTACCCGCAAGATGTACGTATAATACTTCTCCATGTCGTAATGCTTTTGGCAACGTACCACCATAACTGACTTTAAACGACCATCTTGTTGCATTCTACAAAAAGATACAATCGATAAATTAAAATCTCAAAACAAATTACATTCAACTTACGTATATTTCCTTGGAACAAACGACAGTAACTCTCCACTGCCCTCATCATTTGAGAATCTAAGCTGAGACAAATTGTGCAAGAAAAAGTTGAACTGAGTGAACCAACTTTTCAGGGAAAACTGAATCATTTTAGCAAACGATGCCGCTGCCTCTGGATTCGATTGAGAGGGCAGCAGAGCCCTTTTTACATAAGATACAGCATCTGCTGTCACACCTGGAATACCAGCCGTAGCCATGAGAGCAAGCATGTGTAGAATTAGATCACCATGTATTCGGATAATGTTAAACGCACGACAGCAAAGATCCACAAAATAATGGAAATCGGTAGAGGGTTTATCTCCACCGTTTATCACGTATGCCATATCTGATGTGAGTACGAATGGTGTACGATCTCGCTTAAAGTTACCAAACATTTGAGCATCGCCTAGAAATTTGCCAAAATCAATGTGAAATAGATGGCCAGAGGTTTTTAACATAATGTTGTCATTGTGACGATCACAAATGCCTAGAACGTAAGTGGCAACGCTATAGCCAGCGCAGGAAACTAAAAGGAATAGAATTCAAGTTGACTGCGATGAGATGCATTCTCTGTTGTTACCTGTGAAATTTTTCACCGCTCTGGCATATTCCAATTGACTGGGATTTTGTTTAGCCAGCCATTCGGCAATGGGACGATCTTTGAACGAACCAGTCAAACCGTACTCTACTTGAATCTTGCGGAGAGTTTCTGCATCAGAAACCATCTCGATCATGCCTTTCTTATATCCTGTCGGCACACAATTAAAGGTGACCATTTTGAGATCAAGACCATCAGCTAGCCAAAGTTTATTCATCACACGAACCAGTTGGATTGTCAGCATATCCTGCTGGAGATCATCTCCAGACTAAACGAAAAAGAAACAGAGTCAAATTTACCATTGAAAGAGAAAGACTCTCCATCACACCTACTTTAAAAATAGCTGGAAGAAGTTCGCGATCAGGTCCAAAATATGAAATTTTAAGCGGCAAAGTATTCGAATTGAAATAACTACAACTTCTCACGTTTACACCAGTTACTTCCAATCCTGGGCCCAGTGGCAATGATGTAGGCTTATCTACCAAAGACTGGTGGACATTATCCATACCTTGACAAAGTGTCTTCTGTCGCAATGATTCCTTTGAAACCTTCACCGATTGCGCGATTTCTGCGAGATTCTATAGAGAGCATGTATATTTTTTATATCTATATGCAAACAGCTTTAAACTAAATCCTCTTACCTTGCACATCATGTGCTGACTTAAAAACCTTGCCAGCAACTTTTCCCCGCAAATCGCCAGTAATGCTCTCAACATCATCTTATTACGTCGATGGTATCGCGCCTGCGTTATCAGAGATTCATCGTACTCCGAGCTTGAAGCGTCGATAGTGTTTTGTGGTGCATCACCGGGCAAACTATGCACCAACAGCCAATACATATGATGAGCGATGCGAGGAGATTCAAGGCATTTACAGAGAAGAAAACGCGCCATAGCCGATGCTTCGTATGTGTCATGTTTGAGTGCTTGTAGCAATTGCGGCAAGGAGTCCACTAGCTGGTCATTAGGAAGTCTTGTTATCCAGTCCACTGCCTTGGCACGAACCTGTGCATCGGGGTATCGAGGCAAAAGCAATTCCAACGCCTGAAGTGGAGATAATTGTGACCACGAACGTAACAACGAGTGCAGATCAATCAAACTGGCATAGTCCCAGCTGTGTGCGGCATGCAAGACTTTCGGCAGGGCATATGGGAATTTTTGTAGGTAATGACGTTTCTCCCAGAAGACTTCACGCTGTTCCAGCGCACCAGCATAGCCCTGTTCGGCTGTATCGAGAAGCTCCTGCTGTAGATTTAAATCCAATGAATTGAAATCATACCGCGGTGCTGGAGGAGGATTCTCCAAAGGTTCTGGAAAAACAATCCGCCCACCATAGGGAGGTATTTCAATACTCAACACTGGGCAAAAGTCTGGCTGAGGATGGCAACCACGTGCTGGTGCTGGACCAAGGAACTTATCAGTGGTGGGTGGCCACATTGAGAGTAAATACGATCCACAAACCATTTCCCGCTTGTAGTCGAAGAGTTGGAGGGCACACCAACCCAACTCGGTGGTAATTTGTTTCTTCTCTCCATTTTGATCGTTTGATTGATCATTTTCGGCAGCTTGCGTGCCGTATAGCACGAAAATCAAGCGAGACTCCCTAGGCAAGGTGCATATCGGGCTCTTATCGAATGTTATCCACGATTCAAATTTTAGCCTCGCAAATAGACCACCACTGGTGTCATTAGAGCACTTAATAACCAGCGGTTCAGATATAAATCTGGTCCCATAATTGATCTGCACTCCCAATGAATAGTCATCGTATTTCCAATTCGGCGGTGGTCTATGCAAGCAACTGATGCTGACAATTACCGGCTTCAGAACGCACGAAATGGGAATAGGTGCTGAAAGTAAGGAAACATTAAAAGCTCGCTCCAACTAGTTCACTCGAATGAATCTTACTTGTTGTATAGTCAACTGATGTGACACAGAAATCCACACGGAATGCATTCGAGTAGTTTTCAATCAACTCCTGCACAGCATCACGAATCTGATTGCACTTTGTTTTTATCTGTTCCAGTGTGGATTTGGGACGCAAAATAACTTCAGCGTAATCTCCATGATCGGACCCAACCTCTGGGTTCACTCCGTAGGATGTATATGTCACTTGACCATCGTCACATATTTTCTTTAGATCATTTATACAGCTGGCAATTTCCATAGTGTCGATTGAGCCAAGCAAAGCGCAGATAGCCTTAACACCCTGCACTACACCAGAGCACGATAGAATTGAACGAGAACTGGAATCACCGGCATACATTTCAAGCTTATCAATCTCCGTTTCGAGGGTCTCTGTAATTTTTTTAAATCACATTTATCGTAACAACTACCTCCTCAACTCATCTTACCAATTAGAATCATCATACTATCATAGGTGATCGTTGTAGCTGTCTCATTCGGCAGAATCTCCTCTGGTCGCAGATCATCATCTCTTGCATCATCTCTCTGTGTTCGTCCGATAACTTTCATGTTAGCCTCTGACTTCATGCACAGTCCCAGCTGGACATCTTTTTCCAGCTTCAAACTATCATGCACACACTCCAACTGGCTCAATTTCGATGTAGGCGACAGCCATTCCGATACACCGATCGGTTTTGCAGCATAATCATCTACAGTGCCTCGGATTTGTCCTTCCAATGCACAGAATGCATGCCCAATCACTAGTTCTACAGGGGAGTTTACTAAAAATAAAAACAAATATATACATACTGATTACATACATTTCTCTCAACTTACTATCGCTGGTAAAAACTATAGGTGATCCGTATCCATCGATCAAGCCCTTCTGACTCGCTTCGCAATCCGTCTGCAGCCCATCCAAAGCTGGATGCACTAGAATCTTTATACTCTGCTCAAGCGGATAGTAGTAATTGAACTCTGAGGCGACAATATGTCCCACATTTGTTGCCGGATCATCGTAACGATATTTGGAACGTAACTCCTTGACCATATAATAAAATTCCAATAGTTCTGGATCATGTGCTTTCGAATCTGTGACCATCTCATAGAGGCGAGTGAAGTTTTTTCGCCTATCCAGTACTACACTCTCCAAATTACGATCCACAGATTCCACTGCTTTGCTATTTCTAGGAGGCAATGGTGGCGGGGGAGATCTTATACCTGACGATGTTGATGGTAAATCTCTCCCCGTCGTATACTCTGATCGCCATCCAATTGATGAAACTATAAAATCAAATCAAATAAATATTTCTGCACTCGTATCATAGTTTCTTCCTACTCACCATTTGGACTAACTGGCGTGCGATCCAATTTATTTACCGCCTCATATACCGGATCTGAGTATTGTGTTCCACCACTGTACAGATAATCAAATGGATCGTATTCAGCATAATAAGATGTGCAATCGGATGCATTATCGCTACCTGCAAGAATCGATAGCATATTCTATCAAAGTTCAAAGGCAAACAGACAAAAAAATCGCCAATTGGCGAGAAAACTAATCAAAAATAAAAGTTGTTTGTTTCGATTATTTTTAGCTGCATATTAATTATAGCAACGTGGTGCGAGAACAGACAGAGAATATACAAAAAAAAAAAACATCAACTAAGGCCACGATGGATAAAATGACAAAACACATGGTTGATGTGGCTAGTGGTAGTAGGTGGGCGCAGTGGCACAGATTGTTTGTACTATTTGGGACACAACGATAAAATGTTGTTAAATAGAGAGGAAAGAACATTCTTTTCTCCGCGCTGATGGTGAGTGTGGGTTAGGAGAATGATCGGTTAAGTGATTTGTTTTGGGCGCAACCGACTGTGAAATTTGTTTTCTAATGAGAATGGAAATGTGTGGAATGTGGGAGAGATCAATATGATTAGATTGTCCCAGACTATTATAATTGTTAGTTAAGATACAAAATTAAGCAATTAAATACTTACAAAGCATAATTTAATAAAAAAAATAGAAAATAAATGTAACACACTACGAACGTTCGAATTAATAAAATTCTGTACTCGCATCGCACTTGCAAATCGACTGCGAAACAAATCATTTGAAATATATGAATCAGGTGGTACCTTAGGCTATTGCTGATGCAGTACTCGTGCACAATAAAACAAATGCAATATAAATTTTGGATGTAAATGTAGTTCGCTCTATACACAGTAGTTAAGCACGTCCGTGTTACACAAAATGCCTTATCGTCATCGAAAATAATAGATTCGGCAGAAAATTAGAAATGAAAAAGGCAAGGTAACATAGATTTTCACTCGAACAGCGTTCTCCTGTACTGCCAATTGTGAAATTATACTTTGGTGTGAAAAGGCTACTCAACTTGTGATATACGATAGTGAAGTCGTGACGTCTGAGTCGTAATAACATTGCATACACATACGTACGTACATAATTTGTGTTCTCATTAATTGCTTTTTTTTTTTTTTTTTTTTGATTTCGGGGGTTTGTTTTCATTCATGAAAAGATACTCCTTGCATGTTCGCTTTGGTAAACAAATCGTTGCTAATCTCAATTGCGTAAGACTAAAAGCATCGCAGTTGACGGCCAAATTACGGACAATACTACGAAAAATGACCATAACTCTATGGTTTATTGCAGCAGTACTTTCATCTGAGGAAGAAGGGAGACAACTTCTACAATTGATTAGTTGTCAGACGAATTTATAGCGATTATCTGGCACCTCAATGCTACCATCCCAATAATAGAAATAAATACAAGACCTACCCTAACAGTCAGGGATAGAAAATTCAACGAAATTTATTAAGAAGCCGACGTAAGTGTATTCGTTTTCATTTACCCATGTTAACTGTGCTGCTATTAAAAATATTAAACAAAATTGGATTGAAGAGATTTAACGTTGAACGGCTGCAATCGCAACAAACTGCTAGAACCTTTGCCGATTGCGTATCCCCCAACCTCTCGAAAAGTCCTATGCAACCAGCATCAACAAGGCAAAACCAAGTATATGCTGTCAACAAGAAGGGACGAATCGAGCACAACGTCACAATAGACAGCTATAACTTTGAGGTACTCGTAGTAAGGGATTTTGTGTACCTCGGCTCCGCTATAAACTCTGACAACGAACGACTTCACATCAGATATCAAGCAAAGAGTTACCCTTGCCAATCGCTGCTTCTTTAGCCTAAGGCAATTGAGTAGTAAGTCTTGTCAAGAAACACTAAGGAGACTCTATTTAAGACCCTCATCATCCCAGTCCTGTTCTATGGCGCATGGACGCTAGCTAATGCGGATAAAGATATCCTTCGTCGTTTTGAACGCAAAATTCTTCGAATGATTTTCTGTCCCATTTGCGTTGACGGGCTTTGAATGAGAAGATTTAACGGCGAACTCTACGAGCGTCATCGACCTGATCAAAAAAGTGCGCATCAGTCGCCTAAGATGGCTAGGACATGTAGAGCGAATGGACACTAACGCTCGGACCCGAAGAATCTTCGATTCCAGCATGGAGGGACAACGCAGTAGAGAAAGACCTCACCTTAGGTGGTGCGCGCAAGTGGAAGGGGACCTCAACCAACTTGGAGGCAGTTAGCTAAAGACCGCGCACTGGAAAGGCATCATCACACGACATCACAATTCAAGTGAAAACTTTTGCGCCACCTTGTATCTAGATCGTTAAAAATAGTAGTCTTTGACCCGGAGGCGCTATAGAGTCCTAAGACCTACAAAGGGAAACAGGACTTAAACCATACTAAATAGTCAGCTATGCATTTTTCCATATATAAGGTCGTATTCTTCTTGTTGTGGGGAAAGATTATTTCTGCCAATATGCGGACCAGATAGCTGCGAAAAATCTTTACAACTCTATGGGAAGTATAAGTTTATGCGTAAATGAGCAGCGGAGAATCATGCCTTTTAACTACGTTTCTTCTATCCTAATCGGTACTGCTAGCAGCTTTGTGGTGCTGTTAAGTAGTTCATCGCAAAGCATCTCAGCCTCTCAAAAGCAATATACAGCTATCAGACAGAGTTATCTATTAAACTTGAATAATAACCGATATATCCGTCAAACCGACTGGACCTAGCCAAAATTAAAGCAACTATAGCCAAGACTGTTTTCCGCGAGTGCTTTCCAATCCAAGCTGATTAAAAAATATTTTAGAAAGTAAATTCTACTGGCGTTCATTCGATTACGAGAATTAATGCAGAAGTGGCAAATTTGTTTGGTTCTAAAAACGGAAAAAAACAAGTTTATGACGATTTCCACCGTTCAAAATTTGACTAAAATGTTATTATATAGAGATATATATTATTATATAGAGATAATGATTCCAACGACATGTGTATGTCGTGTTCGGAAGAAACTTGATAGTTTGATATAAGATATCTGCATAGATCCCACGGTCCTACCTCTCGCAAACATCCAAGAGTAAAATTGTCATGAGAAGGTTCGCTCAATCGAAAAAAAAATTGCCCTTTGTAAACGGCATAAGACTGAAGGTCAGAAACCATTCATGCGGTGCACACCACGAGTGTCTGCGAGAAGTTAGGCCAGGCCCTGTTTGGGCTGTTAGCGCCCATCCCATTTTATATCTGAATTGAAAATTGATGGATGGTAGATCTAACTATGAGCCTTACAAGCTATAAAGCGACATCGACCTAGGGAGAATAGAGAAGAATAAGTGACATAAACTACCAAAAGGAATTACATTTTTCGAAATCAGAATTAACCCAAAATTTCAGAAAAACTCATCCTTTCGCTACTTGCTACTACAAAAATCCGCATGGAATACTCTTCAAGGAGAAAAAAAAAAAAACAAATTGAATTCCAGAAAAACTGTTGTTAAATATAATATATATTTTATTTGTTTCATTTGTAACAATTTAAAAATTTAATAAAATCGATACACATCATCTCTGTGAAAAAAAAATTCGTAGAAAAAGGACAAGCACATTGTGTCTACATATGTATATTATGTATCATCTCCAAAGGCACGATTACTGTAGTAGCAGTAGCAGTAGAAGAATATTAAAATTCTTTATTTTTCCATACTGGAAGAGAAAGAGAGAGAGAAAGACAAAAACCGGAATTTTACTGATTAATTTTGATAGAAAAAAAGTCTTCCTACAGAGAGAACTAAAAGGGAGAGCTAAGGATATATTGAGGAGGTTTGATAATCTCTCTTTGGAGAAATGAAGATGAGAATGCGATTTTGATTTGTTGGACGAAGGAGGACAAATGAGAAACGAGAACTACTGCATTGACATCTCTTGAAAAAAGTTTTGTTTTGTGCGAGATTTAAATGAAAAACTTACCATAATCATCCTCATTGAGCAGGGGATCGAACGCTTCTAAGACACTCACTCTGGAGCTGAAATTAAGAGGGGAAAAACAATCAGGATGGACGACTTTTTATTGCATGTTGATTTTACTTACGGATCTTCTTGACTCAAATCAATTAAATCGTCACCTAAGGTCTTCTTCGGCCGCCGATTGATCCCGTTGCTAGAGTTACTCCTCATCGACGGCAACGAAGTAAGTGATGAAACCCCTGAAAGCGATTGGGATTTTGTCATTGGCAGCAAAGGATTTGGTTTGCTCTGCAAAACCAGCGCGCTACTTGGATTTGCCACATTTTGAATGGGAACCTCGTTACCAGGCGGCTGCTGCTGCTGTACGTTTGATGCCATTTGACTTGGTGGATATGGCTGGTGTGTGGTAATGTGTGAGGGTCTCTGCAAACCATACTGAAAGCCGTAGTTTACTGGTGCCGCACCGTAAGTGTATCCTACTGCTCTCGGAGGGTATTGATGGGGAAACGCCGGTGCGTAATGTGCCGGCCTTGCAAATCCCATCGCAGGAGGGTGCATTACTTGTTGTGCGGGCATATTATACAACTTCTGGAGCTCATCATTGGTCAGTGGTGTTTTCTGCTGTTGCTGCTGTGGAGTGAATGGGACCAGCTGGAGACTTCCATGATTCACTTGGTGGTTCAGATATGAAGGTGTAGATCCAAAATTGGGGTGGGTAGATGCCGATGGTAGTGGCAGAGGCGCAGAACTCAACTTTTGAATATCTTCTATGAGCTTGTCGAAAGTGGAACTCTCTGGTTTCTTCAACGACGTTGGACTAGCGAACGATATCAAATCATTATCTACTACTTCCGCAGACGGCGCCTCTTCAGGCAGGCGGATTTCACTGTGCCTGCGCGAAGGCACCGTTGGTGGGGGGGCAATTGATGAACTGTTCGGTGCGTTAAATGAACCCGGTCGGATCCTCGATTGTGAATTATAATCGATTTGGTTAGGCTTATTATAGTAGGCGGCATCTGTTGACGAAGAGCGCTCTAGATATGAATACTGTGTTTTTGAGCGTCGAAATTCTTCAAGGGCTTGTGATTCTAGACTTAATGCGGTTGCTTTGGCCAGGTCTTCTTGAAATTGCTTCTCGTAATCGATCTCTGCTTGATTTGTCATTGTGGGGCTGTCTGAAATGAAATGAATTATGCATTATGGTGTTATCCAAACAAAAATTTGTTATTAGGTAGATTTGATATCGGTCAGTGATTACAGCTCACTGATAAGAACAACAAAAAGTACACGGCTATCAATTTGTCGATTAATTTTACAAAATGATAAAAAAAGTAGATAAGGGAATTTATAATGTTTGGGCTATTCCATGTATTCCATAGCGAAAAAAAAACCTCCCTGCAAAACGTCGCTAAACGAAGGCCATGGTATACTTCATCTACTTGACTACTTTCGTTAGGTTAGGTTAGGTTGCTGCTCCCGTCAGACAGAGGCACATTTGGACTAAAAGGTAGGTACACAGTGGTAGCACAAAGAATACAGAATTACCAACAAGAACCTTGTATGATGAATTTCTTCCTAAAGAGGAATAAAAGTTAGTGAGATGTTCATAGAAGTACTATTGGCGGAAGATTTGCTAATCAGATGTCGAACAGTCTACTTTTTTATTTGTTATCGTTCCTGCAACTCCAGCAGTAGTCGTTGTGAACTATTTCATTACCGGGATATCGATATTCCCCGGTACCAAGCATGGTATGATCATCGAATTGGTTCCTGATATCTCGTTTAGTTGCTGTCAACATCCAAAGTTATGGTCTTCCCGAATATATCTACCAGGAATTCTAGTAGTGAACCTTCTATGTGTTTAGAGCAAAAAGATACTTCACAGCGAAACAGATCCTTTTCTTGTACAAAACACAAGTTAGATCGCAGTTTGAGTATAAACAGTTTCTTCACCTAATTGACAGCATTCAGAGACGAGCAGTTTACTTAGTTGACGACCGCGCACTCATATCAACTCTCCAACCGTTGGCTCATTAAAGACTGGTGGTAGAAATATCAAAATTGCATCTGCTACAGCACAAATAAACTTTTAAATTCCCTCCCAAGAGCCATATTTTCGGAAGCTTTTAATCTCCAGCTATTCAACAGCAAACCAATAGGCATCTACTACAAGCATCTCGAGGCGCGGTTCCAGTTTTATATGTTCGCCTCCTAATTGTATAAAAAAAGAATAAAATTAGTGCCGCAGACAAGTAATTAGTTGTGTTCACAGTGTCTAGCGCCACGACAGGGTAAATGAATGGCCTCAGGATGCCACTGACCTTTTCTCCGCTTCCCTAAACCTGACTGCGCTCTTGAAGGCTCTGCTGCTTCAGTAGATATCCAAATGGCTGAGATTTAGAATAGTCTAGAAAGTCGGACTAGTAAGGAGGCAGTTCATCTCAAGAGCCTTCCGAATTTGAAGTTCCCTGTCATCGAGTTTTGAAAAAATGATACATGGTACCTTATACCACCTTGTGACCAAAACCAGTTCGGTCTTAAAGAAGTTAACTGCGAGACTAACCTTGACCGTGCACTTTACGAGTTTATTAAGAGCCGATTCCATCAGAGCAAACTTTCCCGATGCAACTATCGCAATGTCGCCCGCTTAACTGCTAATACTTTTGGATAAGAACCAAACCCAGCTAACTGATTGTACAATAGGAAATGAAAATTCCTACGTCAAACTACTTTATCTGCTTACTGTATAAGCTTTCTACAATCTACTTACAAAAATGTCACCAAAATCTTTCTAATTTGTTTTCTTGGTAGCATAACAAAGAACAATTATCGCATGACCGGATTAACATCTAAAAATCTACAGACATGCCCCAAAAAGTATTCGTGTTGGATTTGGATTCCTTCCGAATTTTTTTTCTCTTTTTGTTGTTCGTTTTCTTTATGCAGAGATAAAAAAAAGTTTGAAAAGGCGATGATAAAACTTCTTTTTTCTTTTTTTTTTTGATGAAAGATAAGGAAACACAAATGAAAATTTATTCACGATCACTCTGTTATGAAATATAAAAAACAATTTTGATGAATGAATAAGAATAAACATTTAAGATAGGACGGTGTAGAATAAACAAAGCGAACGTCGTGAACTTTTTTCAATCAATTTTGTCGATTATTAGGGACTTACCTCGGGTAAATTTTTATTTTTTAATAAAATTCAAACTTCAGTCTTTCGTTTGGTATAGAAATTCGTTATTTTTCTGCAGTAGTTAAGGTAATTTGATGAAAAACATTTTCTGGTAGGAAACTAGAAAAATACTTTTGGAAATTTTTTTTTTACTCCACCTTCATGATTCGTACATAATTGACAATTGGAGGAAAAATGTTCTAGGTGTTTTCGAAAATCAATTTGTCAAATAGTGGAAAATGTAGTAAATTGTTTTGAGTGGTTATGTTTAGGAACCTGTTGCGCTTGGTTTTGAAAGAAAAATATTAAATTAATTTTAAATAAAAAAATCATTTTAGCTTTAACTAAATTTTAAAACGGATAGTTTGCGCTTTGAAATAAATAAAAATTACTCGAATGTTAGTTGTAGTAGTAATGAATAGTTTGCACTTTAAAATAACAACTATTAGGGAAACTACCCGAAAAAGCATACCATACAGTTTAAAAACCTTTGCCGCGAGCGACTTAATGCAAGAATTATTTTCTAAGTTCATTTCTTTAATAGTTAGTTGTTTTATTTTTTTTAAAGTGGGTTTTTTTTTGTGTTCGTGCGATCTATTTTTTTATAGTTGTAAGTGGCGATTTTAAAATGTATTTTGTCCATTTTAAAGTGCGATTAAATATGCCCCATTTTAAAAATAAAAAAAGGATATTAACCGTAAAACCGCAATACTTTGACCAGTTAGAAACAATAAACACTAGATGCATGGATTTACATTGCACACTAGATTTTGGTTCCATGTTGTCGGGAACTTCTTTATCTTCATATGGTGTCTCTCCTGTTAGGAGGTTGATTGTCATTCTCGCGAATTGGCGGTCCTCACAAGCTGGATTGCTGACAGTCTAAACCAGTCTTGCAGATTTTTCATCCACTTTGTTCTTTGTCCCCCTGCTGATCTTCTACCTTCTATTTTTTCTTGCAGGAATACTTACAGCAATTGATTAGGAGTTCTCTTTTAGAACCCATTCGTCTTAAAACTTCTACATTGGGGATTCGTTCAGTCCATGATATTTTTAGAATCCTTCGGACCAGCCACATGTCAAAAGCTTCCGACCTTTTTATTTGCAATGCATACATGTTAAAAAACTTACTCGTCTAAGAATATCGACATATTGTGAGTCTTTCCCCTCCAATAGCCTATATAGGCTTTTTGATTATAATATAGGGATTCAATGATATTTAAGTCGATTCCTTTGCTTCTTAATATGTCTACCGTGTTACATGATATTTCTTTGAGCTTTTTGTGCATGTTAAAACTATCATATCTTCGATCATATGTCTCTATTTCCCTACATTGTTCTTTGATCAAGGTATTAATTGTTTGGTATCTGTCATGGTTCTGTTTGGCTCTTCTTCGTTCTTCCGTTAGGTGTAGAATCCCGTTCGTCATCCAAATTTTCTTTGCTCACTGTGCTCTAGGTTTTAGATGTATTTTTTCCGTCATTGTTATTGCCTCTTTTATTTTTTCCCATTTTTTTTTTTAGCCTTACTTTTGTAGTTGCTACTATTGGGTTGTGGTTTGAATTAATGTCAGCACCTTTGTACGTTTTAACCTATATCACTCCATTTCTAAATCTTTTATTGATTATGTCCATCAATCTGTTTGATTTCTTACTACTCTACCATTTGTGTATGTCCTGGTGAGGTCCATGTGTAAAGCCTTCTATTTGGTAATTTGAACCACGTGTTCATCATGACTAGTTCGTTAGTTAGTTAAATAATTGTATGCCACTGTAAGGATTTCTGATTGTGACACCGAGACGACCTTCAGAGAAAAGGGGCCAGCAGCCTTGTTCACGATGAACGCGACGCAGACGCAGATGGACTGAAATGTCAACGACGTTGGGCATGAATCATCTGAATAAATCTGACACAACTATGTATGGGAGCAGATATCTTGTATGTCACTCGTGTGGTTAGCTCATAAACCCGTGTTTTAATTCCGGCGCTGAATGAAAAACATTTACTTTTGCACTAATACTCGTAAATGCCGAAGTGCGAACGTGTTTTCGAGCATATGATATTTGTGATGTATGTATGCGTTCGTATTATGATAAAAAAAATATGGAATGAATATGATATCATTACGGACTGGCATTGAACAAAAATAAGGTCGTGCAAAGTCAAATCTAATCGATCCTTGTGAATTAATATTTTCTGGTGTCGATACGCTTGTAATTTTTACAACCGATAAACAATTATTTTTCAAAAGCCAAAAAAAACGTTATTCTCTGTTTTGTACATATGTTGGAAAACTTTTGCATTGCGGCCAATTGCAAGTATATAAGTGTGTACTGGGTTGTACTCTTGCATAAGTTGCCGAATAGTTTTTCTTTTTTTTTAAATAAATCGTACATATAAAAGGCAAGTGGAAATCTTTTCACGTTTGATCCCTTTGATCCTTGTACATATGTACGTCTTTTTTGAAAGACTATTCAAGAATATTAGTGTGGAATGGCCCAATGAGCAATACAAAAATTTAGTACATTTTGTAATTCTCGTCTGTGTACTAGAACCCTCATCTTTTGAACGTGCTCGCGTGCAAAAACAAACGATTACCGACGCGATTGCCAGTCAACCAATTTGACGTTTTTCTACCCTGAGTGTGGATAGTTTTTCTTTTTCGATATAAAATTAATAATTTTCTGCAAAATACTAACTCCCACTAAAATTGTTCTACAGTTCGTGTAAAAATGGACTTTCAAAATCGTGCTGGGGGAAAGACCGGCGGAGGCGGTGTCGCCTCCTGGTCTGAAACAAATCGTGACCGAAAGGAGCGCCTCCGACAACTCGCCTTGGAAACTATTGACCTCAATAAGGATCCTTATTTCATGAAAAATCATCTTGGCTCCTATGAATGTAAACTCTGTTTAACACTGCACAATAATGAGGGAAGTTATTTGGCTCATACTCAGGGTAAGAAACATCAGGAAAATCTGGCGCGCCGTGCTGCTAAAGAAGCCAAAGAGGCACCTTCTATGTTGGCCCCGGAAAAACCACGCGTAGAGCCAAAAAAGTTCGTCAAAATCGGTCGACCTGGCTATCGGGTGACAAAACAACGTGATCCTGACAATGGTCAGCAGTCGCTACTCTTCCAAATCGATTATCCTGAAATATCAGAGGGAATCATTCCACGACATCGCTTTATGTCGGCTTACGAACAGAAAATCGAACCACCAGATCGTAAGTGGCAGTATCTGTTGTTTGCCGCTGAGCCATACGAAACAATTGCGTTTAAGGTACCCTCTCGCGAGGTGGAGAAAACTGATGGAAAATTCTGGACTCATTGGAATCGGGACACTAAGCAGTTTTTCTTGCAATTTTCATTTAAGTTCGAACCGAAGATTATTCCACCACCACCACCTCAATTGCGTGTTATGGGACCAGGATTTGTGCATCCACCAAGGCATATATTCAATGCAGTCCCACCACCACCACCGATGGGAGTGTTGCCAGTGCCGCCTCCTCCGATGTAGGATTGGTTAAGCTTGGACTTTGTAATACGTGTGTTTGGTAATAAAGTAAATGAAAGGAAATATTGTTTTTTTTTTTTTTTTGTTTTCCTTGGAAACATGAGCGTATTGTTCTACTCTAGTTTTCGAGCACTATTGGGGCTGCCAGGTCGACATTCCATTCTTAGGTCTTACGATTTGTAAATAAGCGTTAAGCCTTATACATTGCATAATTTTCTTATTTCATTCATTCCTTCAGTATACAAGCAGAAAAGACCCCATGAAATCGGTTGAAACTGGCACAACTAGCTTTAGAGAGACTTTTATTATTATAAAAAGGTATAGCAACAGTTTTTGTTATAAAATCTGTTAAAAAGGGAGAAAGATACTCTGGCTTCTCACGTAGCCACCTTAGAGAAGCCAGGACGGCTTCAACTTAGCTTATACGATTTCTAAAAGCAAAAGCTTTTCGATTTGCAAATCATCTTACGAATTTTATGATATTGGAATCGAATTATAGAACTCTCTTAACTTGCAAGTCTTTCCGATAATGAATTGATTTCGGCATTAAGTCCTATTCACATAGTAAACATTCACCCGTATTTTCGTTCCATTTCTCTTACATGAAAATTCGTGTGGAATTAGGAGACGACTTTTGTAGCCTTTTGTGTGTATTCCCACAGTCTCCCAATGTGTCACTTAAAATGCATAATGAGAATATAAATGTGTACATGCCACCTTATGTCAGGTGACACAGCTATAAGGATAATAAACAAATAAGTACCTTTAAAAAAAAATAAAATTAAACTCACTTTAACTATGGATATAAGGGTGTTTAGCTTTCAGAGGCAAAGATTGTAAATTTTTCGTAAACAAAATTTGAAACTAGTTACTAAAAGCTCCTCGCTTTTCGAATACCCAAGCTGATTCTTGTCTTAATTTATTCGTATTTCGACGATTGTCGTTTTAGTCGTTACATTTTTTTATTCTTGAATTTTTGTTATCTTACGAAAAAGTTACGGAAAATTTCAAAACAAGATAATGTACTGGAATAGAATCGCTTAAGTTCGACAACTGGTACTCAAAATCTTCTTTTACTCTAAAAGGTGACTGCCGTTTTCATGTGATAGCTGATAGTTAACGAATTGCACAAAGATACACAATGCTCTACCAACTGAGCTCTCTCACTAGACATCTCGGCCATGGAGGTGTTATCGTTGGGGAGGTCAATAGCAATATTTGTTCTTCGCATGTATAAATTAAAGGTTCTGTTAGTTTCTTATTAAAATTGATATAAAAAGAAAATCCATTTAATATTTTTCAAAGCTTTTTGCTTTATTGAAGAGACCACACTTTTCGATTATTTGTGGAAAATAATTTCATTTAAATGGCTGACGGGGCAGACCCATTCTATCAACTCAATTTTGCTGTAAGTTTTCGATGGTTCGGGTCTCTATTACAATTGTTTCTGGATTATCAGCATATCATCGTTCATCAAAAGTTCAATCAACATCACCAAAACGGCTGATCACACTATTATTGAACTTAGTGCACAGAAGATTGATTGTTGGACGCTTGTATAGCACCGTCTTGCTGAAACCAGAGATCATCCAAGTTCATTGGATTAGTTTCTGCCCAAAAAATCGGTTATCATGCCTCTGCAGCGCTCTCCGTTGTATTAGTAACATTGTTGCCATCTTCAGCATCGAAGAAAATAGGCCAATAATGCCGCCATTCCATAAGCCACAATTTCACGGTTGGTGCATTATTTCGACAGAAATTTCTTTTCAAAATTCCCTCTTTCGACAACATGGCCCTCACTTTATAAATAAGTTTTCAACATTTCCCAACGTTGTTCAGGCGTAAATCGATTCATTTCGTACCGCGGAGATATAATACTGTGTTTCAGTCCATTTTTTGAACACGAAAGAGCTGTCAGTGTCAAAATAACATGTAACTGAAAAAGAAACCAGCAGATGGCAAACACGTTATATGTATATGTACTTTATAAGCATATATTTGTATGTACTTCAGATTAGATAGAGTCGAAATGCAAGAGCATTATTATGTGTGACGATTCTCGTACCTGACTAACGTGAATGTAAAATTGTGATTATGTGCCTCGATTTCGGTCACGCATATCGTTTTGGGAACGAGAATGGTCTGTGTTTTACCGAACCTACTTAGCTGTCGCTTGAGAGGGCATAAGGATTGTTATATTTTTGACCAATGAAAACGCTTACGTGAATTAGGTTGTTTCCTGAAATTGAAAAAAATGAGGAATCAGAATTTTGTAAATTATTTCACAAAAAACAAACTAATACAACTGACGCAGGAAATTCAATATAACAATATGTTTCATATAATATTTGAAAATTTTGTTAAAGAATATTCATTATTTACAAATATTTTCCTGCAACTGTAGCACAATTTTGTTTGTTTTGACACAATACGAATAGAATGAATGAATTTTTGCCATTAATCAACATGTTTTGTCACCACTCTCGCCACACATAATAATTTAAAGTCGTGGTCATCGTTATCTGAAAATCGTTGGTCATATTTCTCGACTCGTAAAACATAATAAGGCGCCAGTAATATTTTTGTCGTCACTCTCGTCACGCATTCATTACAAGTAGTGGATATCGTTACCTGGCAATCGTTTGTTATGTCTCTCGTCTCGTAATACAATACTCTATATTTCAATTCGAAAGTTAAAATATTCAAAAGCGAATGATTAGCACTTAGTAAGAAGTAAGTTAGTAAGAAGAATTGAACAACTTTCTGTTGCCTGCAACAATTCAATTTTCTTACGGAAAATTGGCACTACGTAGTACCTTAAACGACTTAAAATGAATGATGGAAATTCACGTTAACTACCAAGCAGCTGCTAAACATTTGATTAGAGGAATTAAAAAATGACAAACAATTTAAACGATTTTTTTTTTATTATAAATCATTGCTAAAGGCAATGTAAAAAAACGAACATTTTTTAACAAATATGCAGCACACTCTGCTCTTCGTCTCCGTTGACGTTAGTCACTGACATTTCAGAGCACGAGATTCGCAACAAAATTCGGAAGTTGTTTAGCAACATATTATATTCAAAAGGGTTAGAGAGGATCAAATCAAATTAGAATCGAATAGTTTTGAAATTCGAAACGGAATACAGAGTAGGGCCCCAGAGCTACCCCATAACAAAACTGATGTAATAACTACCCGTAAAAAAAAATTTTCAGTGCTTCTCTTTAGCTTCTGAAGAAAATGGCAAACTAGAAATGTTAGCAGCAAATAACTGTTCTAACGTATTCAACAAACGAAATAATAACACAATTATTTTTTTAAATAATTTTTAAAGAAAATGCTTTTATTGCCAATCATGTTTCTTTTTTTTATAATTCTAAACAACTTAAATTGGTGTTGCGTGTTTTTTTTTTGTCAAATTTTCTCTTTTTTTTATAGAAAATTTTACAATTAAAATATATATGTATATAGTATATATTAGATAAATACAAAATTGAAATAAATTCTGTGGCCCGTATTGCACCCACAAGTAGTAAACTTTTTTTTGTTGTTAAGAGTTTGCCAATTAGACAGAAATAGGGGGGAAGGGAGGAAATATGTTAAACAAAAGAAAACTAAAAATATTATTAACTCTTTCATGTTGCAATCGTTGATTGCATACACGATTTCTTAAACTAATAGAGACCCGACCAATAGTCGATGGTCTACGCTTTTTCACGTTTCTTAAAATTCCGTTTCGATGCGCACCGATGAATTATGTCCGAAATATGGGACTTGTGGTCAAATATTTTCATAATTTGATTTTGTGCTTCGGTGATGCCATCAACGATGATTTTACTGCGTTGCATGTTGCCCTGAAAAAAAAAAAAAAAAAAAAAAAAAACAGCCATGTATTAGCTATGAGAGTTCACATATTGATGCGCTTTACCTTTATCAGATCGGATATCCGTTCGATGTCAGTGTTTTTGCCATGGGATTCCATTTGTTTCAGCATTACAGTCAGTTTCTCATAGCCCTTGCTTTCACTCTCGCACTGAAACAGAAATCACATTTCATTAGAAATAAGTCAGGGAAGAACTTTATGAATAGCTTACAAGATCCTCCATTTGGGATTTCAAATGATGGATTTTCCAGCCGTTGATTTTGCCAAGAACATTTGCTTGATTTGCCAGATCCATTACAGTTGGTCGGCGTTCTTCACGTGGCTTCACATCACTGTGCCGCTGAAAGTGATTATTTGCAGCTTTCCAATTTTGTTTGTAACTCTGAAAGAAAATATAACTCATACAACAGTTCCGGAGCAGCTAGCTACTTGCCTTACTTACATTCAATAGAGTACAGGTTCGTGGTTTTCTTATCACGAATTCGGTTGGTTTTGTGTTCTCCTTGTTTGAATTGATATTGATGCTCTGATTATTGTTGTTCACCTTAGGTGGTTCCGTGGTGGTTGCACCTCCACTACTACTTGCAACAGCAGCAGCTGCGGCATTAGGAATCGCAGTTCCATTAGCATTAGACGCCGCCGATGAATTTGACGTTGGCGGATTGAGTGAGGGAAGCGATGATGCATGACTTTGTGTTGATTGCTGGCTATCATTCCTGGAAAAAGAGAAAAACTTAGAAACAATATTTCAAAACGTTGATCGCAACTCACGTTGAGCGTCGTGATTTCTTCCTTGGTGGACAATCGATAGCGCCATTCAAGTGCGATTGATTGGATTGTTGTCCACTATGATCTCTGGTTGTGGCTGGTGCCGAATTCTGATGATTCGGATACATCTGCAAAGGTTACAATTTATTTAAAACTACACAGCTAACACTTGCGACTCACGTCATTAATTGGATTGAAATGCGACTCATTTGGCATTCGATTGACTGGAGTTAGCTCTTCGTTTATCTGTTGATCTACACCTGGACTGGAATTTGCGCTGACTGTTGTCGAACCGTCGGACGATGCTGGTGATATGGCACGCTGTTCTTTTTTGTTATCTGCTGTGGCGGCGGCAGATGACATTTGCTGAGAATTTACTGACGAATTCGATGAAGGACCACCCATAGAAAGCAATGTTGGTCCAAGATTCTTTGCTGCACGACTTGGCGAACCATCATTGTCACGTTTACGAAGAAATGCCGAAGAGCTTATAGCGCTGACCGCACTATTTCCGGATGTCACCTTAATAGAAGTGGGCAATGGAATCACCATGTGCCCTTGCGATTGCTGGGATTGTGATTGCTGTGCTGCAACTGCTGCCGCTGCAGCCTGACTGGGAATAATTATTTGATGATGAGCCTGCTGATTCGTTGGTCCTTGCTGACCTGCGGACGTGGTTATGCCCTGATCTGGTGGCATTTGAGCAGTAAACCGCACTGGAACAGCTTGTATTTGAGCAGATGTAGAAGATACGGGTATCTGTAGCTGTCCTATGGCACGATTCGACGATGGAACCACAGTGAATGTAGCCGACGATGGCGTATTGAACGGTAGCGAAGTAACTATTCCTGTCGCCAAGTTTGAAGATGTTACAATTTGATTGGTCGACATTGTACTACTGGTTACTGTTGTGGTTGTAAGTGACAGAACGCCCGTGGAAACTGTGACCGAACTGGCTGGAACAGATTCGTAATAGAATGTGCTTCCGGGAGGAAGAAAACTCGTTCCGGTACTGGGAATTACAGTTGCTGTTTGTCCTCCACTACCGGAGCCGACAACTGAGGCATTGCCGCCACTATGAGGTCGACTGTGATGGATAAACACACTGGTTGGCTGCTGTTGTGAATGGTGTTGCTGCGAGGAGGTGATTATCTCGGTCACTTGACCACCTTGTGCTCCAGATTGCGTTTGATGCTGATTAACAGCCGACTGTTGTGTCATCATTTTGCCTACCGTTAAGCCTGCACCCTTGATTGGTGTTATGGTCCCTGTGAGTACGTTGTTGCCGCGCGATGTTATGGCCAAAGGGACGACGGTAGCGGCGGTCGATGATACATTTTGAGTTGTCAGCAATTGTCCAGTGGCTCCGCCACCTAGATTCTGACTGACGTTGACAATTTGTGTGATTGGTGACTGGGAATTCACGGTGACTGTTTGTTGCTGTGACTGGGATTGTTGCGAAAGATTTGATGGTACACCTACTGCCGAAGATGTTACAACGTTGGTGTTGCCAGCAGATGCGGTGGAAACCGATGCACACTGAATGCTGGCAGCACTGCTTGGCTGTTGCTGAGCATTGGGTGGGAGTTTACCAATGCCAAGCTGGGTAATTGTAAGAGACGGCTGCACTTTGGTAGCCATTGTCGCGGGGGGTCGAAGTCCAATCTTCCCACCACCCGAAGTGTTCACTATGATCGGCTGCAACATCAAATTGTTTGCAATCCTACCAGTCGATCCAATAATCTGTTGAGTAGCACCTCCTGGTTGCTGCTGCAGTTGTATTATTCTCGTCGTAGGAATATTCGTGTTACCGCCCGTTCCTCGGGACTGTAGAGTGCCACCACCAGGAGTGACGCCAGTTCCAATACCACCAGCACCTCCAGATCCCGCGCCACCAGGAGCACCGGCAGAGTTCAAAGTCGTATTCAATAGGGGCAAGTTGGGCGCACGGATACTAATACTCGTCGTGTTCATACCCACTCCAAGTTTCGCGGTGGAAAAGGATTTATTCATCGGAATCGGCCTTATCTGTCGCTGTGGATTTGCCAAAGGAGCTACAGCAAAACGTTGTGTTGTATTCACCGCCGGATTGTACTGCTGCGATTGGGAATTGGATACATTAGTATAGACCAGAGTTGCTGTCTGCTGACGTGGCAACACAGTGGCCAGAGTAGCGACAAAAGTTTGCTGAGCTTGCTGACCGGACACTGTCTGCAGGGAAGCTGTGGAAAGGCTCTCATTTTTAGCAGCTCTACATGCAAAGCTCTCGTACTTACATTGATTTCCAGCCTGTTGGGCGCCCTGTGACGATTGTGGATTCACAGAAACAACTCCACCCGTTCCACCTCCGCCAGAGGCAGTCATATTCTGTGTAATCAACCGCTGCCTTGGCTGATGGTTAATAGCTCGTATAAGCTGCACTTGACCCCCATTATTCGCCATCCAAGTGGTTGTGGCTGGGGAGATAACAGTTGTCGCCGGGGAGGATGTATTCCGCGTAACAGTTGTACCACGCACGAAATTCCCAGACAGCCCAGCTACAGGTGTGGCCTGAGCCCGGATTGGTGTCACCAAACGCTGCCCTTGCATACTGGTCGAAGTCACCCCAGCTCTCGGCAGATAAGTGGTCTGTGTGACTGGCCTTGTCACAGTAATGGACGTATTGGACACTGTCCTCGCTGGTATGGCTGTAATCTGAGTGCGTCCTGCGCCTTCGATTTGCTTCAACATAGACTGCGGCATTAGAGTACCCGGTGGCATTACAACGCGCACTTGCGTCGACTGTCCACTGCTGGCTATGGCCCGAAAAGCAGCCGTTGTTTGTTGCTGAGCCTGCTGGCCAGCACTTCCACCTGCAGCACTCACCGGAGCCACCTTAATGCCATCGATGGTGGTCGTTTTAACATGTGTAATTTTCGCTGCAACTAGAAAATATGATTTACAACTTTTCTATACGTGGACGAGGGGGACTGTACCTGATTTATCGCCACCGATATTATCCGGGGCGCTCATCCTTTTGGCTTTCTGAATTTCCTTCACTGTTGATTATGAGAAAAAAATAAGTTTGTTTATTATACATAAATGGCATTCAAATTAGAATGAAAATCAATCTGAAAATTTTCGCTTGCCAATTTTAACTGGGAAATCGTCTGCTTTCCCTCTTAATTGCGTGAAATGTTGATGGCTATTTGTGCACACTAGCAGCAATGGAATTACCTGCTTTTAATTTTTTCTAAATGAGGCGCTAACGATCAAAGGATTATTGAGTTTTCATTTAATTTTCTTCCACTTGAGTTGAAAATTTTCTTTACTTTTTTGAACAAAAATGTCTACCGAAGCTGAAATTTGTGTGTGGAATTGAAATGGGAATTGGAAATTGGATTGTAGTCTTGGAGGAATGAAATGGGAATGAAGTAGTTGTACAGGGAGAGCGCTTGGGTGGAAATACAATATAGAATGTGTACATATTACGTAACATCATAAATGAATGGGACTTTCTAGTATTTACTTCTTTTTACAAGTTTCCGTTTACTTCTTTTTACTAAAATTAAATTAAATTTTTAAATCATCTTAAAACAGTTTCATTCTTTGTTTCATTAGCTAGTTCCTTAAATAATTTTCAACCACGATATAAGAGCACATTTTATGTTCTAGAATCCCTATACAGCTGTAATCTGAAATCGTAGTTGGATCTTAAGTTATATAGTTGAGGGTCCTTGTAAATATTAAATTTGTAGTCAAATATTGCGGCACCATGCTGAACTTCATCTTAAATACAAACGTTAGTACATTGAAGATAATACACTGCTTGATGCTTAGCCATTTCAAACAAGATAACAAGAATTGTTATCATCGCTTTATTCTGCAGCACCTGCAGTTGATCTGCATACAAAATAGTAGAGGAAAACTCAAAGTGTGGTATAATTATAGTAATATATATGTTAATTACACAAGTGGTTGTTATATTTTTTTCTTATTCTTGCAAGAAAGAACAGTTTTTTTGGATATGTTTTTTAGCTATGTACATCATATGCCTATTGAAATTAATTTTACTGTCTAATATTACATCGATGTAGTTTATTTCAGAAACTTGTTCAATGTCTTCACCATATATTTTAAATTTAATACATTCGTCACTATTTAATACCGAGTATAGGTCCTTATAGTACACCGAGACAAGTGTTTTTGGCACTAGACATTGCACAGTTTTCACTAGTTTTTTGAGTACGATCAAACAAATAAAACTTAAAACACATAAGTTCGTTACCTTTGACACCATATTTTGACAAATTTTGCATTAATAAATTTCTATCAATTGTTTGAAATGCTCCCTGAAATTCTAAAAATAATGCTATAATTTTGTTACCACTGTGTCCTTGCCCTTTAAAGGTTATCACTAACCAATTTACGGATGTTTCATGGGAGTGATCATGACGAAAGCCCAATTGGTTCTCGGTCAATAATTTATTATTACACTCATATATTTATAAAATATCATCACCAGCATTATGCTAATGGGACTAAATTTGTCAAAAATCGAAGAGGTATTATTTGTCATCATGGCATTACTGATAGCATTTACACTTTCTATAAAGTAAGAATTAGACTTATTGGCAATTATAGAGCTATCACTTGCCAATCATTCACCGAACCGAACTTCACACATGAACACTTTACTTTTTCTGCTTTTATTTTAAAATTAAATAATTTCACGAAAGAACTGAACAAAAAAGAATACCCACTTTTTTTTAGAAAATATTAAATATTAAAAATATAATAACCCAGCATTTCGAAAAGCATTTAGTAATCAATTATATTTGACAGCTATGCTGTCAAACCAGTATTAAATTTGACCGTATTGGCGAAGGCAAACTTATATGTAAATAAACAGTGTAGCGAGCTTTATCTACTACATTTGGCAGATAGTTATTTGAACATTTTGTTTTTTTATTGCACACAAATAATAGAAGAACAAATATATTCACCATCTGCGAGAGTTTAGCATTACGTACAGAAAAGTATTGTTCACTTGGCATTTTAAAATAATTGAGCTATCCCGACAACAACCACTTAAGCATCGATCAAAATGCTACCAACCTTCTACATTGGTTTCAGAAAAAATAATGCACATTACGTTTCTGATCCGATCTGTCGTTTGATATTTTGCTACTCAACCTTTATTATTCAAAATAGGCTAAAACAGCACAATTATGAAACAGCAGAAATTAGTAATTTCGGCTTTTACTCCACAAAAAAAAAAAAAAAAATGTCCGAAAACACCTACACATTTTCGTCCAGGATGGGGGAAAAAAAAACACAAGCATCTGTTAAATGTATAAAACATTTTTTTTCAAAACCGGTTTTTATACATATTTTGTACATTTCTTTAAGTTTTCTTAAGGCCAGTACACATCTACAGAAAATTAACTTCTGGTTCAAAACTGAATATTTCTTAGTGTGGCCAAGCGGATGTTTTTCAAAATCGAGAAGCAAATGCTTTTTAAAAAGACGAAAAACTATCCATATACTCTGGTTATGTTTGATAAAAAATGTATTTTTGTGAGCAAATGTATTTAGGTCTGCGTTGAGCCTTTTTTAGATTATACTTTTCGAAATTTCAAACACAGTTGAAGATTACCCTTCTCTTGCCGATAAAATCCTTTCATTCTGTGCATCTTTGCTGCACAAATTTCCATCGACTTGAAGCATTCTGTTCGTCGCTTTACTCCATTGCCAACTGAAAACCTTAGTATGCCAAACACACACATGAATCACCAATAATCACGATATACTACACAGTTTACAAATTAAATTGGCTAAAACTGTTGTCACAAAGACTTTATTGTTTTAAAGTGCATTTCACGAATATAATTTGATTTCAGATAATATTAATATTAATTTGATTTCAGAGCAAAAGCAATATCCTTTTGTGGCGATAATTCACATATATAGCACATATATTAATACATATATAGCACATAGCACATATATTAACATATATATCTTCAAATATATGTAAAAATAGCTGTGTGTATTATTTGCTTCAATTTTGATTACATTCTAATAAAAGTGTCAAACATGATTACTTTTGACATAACTGTCGTTTCTGCCTGACCTATTAACCAAGCAGGACAATCTGTCAAAATTTAAAAATTCTGCTGTTTATTTTTGAGCAATGAAAAATGTCTCTGACGATCCCTACTATCTCCACCTTAATGTTTTAATTTCATTTCCATAATTCGCACATGCACTGATCTTCGTTAAGTTAACAAAAAAAAATTAACAACAACTACCAGACCTTCGTTCAATCTGTCACTTGCGAATGTCAAAAGTAAAATAAAATTCCACCCCGCGAGTTGAAATTTTGTGTGGATTTTACTTAAATGTAAATTTGTGCGAATAAAATGCTTAAATCTCATAAAGATATCTGCACGATTATATTAAATGAATTCAATTATAAAGTTGTCATACATTATTTTAACATAACATTCAGTTTTTAGGTGTATTTGTGCTATATCTTGAATTCACTCCCTGACTAAATACAGACACAATTTTTCTTTTTAAATAAAATTTTATCTCCAAATAAAACCATGGAAAAGCCCAATAAAGAAGGGCAGAGATTGCCCATGTTAACACCAAAAAATCCGGACGGCCCACAGCGTGTTATAAAGCAAATTATGGTTATCGATCCGAATAAACTTCGTGTGGCGGGGTTGGATTTGAAAATGGCAGAGGCTCTCAAAAAATCGAAAGGACGATCGACAAGTAGTTCACCGGTAGTTCGTTCAAAAGAGGACAAACTCGCGTTGGCAAAAAGTATGCTCAACAAGAAGCTTAAGCAGGCGCAAATTTCGAAAGAATCTGCAAAAAGCACCACCGCCTCTGCAAAATCAGTTGAGGAAGCGGTGAGGAGGCTTACATTCTCAAATGTAACCAAAACACCTGCTGCGCCTAGGCCACAGATAAAAGTTGCCGATTTGAAATCGTTAATGCCACCACCCGCTTCGCCGGTTGCGCCTCCGGCCAATAAAAGTCAAACGCTGCTGCTTAATTTTTTGAAACGTGACCAACAGACGGGCTCGATCGAAGTGAACTTTGTAAATCTCTCCACAGGACCACAAATCAAAATTGAGGCTGATGACATTCCAAAGGCATCGATTAGGTCAACGGGGATTAGAAAACGATATGAGCCGCCCAGAACTATAGAAAGCAAAGTAATATCGTCTGAGGTGAAATTTGAAATAAAAAAGCGACCACAACTGAAGGTAAACGAAATGGTATCCATTCCACAGAATCGACTGCCTACAACTGTGGAATACAAATTGTTACAGCCTTCACGGAAGGAGAAAGCGAGGGTAAAGTTTAAGTCGCCACCACCCCAAAATCATTTGCCCGAAGTTATTGAAAGTAAAGTTTTGTCGCCTGAAGAGCAAATCGATTTGAGTACTCTGTGTGTGAAAGCACCAGCGAAAATTGTGCCTGCAACTGTTCCTTTGGCAATATCAAAGCAACGGATCGGTCAGCAAGGGGCTGTCTTAAATCTTTCAAAAGAAGATGAAGTGAATGCTAAGAAAAAGCCTGGCGAGGCTGTAGTTAGGACGTATATACCTCCAAAGTCGGTGGTTCAAGAATCAGCAGTGGATTTTATAAATTCTATGTTCGAAGCAAAGTCAAGAAATGAATCTAAACCGGTAGTGGTTCCGAAAATGGTTCCGAAAACGGTTCCGAAAACAGGTACAAAACTGACGGGAGAAGACGCTACTAGCTTTCTGATGGCACTTTTTGGGAAACAATCAATCATAACTTCAAACAATGCTGCTGTTTCTTCGACCTTGAAATCTACAGAGGTTAAAGTAGCTCATTTGCCAACGGCAAAACTTCCAAAAAGTGATAATATTACTGTTGTGGTAGGCGGACCGTCTGAAACGCTAGTAACCATATCTGAAAAGCTGGCCACAACCGGTACCCTTACTGGATTGGGTAAGGCCTTAGCCAGTCCTACAAATGAAAGTTCATTCTCTTGTCAGGAAAAGGTGGCTGACATTGGTGTAGTCAGTGTCTCGACGGGGGCATCAAAGAATCGAGCAAGTCGTGTAAATGAAAGCCCATCCTCTTGTCAAGAAAAGATGCCTGGAACTAGCGTAATCAGTGCCTCTACAGGGTCAGCAAAGACTTTAGCAAATGAAAGTGCATTTTTGTGTCAAGAAAAGACGGCTGAAACTGGCATATCCGTAGACTTAGTACACAATGCAAGTGAAAAGCTGGACATAATCGGTGCCTCTAAGGGGTCTGCAAAGAATAGAGTAAGTCTTATGAATGAAAGTTTATCCAGTTGTCAAGAGAAGACGACTGAAACTGACATAATCACAGGTTTAGCACATAATGAGAATGATAAGCTGGCTATAATCATCGATCGAGCAAGTCTTACTAAAGAAAAGCTGACTATAATAAATCTCCCTACGGAATCAACAAAGATTCGAGCAAGTCTTACAAATGAAAGTCCACCCCCTTGTCAGGTAAAGATGCCTGAAACTGGCGTAACTGCAGTCTTAGCACAGAATGTAAATGAAATATCATCACACGAAAATATTACAAGACTTCAAAAAGCCTCTCAACAAAGCATACTCTCAACAAGTGATTCGTCAAAAGAACCACCTTGCACGGACATCGAAAACGTAACCCTACAAGAGCAGGTATCAGTTTCTTCTGAATCGTCTGTAGTTCGTAAATCTATAGATGTGACGTCTAACTCTTCCACAAGTCCCATAGAAAGTTCTTCTACCTTAAAAAAAGATGATAAGGATGTTCAGGGCTCAATAGATCACAAATCGAAGGAAGCAAAGGAACCACAAGGGGAATCTAATCTCAAAGGCGACACTGCACTCGGAGAGAAAGAACCCCCAATTGAATGTAATCTCATAAAAATAGATCAGAAAGATTCCACCAATAAAACTACTACAACTGCCCCAGACAAAACTAAAGAGATTCTCAAGGAAAGTGAACCAAAAGTGGAAAATGCTTCTACATCCACAGTGTCTACCCGACGTAAGGGAAAAAAATCGGTGCCAGTTCTCATAGCAAAGCTCAATAGAAATCGAAAACCGCCAGCATCTCAAGAGAAACGTCTTGAAAAGGTTGAGCAGGTAGTTAAAGTCTCTAATGAGAGTGAAAAATCGTCAACTGAAGGGAAATCTCTTAAAAAAGCAGAAGACATTTCAACAGTAAGTTTAACTCCATCACATGAGAGTCCTTTTATACCGCCTGAGATACATGCTGAAGAAGTTGTAACAAGTGAACAGAAAACTGAAAGTATGAAAAAGCCCACAGTGGCGTGTACCTCAGAAAAGAAGAATCCGGATGAATCAATGTCAAATCAAGTGGTAGATCAAGAGAATCCCCCCGGAACTGGGTCATCAAGTCAGGATGTGGTTGATAACAAAAAGGAATTAGTTGCTGGATGTTCTGAAGAACTACAAAAATCTACAACACCAAAGCCCACTCAGAACTTGGAAAGTACAACTCAAATAACAACTTCAGAGGAAGGAAATATTAACAAAAATGCAGCGGAATTGCGAGGTGAAACAAAGGAACACGAAGAAAAATCTGAGCCACAATCAACTGAGTCAAAGGAAGAAAAAAGCGAAATGACAACTCGGCAGTCTACAACACCAAAACCCTCTCAGAAACTGGTGATTACAACAAAATCAACAACTGTACCGGAAACAAATATCAAGAAAAGTGAAGATGGATCACAAGAAGAAGACAAACCATCACAACCCGAGACAACTGAGGTTCAAATACCATGCTCAGAAAATATAGAAAAAACAATAGACGCTTCTCATCCTAGTATAGGGGATGCAACTCGAAGTCAGGATGAAGAAACAGATACTGAAACAACTACAATTTCAAATGCGAAAACAGAAGAACTAAGACAAGTGGAGTCAAAAGTTGAAATTCCCGAAACTCCTACTAAATCTAAAGGCAAAAATCGACATTCTACAGCACCAAAAGCCGGCCCTAAGCCCTTAAATATCTCTGAGTCTCAAAGTCAGGATACAGAAACAGAACCCCTAACGACTACAATTGCAAGGGAGAACAAAGAAAAACTAAAACAAGTGGAGTCAAAAATCGAAACTGCTGAAACAACTGAAATTCGAAGTCAGGATGAAGAAATTAAACCCCAAATGACTACAATTGCAAAGGCGAACAAAGAAGTTCTAAGAGAAGTGGAGTCAAAAGTTGAAATTCCTGAAGGGAACATTCGACGTTCTACATCACCGAAAGTCCATCATAAGCCCACGGAAAGCTCTCAGTCTACTGTTGAAGATAGAAATATAAATATTATTGAATCTCAAAGTTTAGAAACACAAGAGTTACCACAAATTCAAAATCAGGACAATAAAACATCTAAAAATACAAGAGGAAGTAGAAGCAAATCTATGTCCACCATATCCAAAACTGCGACAAATCCAGATCAAGGAAAAACAATAGAGAATACAACAGATGTTTATGTATCTGAAGCAGTGTCCAAATACAGCCCAAAATCAAGAGTCCGACGCTCGAAAGGTTCAAGAATTTCAGAAAAATCTGCCGGCAGTGAGTTGGATTCGGATATTGAATTGAAAAATGCATCTATTTCAAAAACACCATCTGAGAAGCTAACTACTTCTGCAGCGCCTGATGCAAATTCAGATTTAGTTCTATCACCGGATAAGACACATCGTTCTACCAAAAAGAAGAAAGCCGACGAAGTCTATGCTACTGAAACGATATCTATCGATGTATCTACTTGCATTGATATTCATTCACTGTCTTCAAAGATAGCAGATGAGAAGACACCACCTCTTTTAATGCCTGATGAGAAAACTTTAACTAGTAATCAAGGCCAAACTACAAACGAGAAAACAGAAGGTGAAGGACCGGTTGCAGAAATTGTTGCCTTCGAAGCTGAGACTTCGAAAGAAAAACTTGATCTTGTCTCAACAACGAGTAAGGCACATATATCTAAACAAAATGAAATGACGGAAGTAATATCTGCTGACCTATCCAGCGCCATTAAGGAAGACTCAAAGATTCCTGAGACAAGTGAATGGTTGCAAGGGGTTTCCGATACTGAAATCACTGAACCAATATCTGACGCAGGATTTAGCGAAGTAAAGAGTTCTAGAAGTCGCAAAAAAACTGCCAAGTTTGAAGAATATTCAAGGAGTTCTGTGAAAACCTTAAACAAAACTTTAACCAAGGACCCTGAAAGCACAGAAGGAGTTCAACCTTTGATCTCAGTATTTGATTCTCTTATAACATCACAGGTGTCTTTTGCAGAATCTCCTCAAACCCCAAGCAGCGGAAAGCAATCAAAAAGAACACCCAGATTTGCAAAAGCAACAATTAATTTGGTCGATAGGAAGAAAGGAATTAATACTGAAGAGACTTCTATCGAAATCAAATCCACAAAATCATCTGAGCCTCTTGAAGACACAGACGTCTTTGAGGATATTATGAGCCCAAGTTTTCGAAACTGTGATAGTTCTGATGATTCCGATGGATTTGAATGTTGTGACTCTACTATCGACGAAAATACTAAAAAGGATACAGATAACCCAGAAGTTAGCATCAACCCATCAATCACTACTCCTGTAGAGAAGCCCCCAGATCAAGGCGAGACTAAGAATCCATTTAGAAAAGCAAAACCGGTTGAAAAAGAAGAAACTAATGATGACGATGTGAACAATAAAGCCAGTCCAAATGACGAAATTGATTTCTTCGGATTCAATGAGAAAGAAATCGAAGAGGGACATCATTCTACATCGCTACGACTTTCACAATCGGTAAAATATTTTTTTTTTTTATTTGTAACACACTAACTTGTAATGGTTTTCCAAAAGGAGGAAGTGATACCTCTTCAGTTACCATCACCGTCAGGAAGTTCTGAGAAGAAGAAAAGTTCTCCACGTGTCAAAAAAGTTCCATTGAGCGGGGGGAAGAAACAAAAAACAGAGCAGCAGAATTGGACGAAAAAGGCGTCAGCGTCGATGAAAAATTGGCTGGCGGCACCTGATACTACAAAAAAAGAATTTGGTGATGGGAAAGCGGTAAGTACTAATAATTTCATTATTTTGAAAATAGAGGCAAATCTTTGTCAGAAGAAATTTGTTGTAGAAGAGAGTAGGAAAGATTCGAAGTTGAGCTTGACCCTATAAATATCGATTCCGCTGAAATTCAGTAATTGGAGGCACTCCTCAAGGTGGAGTAATATCTCCACTGCTTTGAGTGCTGGTTATCAATGGTATCCTTAAGAAACTACTGTGATTATAGTTCATGAAACATTTCTAAACACGTTAAGCGGAAGTTGCCTGCGATTACCCTTTAACTTAACGTTAATCCGGCAAAAACGGAACTGGTTCTCTCCACCAGAAATACAAGGTGGAGTTATCTCTCTCGGACCACGCGCAGTATCTTGTCATAATTTAGAACAGAAAACTGGACTGCAAATATACAGGGGAAAATAGCAAAGCCTATAACGTTAATAATTACACAGGGGAAATTAGTGACAGTACAGAGAATAGCTCCCACGTCAGCGTTGGACACGTTTCTATATCTTTTGTCGCTTGATTTACATCAAGCTGGAAGGTATGCGCTAAGACTCTCTATCTTAAGTTTCTTCAAAAAACAGTAGGGGAGGGGACTGTTCTATTCTTAAAGAACTCACAATCCAAAAAGAATGGCTGAAACCCTTTCCTTATTAGACTTTGGTATGCCGAAGTTGTATGGAGGACTGGCAAAGGAATGAAATAATACGGCAGAATGAAATTGGATTATATAGAATCATGTGTCATCAGATCTGAAGTAGTCAGGAACAATGCTTAAGGCATTATCAGACTGTGTTGTGTGCCTGAATATTTCGGTATAGAGGGAAGTAAACTCGCTGACGAATTTGCCAACTAATAGAGAGAATAAAAAACCAGACGAAGGAGTGGGCGTTAAACCACCTTCGGACTCATTTGAGACAAGCCCAATGGCCGGCCAAAGATGATCTAACTTAGGAGGACATAGGACATCGTAGGCCCTATAACCTATGTTAGATCGCAAGGGAACTAGATAAGAATAGTAAGGAGGTTGCCTGTTAGGCACCTGTGGAAAATATAACACTCATGTGAATGTCAGGGTATAACAAAAAAAAAAAAAAAAAACTGTGGGAAACACAGACAGTTCTTTTACAGTAACCTAGAGGTATTAAGGTTTTGTCAACCACAATAAAAGTGCTTTGATCAAGTACTTTGAAGAATTTGCTTAGGTTTCTGTACATTTATAAAAGATTCTCCAGACTTCATAGCTCTATTTCACCTAACCTTATAATTTTATGTTTTTTTCGATCGCATAATAGGTGTGTGGAAGCGTTTTGCTTTCGCAGCAGCATGAAACTAATGAAATGAATTTATCGATTCCCCCAAAGAAACGCCGGGGTAAAGCACATAATTCCATTGAATCAATCAACATTGAGGAGGGCGTGAAGCCCCTTCAAAAAGATCTAAAAACTACGAGTAAATCAGTAGAAGAGAAGAGTCCAAAACTGGGAGTTGAAGAAGGTGCACCAGTCTCTGGCGTGATTCAAGAACAAATCATTCCGATTCCCGGAAAAGGAGGGAAGATGAAACGTAAGACAGCTTCTTTTGGGAAAGATAGTACTGATAAAGATGACACAAAGTCCCCTCTTGACTATTTGAAAATTACAAGCAAGTCAGTAAGGAAAGGTGCAAAACCAGGACCCAAAAAACGTTCACCAGAACTTGATGTGACGCCTGCTAAAGAACAAATCATTGAGAGTCCTGGCAAGATAAAAAAGACAAAAGGTAAGAAAGCTTCTGAGGGGAGAGATGATTTAAATCAAGACGCCCCTGACATATCAGAATGCAAGATACCAACTGTCGACGACTTGAAAGCCTCCAAGAAAGCTCAAAATAGAAAACGAAAAGCACCGTCAGTTGAGAAGGATACTCCCAAAACTGTTGATGATGGCAAATCCACCAACGAGTCGTCTCCTGGGACATCAGAAAGCAAAAAATCTTCGAAGGCTTCCAGTAAACCAGAAAAAACAAAACCCAAAAAAACATTAGTCGACAAGAATGCACCTGATATTGTAAATGACGTGAATCTCCTCCAAGAACCAGTAGAAAGTAAAAAATCTACGAAGACTCCATGCAAACCCGAGAAAAAGAAACCTAAAAAATCAGCAGATAACAAGAACGCGCATGACATTGAGGATAACGTAAAACCCCTTCCAGAATCTATCGACGATTTGAAAACTCCCAGCAAATCAGATAGCAGGAAACGTAAAAGACCAACAGTCAGAGAAAACACACCTAACAATGAACCTCCAATTAAAATCCCTCACCTAACACCAAACAACGATCCGCTTTTGACACCATCAGCCGTAAGGCGACGCGGTCGCCCACTAAAATCTGAAGCACGTATCTCACGTCGCCGAAAACTTCCTTATGTACCTGTAGTCCCCGTTAGCCCATTGGAGAGAAAATTCAAGAATGACACTGAATTCAATCCTCGACTATTGCTCATCCGACAGAAAGAAGAATTCAAAACCGATGCACCGATCATCGATCCTGACTTGCAAACGACGCCAATGAACAAAGATGATGTGCAGTGCGCACTTTGCATGGGCTATACGGCAAAGAAAAAATGGCTTCAGCACGTAAGCGGTCATTATGGTATTGGATGGATTGTGGGCACTCCGCCACCGTTGAATGTAAAATCTCGTGCTTCCGTACTAAATTATATGGTGGACTTCTTTAAGTTATCTAAAGTGAAAGGCTTGAATTGTCGTTTGTGCCAGGGTCAACGACGATCTGCGCTTGGTTTACTCGTGCATTTGGAGCAATGTTGGATGACAGAGGATGAACTGAAGGAATCACGGGTCGAGTGTGAGCATTGTAAGGCTAATTACTCTAGAACTTCTATAGTTATACATCTACGATCGTGTCCTGAGCTTCTGAAGAAATCTAAACTTGAAGTAGTACAAGAACCAAAGGCGACAGACGGTGTTAATGAGGAAGATGTGTTATCGAATACAGGAAGATTGAAACGGCAATCAGTCATCAAGTGAGTTTCAATTGGTTTTCTACTTTTTCTATGTTCCTTGTCTAATCTATTTCCAGAGCGGAGAACAAGTTCAAGAACCTGGGTGATAATGAATTTATTCCAGACGAGGTTAGTACTTTGTAATTGGTAGAATAAAATAACTTTTAATTTTATGTACGGTTTGCAGTTAATCAAGCACATCCCACAACAACGCACAGACAACCATTCGTCAATTTGGCTTCGGGAAATTCAATCGTTTGGCAAAGGATTCTGTATACAGAAAAAATGTCCATTCACAGCTACAACAGTTGAAGAACTGCTACAGCATTGTCAAGAGAGTGTTTGTCCTTTCACCTTGAAACCTGGTTATTTGTGTACGAAATGCAAATTCCATGCGAATAAAATTGAACCAGTTCGGGAGCATGTTATTCAGCAACATAAACCACGATCTCTTAGAGATTTTGAAGATAGTGGCGATGAAGCTGTATTTGGATCAGAGTCATCATCGGAATCGGTATCTTCTGGTGATGAGGAAAGCGGAGATGACGATGACGGCAATGAGGATGTACATGCAGAGCGAAAGGTTAAAAGGAGAAAAAGGGTTAAAAATGTTAGTAGAAGACGTCTTCAACCACAGAAGAGCACTCCAACAAAGGATTTCAAGAAACGTAAGTATTAGCTAAGTACATAGATAGAAGTCGCAATAACTAAAGGAAGTTAATCAGGGACTGTTAGAGAATGATTTTGAACAGGATCGAAGTTTCGAAATAGAAACTATTCGAACACGTCTCCAGGCGCCAGTTTCTTTGACCACTTATCACTAATCAATATTTTCTTCACTTTAGATGGCGGTATAGTTCGGGATGAACTAGGGCCTCTCCAACTATCTCCAGTTTTGAGCACCAAGTGCGCTGAGGATCATTTCCAACTGTTTGTTCCACTTAAGGTGGTCTCTTTCTCTGCTGCATTGACACATCGAGCTGGACAGGAAGACTTCGGGCCGGTGAGCTGGCGTCCATACGTTCTACATGCCCTAGTTATCTTACCTTTTCGACCAGCTCGATGTCGCTGTAAAACCCGTATAGTTCGTCCTCCACACTCTGTCAATACAAACCAGACCACGATTTTTACGTCATACTTCGGGAATTGTTTATCTAGGAGTGCGTAAAAGCATTCTTTGGTTATGTTATCTTTCTCTGAAATCGGCTTTGATGCGGATTGTCATCAGGCTCTCGCTTGTATGCCTGAAGCTCAAGTCTTCCCCTGACTACAAATCCGCAGACGAATCCTCTGCCTCTGCCTCTGTTCTTTGCTGCAATCGTCGCAGTTTTCTATATTCCTTATGCCCTGTCCATTCCACCAAACTACCTGAATAACAGTGATATCTGCTTTGTAGCAGTCCAAGGTCTCGGCGAGTTGTTCGGCTGTACTTGGCCTGTTAAGGATACGAACATTCCACTTGCGGGTCAGAAGGTCATTATCTGTATTTCGTTTGCTAAGATCGTTTATAGTGAAGTAGTTTATGGCTCCTTCGTAGTTATATTTTTTCTTTGTCATGATAGGGTAATTATTGTGATGCACAACCTCCAACCTGGAGGGCCAGATGGAACAGAAAGTTATCGACAATAATGATAAGTTCATAAATGCTAAGTGATATCTAGAGCTAAAGTAACAAGGGGTAGAATATTACTGAGTCTTGAGGAGTACTGGATGTCAATAGATTGACAGTAGTCCCTCGAAGCCTGTTGAACATCTTAAGATAGTCCTTATAAGACGTAAACTAATATTATTTTCTTCCCTACAGTTCTGCCAGACCGAACGTATAATATCGCATCTTATGTTGCAAACTGGTACGAAAGCTTGTAAGTATTCATTCATATCTTTTGTGTCATTTGAATATAGAAACTTGTCTCCTTCTAGCATAAGGAAAAATTACTCCAAGGATCCCCTCTTCGCTTTTGCAACACCGAGCACAACTCAGAGTGATGATGATGGTTATGAAGCGTACTTTTCCAAATCTCCACTATCGATGAAATTCATTCTAAACGGCTTTATTGGATTTGTAAAGAAATTCGGCAAAACAAATGTTCAACCTGATCAATGGCAACTTTTGGAGAGGTCGAAAGGAGCAGGAGCGTCACGTAAAACATCCATGTTTTGAACAACTTTTTTTTGTTTCAACACGTTGTCTTTGTTTTCAGATGAGCATATTATGTACTTAGGTGGTCCAGTAAAATCCATTGCTTGGGTTCCCCTAGAACCACATCCTCCATCTTCGATACAATACCTAGCAACGGTTACCAGGAAAGAAATCGATAAATTCACTCGTTTCGTGCAACCTAGACTGAGTCGATCGCTGGTCTACATTCAAAAATACCACATCAACGAATCAAAAGAAATCCGTGGAGAAATTTATTACGCTTTTCCGATAGATAGAGGTCCTATCCATTGTATAGAATTTCTGCCAAGTGGCGGTTATGCACCGGAGATGAATAGGTTGAGCTTGTTGGCTATATCAACTGTGGAGACTGTAATTAAAATCTATTCCCTACCCTTGGAGGTAGAGAAAAGGAACTGTGATATTTTTCCGATTGTACGATTGGAACCTTGTTTTGAGTTGTGCCTGGAGTTGACGGAGAATCTGAACGAATATTCGAAGGAATATCAATCGCAGTGTGTGCACATGGTGTGGTCACAGGTAGAGTTGAGTTAAATTTAGTTCACTGAGATAGGTTCTTACAGTGCTCTTTTCAGTCTGCAGGACACAATTTCATAATTGGAGGGTACTTGAATGGTTATGTAGCCATTTGGGACATAAGTGATGAGGATGACAATCTAAATCGTTTTCTGGTAAATGGAAGGAAGAAGTTTGTTCCTATTTCGTACTTTTGGACCATGGATAACCGGATAAAGGGTAAGCATTTGAAAATGGGTTGTATATGTAGAATGTATTGATTTTTGTGTTTAGAAGTTGCCGCGCACTATGATATAAACGGCCTTCGATGGCTGGCCGTTTGTAATTCAACACGAAAGCTTCTTATCTATGATCTGCGGGAGATCTCTAATCCTGTTCTTTTCTATATGGATACAACGAAGAATGTTTGCAATAGCATGGATTGGCCAGTTGTATGGGAAAATCCATCGTATGGCCTTGGAGATGCAATGCCTTCACGTAAGTTTTAAAATCTAAGTTTTTCAGAGAGAAGATGAAAAAATGTTACCCTTTTAGATGGCTGTTGTATCAATACCGTAAGTCCAATGAGCCTAATCTTTGTCAATCGGAGGTTTGACAAATTTTGCTGTGGCGTGAATGACATTCACTTCAATACTTGGAGGAATGTGTATGCCGCTGGTGCGGATAATGGAGATATACACGTCACTACGCTGAGGGAGGCTGTCTTGGATGTTGGACATCGTATGAAAAACGACGAGAAAACGATATCCACGTTGGATATTGTGCCATTAGATGGTGAAGAAATTATAACGAAGACATCACAAAAACCTCCCGATGGACAGCGGCTGTTTGAAAAAGACTATACGGATAAATACGGCCTGGTCTTTGGCACGACTGAAAGGGTAAGTTTTATTTTTTGTTGGTTATCATTTTGTTTCGCTAAAAATTCCTTTCTCCAGATCATGGCATCAAAAAAACGAGAACTATACGGTGCAGATCGAAAACCACCAATAAATTTACGCCGCTTGATGCGGGTCAATCGACTGCGATTCAATCCGAATCGAAATGTGAATGCTCTCTTGGCAGTTGGATATGACAATGGACTATTGCGAGTGCTGCAGAGCAATTGGCATAGGACGTTGAAAGATACAAGTCTATAGAATTAATTTATTTATTTTTAAGTATTTAATTTATAAGCATTTTGCATGTTAATGGGATTTAAAATTACTTTAATGGAAAAGTATTATTAAAGCTTAAGCAAAACATATAAAGGTTTAATTTGGCCTTGATTGTTACTCAGCAGCTGCTTTGGTCTCACCTGCATCTGGAAATGAAAGACAATTTTAAGGGTTTGACAAACGGAAATTAATTTGTTGCTGGTTACCGTGCCCTGTTCCGCCTGCGGTTGGGCTACCTCCTTCTTGCGTTGCTTCTCCGCCTTGCTTTTTCTGTTTTTTTTTTTTTCATAGACAAAAAAAAAGTTCGATAAATCCATTGTTTAAGTAAAAGATTTATTTATGGAATAATAGATGTCGCCACCAATAACTCAAACTTCCTTCACTTAATCATCCCTTATGAAACTAACCACAGATATACACCCCGCGCAACAAAAAAAGCCGCATACGGGTTTTCCATTTTTTTGCGCTAATTACCTTTAAGGGATTCGCCGAATTATATTTTATTGCTTCCGGGTTAGGTACTGCACATTTTGGAATGTGTCGGAATTCATTCTGGCAGTATTTAAGAGTGCGTGCAGTTGTATTTCTTAAATAAAAGTGAAAAGAGTATATCGCGATGTCTAAAAGGGTACAATTGAGTAAAGAAAATAAGGCAGTTATCGTCGCCTTATCCAAACAGAATCAGTCATTTCGTGAAATTGCTCGACAAATTGGATGCAATGAGAGTTCTGTAAGAAGATTCTGTAACAAATATCGTCGGGATCACAATCTGGACAGAAAAATTGGCACAGGATTGAAGAGATGTACCACTGTTCGGGAGGACCGGGAACTGAAGAGGCTAAGCTTGAGAAACAGGTTTAAAAATGCATCGGAGTTAAGAGCTGACCTGCGAGAAGCTACTGGGGCTGAAGTTAGCGTCAGAACTATCCAGAATCGTCTCAACGAGATGGGTTTGCTAGCAAGGAGACCAGCGAAAAAGCCACATCTGACCAGCAAAAGGAAGAAAACGCCCCTTAGCTGGGCTAAGGAAAGGCAAAACTGGAGTGTTCAAGATTGGTCAAATGTGGTGTTCTCTGATGAGTCCAAGTTTAACCTAATCGGACCGGATGGGAAGCAGATAGTTCGTTGCAGAAAAGGAGAACGCTACAGCGACGAATGCATAGCTCACACCGTAAAACATTCTCCTTATGTTATGGTGTGGGGATGCATCACCGCAATCGGAGTAGGATCTCTAATTATGCTCGAGGGCACTGTTAACGCCATGCAGTACAAACAAATTATCTTAGATGGTGTTGTACCGAGTATGGAAATGATAACAGAAGAAACATCAAAACCAATTTTTCAAGATGATTCAGCACCTTGCCACCGAGCAAAATCTGTGAGTAATTCGAGGTTTTTTTTTTTCATATTTATCGGTGTTTTGAAAATCTTATGATTTTAATTTTTAAATTTCCTCCACAGATTAAAACTTTGAAAGAAGAATTAGGAATAGAATCCCTAATTTGGCCGGGAAACAGTCCAGATCTCAACCCCATCGAAAATGTCTGGGCTCTTATGGAAAAGAAGATCCAAGATAAAAAACCAAAAACCATGCAGCATCTAAAGAGCATCATTGAAGAAGTGTGGTTCAATGAAATTAATAACAATTACCTCGGTAATCTCTATGCCTCCATGTCAAACAGGGTTCATGACGTTGTTAGGGTGAAGGGTGGTGCTACGAAATACTAGAATCATTTTTTAGTATTATGAAAGTCTTAAATTATGTAAAAAGGTTTCTTAGTTAATAAAAATATGAAAAAAGAAATTTACTTTTCAAATTGTTGCTCTTTTTTTAATTTATGTATATTGATAGTACTTGGGTAATATCTGATATTTTGTAGTCTGATCTTCACGATCATTACTTTTTTTCAATTAGGCTACGAAATGTATTGTCAAATTGGGGAATGTGTTAACTTAAATGTTAAACATCAAAAATACAAAGTGACAACGCAGTGATTAGTCATCATTTATTAGATTTCTTCCATTTTGTTAAAAATTACCATGTGCGGCTTTTTTTGTTGCGCGGGGTGTAAATTGTTTTTTTTTTATTTCTCTAACCTATCATAATAAACGAAATTATTGTTAATACGACAATACACCCTCCCCTAGTATTCTTCCCCAACACACCCTCGCCCAGTTTTCATTCCACATTGCATCAACTAAACGGATGAATATGCTGTAATATTCTCTAAGTCACGTCACTCATCTAGACTCGATATCTTTTTTTCCTGATGTCATGTATTGAGTGCAGCCAAAATTTGGCTCTCAAAACTTTTTTCTGTTTTATACACAACGACGAGACGGGGATGTACTTGAAAGTTTTGGGGTGAAGAAAGATTATTGTCTTCTTTTTTTTTTTTAAAAAAAGCTGTGGAAAATTTTTGCTTTCCTGTGATTGGCCAATACGCTTAAAATCCACATACATAAGTAATTTAAAAAACGAAAGTGCCCAAACACTTATCATATATCAAAAGTTGTGAAAGCTATTTTCGTTTCAACGCCAAAAATTATTTTCCGAATATTATGCTTTCTCTCCATGTACTGACTTATCAAACTTACCTTCTTCTTTTTAGTGGTTTCAGCTTCAACTGCGACTCCGGCAGATTCATCATTAACAAAACCTTCGGGGAAGAACTTCATCGCCTCTTCCTTACCGATAACTGTGTTTGCGCTAACGTAGGATGGTCCAAAAGTAACGAAAGCTAACATGGTATGACTAGTATTTTTCGCCACCTTTAGAATAAGTTTGTCAGTTCTGTAGAAAAAAAATATATATTTAAAAAAATCAAACAATTAGAGTTGGTATACGATCGTGTAATTTAGAAATGAGTGAGCATTATGGTTCAGTGGTAAAGTGCGTGGACCGTTGAGCATGAAACTTAGTTTCGAGTCCCAGAACAATTCAAGAGGCATTCGACGCACTTAGCAAATTTAACTTTTAAAAATCGATTCTTCGTATTTTGATTATGCCTCGAATTGTTAGCCCATATAACCCAGATATGGAGTGGTGGTGGCGATGGTGTGCTGACCGGAACCCCGCAGGTTTAAGTCCCAATATAGCATCACACAGACTGATACAGTCACAGCTATTCCTGCTACGTAATACGGTCGCTAATACGAGTACCTCATTCCAACTGAAACATCGGTTATGCTTTTAGTGTGGACGACGACAACCATCAAAGCGTTCAGCTTACAGAATTCCCATGCTGTGACCGACAGCCAGAACGTGTCATATAAGAACGTGTATGTTGCGGGTATTTGATCAGGGGACACTGCAAGTGGATATAATCTAGTCTCGTAGTCTCAATCCTTTCAAGACTTAAGATAATGTTTTTTTTTTTTTGAAAAGGAAAAAAAGCTATTTCAAATAATGTGCTCAGTATTTTCGAACACCAACACTTGGGTATCATTCTGGACTCAAAGTAATATTTCCAGAATATCAATCAGCATTCGCGGGTAATTTCGTAGAAGGCATACCAGGTTTTAGGGGCTAAATCCCTCAATGATCCATAGCTGCATAACCCTATTTAAATTAACCTTGGTGCGCTTTGCGTATGTTAGTAGGTTTGCTAGTGTACTCACATGCAATGAATGGTCAAATTCACATGCAAACGTATGTAAACGTAATAATACGTATGCAAACATTGCGCTTACTGAGAGACAACGAAATTGAAAGAGATGTGAGGTCTGCTTCCGTACTTGCCAAGAGGCAAGGGCGATTTTCTACGAAATTTGGTAAAATTTCGTAGAAATTCATAACTAGGTGAAGAACAGACCTATTATCTATTCGTTAATTTTTCTGCAATGTTTTTCCAGAGGAATTTCGCACACGAAAATATAAAAACTGTCAAATGAGTCACAGGTGATAGATTTAACAGCAAAAGGATTTAAAATTAAGGGAAATAATTTTGTGAAATAAATTTTGAATTAAAAAGAGGTTTAATAAAGTTTATTTGATCTGATTTGTGCAATCTGAGATTTATTTGTTTGGAAAAAACAAACGTTTTCCATTGACATTTATTTGAAAACCTCCCAGACGCTTCTAAAAATTTCATACGAAAAGCATACGAGTACTTTTCTTGAATTCGAGAGAATTTTTCCAATTTCTGAAATTAGACGTTTTTAATACTTTTCAGAAAAGTACACACAAAACCCTAGTATTACTTATGCGATGAAATGATCGCTAACTGTTACTAGCGCGATTTCTTGCCAATATTCCATAAGGTCTGTTCCCGTACTTGACCGAACTGCGAATTTCTACGAAATTTGACGAATGGTCAAATTCACATTGATCACCGCATACGGGAACAGGATTTGACCAATTTTCATCAAAATTCGTAGAAATTCACAATTACGGTTAGAAAACCGACATGCTGAGCGTCAGGTACAAAATGATTCAATTTCGCTATGACAAACAGTACTTACATTTGTGCGGTCTTCGACTGATATTGCACTACGGAATCCGCAATAAGTTTAGCCGTGTCCGGGTTATCATTCGTAAAGAACCCATAGAATAGAATGTTATCCTTGTGCTTTGCAACGACTTCGAAAATATCCTTCTTCTTGTATGCGTCGAAAGCCATAATAACATGCGGTGGATCGGGAACAGGATCAGGCTCCAAAAATGTTAGTGTCTGTCCCCGAAAGAAAACATAAACAAGTGTTGCATGTGTACGACGATCCGTTGGCACCCAAATAGCTGGAACTAAAATTATCTCAGAATCAGAGGAAGCTACTGAAGCAATTTCTTCGGATTTTTGGTCTGTTTCTGTTTCTGTTTCCCCTGCTTCGTTTTCTTCGGCTCCTTCTTCATGCTCTCCAGGCACCGGTTTGTCTTCCAATAATTCAGTCATTGGATCATCGGGTTCTGGCTCTTCAATAGATTCTTGTGCTTCTTCTTTTTCTGGTACACCCGGTAACTCTCTGGCCACCTTTATTTGAAGAGGTGTAAGAATTGGAGGGATTGTCTCTTCCGTATCAGGTTCTCCAGCATCCACGGGAACTTTTCGGGGCTGAGTCAATTCGTGTACATATGCCAATAAAATCTCTTCCAAAGGTCTAGGATCACGGTCAGATACTTTCCAATAGCAAATCAGTACATCCTTACCATAAAGATGTTCGAGAATTTCCGGGTCTATTGGATTCTGGCAAGCAAAATTTATAATATCAAAATGTTCCGGAAGGAGTTGTGTTGTACGACGGTCTTTACATGACATCTTGAGAGACTCGGCAATTTCCATGAGCTTTTTGTAGGTATCCCGCTGTACATGTGGTCCGAAAATTGTTACACCAATATCAGGAAGATTCGTCATGATTTCATTGGTAACGAAAGTTAAATACTCTAGCTTTTGACGTGCTGCCTCTTCAATTTCTATGCGCCGCGCTTCAGCTAATGCATTTTCGATAACATCCCTTCGTGCACGCTCTTCCGGTTGTAATTCGGTAATATCGTAGAAAGTTCGTTTGGTCCTACTAAGTAAGGTAAGTTCATGAGTTATCATTTGCATTAGTCGTGGGACATCTGACCCAAACATTAGATTGACTAATTTGCCTTGCGTAGCAAAAAGCCAAGTTGGTTCACTTTTGTTTCGAAACCGCTCCAGTACGTCGATTGTATCCGATTTACACTGGAATTAAAAGCTATTGGATAGGTATATAGGTATATTTAACATTTGTATGGTTCCTTACAATTGCTAAATGAAGATTATCTCCACCAAGCTCAAGTTTAATCTTCTTTAAACTTCCAACCATTGCCAGACATGGGCCACACCACTCCGAATAGACATCCATAACTTTAAGTAATTGGTGGTTAAAAAATGCACCAAAAGAAACAAAAACATTGTGATACCTAAAAGTCCGGGTCTTTCAAGGAATTTATACAAATCCTCATCGGAATTAATATCCGCCTGCAGCTGCTGTGCTCCTCCTTTTTTCGCCATTGACGAAATTTGGACTCACGATAGATTTAATTTACAACAATTTAAAACACCACTAAATTTAACAAGGAATTTTTGAAATACGCTCGTATTCTGGAAAAAAAAATATTGATCAAACAATCATAATTTGAAGCTTGTGTAACAAGTTGTTGATTTTTCCGTTGAAGGTATAGTTGTAGGCTGTAATTCAGTTGATGATTGGATGGAACAATAGATGTGCATATGTTTGACGACCAGATTTTTTAAAATCATATTTCTTATAGAAATGCACGGTTATAGCATTAATTATTTTCGAATAAGCCGCTCCAGCCAGTACGATCCCTAAGTATTTGCTTTTAGTTGCGCACTCTAGGTTGGTCGAGATCTCTTTTCACTTGAGCACTTTCCTTTTCTAGCTTTCTTATAGCTGCACTTACCTCTACTATGGTTGGTGTGTGGACCACTACTTCGTTGACTGGTTGTAGATTTCATGACCATTAAGCTTTATCTCCATTATCTCGAAGTGCCAGCATTCGGGGTTTAAAGTCACCTACAAGTTACTTGGCCCTTTTGAAAAATTTCGGGATGTTGTTCTTATCGGGTGATTCTTTTAGCTCTTTAAAAGGGAAGACTTTGTACACATGGCTTTATTTTTCTCCCTTCTTCTATTGCGGTAAACTTTCCAGGATGTTCTTGATTTTCTCCGTAGCTTTTCCATGTGAGCCGCGTTCTCCACCTGGGAACATAGCTGAAGCGCAGAGCCTAGTGATTGGTGTTGAGTATGCCATAGGCGGCCAGTGCATTCGTATGAATTATCCTAATGACAGAAGGGTATTTGTTCTTATAGAAGATTGACCACCTGGTTCTCACGGTTGCGGTTTGCATGTGCCCAAATGGATGAGCACGACTCACGCGTCCACGTCCATCTGGAATCTTTCAGTGTAGAAAAATAAATCTTCCTAGTGATTTGCTGGCTGGTCCAGCCGTATTCGTCGGGAATTCTAGTAGTGTGTAATTTCTGTTCTTCACGACAATATAGAAGGGTACTCATGACCATAATCCTGTACTATTTCAGATTCGATCTCCAACTCTGTCTTTGACAGCAAACCTTCAATTCATGGTACTGGTCATTAGAAGAGGAAAGTAATTGTTTGTACAGCATCCGACCGTTCCACGTACAGATCCCTAACAAGTACTCGTGACCTGATGTTGCTTTGTTACAATTCGCTCAGGGAACTCAAACGATACATATGCATATAACAAGTCTCTTCCCCATTTGATTCGTTCTTAATGATTCTTTGCATAGCTTGCACTTTTTCAGGGAGAGGTCCCTCAGAAAGTGAGTCACATGAATCTATAATCCGTAATGAACAAATTTGCTAACATACACCTCACGGTAACACTAAGTGTACCTCTAACCAACGTAACAAGCCCGCTAAGAACCTTTATTAGAATAAAAGTAAAGTCTTGTCTTATGTACCTATACTATTCTCTTAAGATTTTGATTGTTTAAAATTCAAATGCTAAAAATGCATTCTCCTCTTATCAGTCAACTTTCAAAAGCTTTAACTCGATGCACTTTCCAGTGACGTTATTAAAAATTACTGATAAGGAAATATCGCACATGTGTCATCGAAATTCTGAAGCTTCATCACTTACACGTAGTTTTAGTATATTCGCAATGCATCTAAGTTTTGACGACCCATTAGACAAGGTCTTATCGCGTTTGGAATGGTCTCGTTAGCTAACGTTATGTAGCACTTGCCTATAAATTGCAACTGCAAGTAAAGTGCATTCAAAGCAAGAGGGTAGTTTCGAGACCACTCTAAGCCATTGCTAAATTTTCAGTCGTATGCAAATTTAAGTAAATATTACTTTTTTTAATTTTTTTTAAATAAACAAATTATGTAAGTGGGTTCGATTGATTTCGATCATATCATAGATAAAGAACGTAGCTGTTGTATTCGATTTGCATTCGTTGGTATGATTTATAGTACGAACAAATTGTTTATGTTTTTTTTCTTAATGAAATTGGTTGCTTTAGTAGCACTTTTGGTGCAGTAAGTATCTACACTCCGGGACAAAATGATAAGACACTCTCACAAATTCTTAAGAAAAGAAAAATTGTGCGTAACATTTGCCAAATCTTATTAAATGTTATTGAATCTTTAACAGGATATATTTAGACCGCACTGCCATGAAATAATTTTTGGAAAACCCTTAATTTTCTTGTTTTGGGGAAAAAACCGAAAACTGGGAGGGCCAAAGATAAGAAAATACCTTATACAAGATCAATCAGATCACCCAGTAATGGCTGCAATTTAACTAGACAACCTGGTGAAGAATGGGCGACTACACCCTTCGTAGTACCAAAACCCTTCTGCGGAAAGGGTAAACTTATGATGCGAGAAGAACTATAAAGAAGAAAGAAACCTTCTTCCAAAACTGAGACAAGAAAAAATAAAGTCACAGGGGGTGTATTTGGTTGGGAAAAAATACACTTTGTGCCAACAGAAAAAAAACGTCGCACCCATGCATCTTTTCTAAAACGTATTGTATTTCACTGAAATTTAAATATATCTATAATTTTTTTATGAGGCAATGTCTCTCCTAACACTAACTACCTATTTGTGGCCAAATTTCAAACAAATACCACAAAAGTGAAAGAGCAGGTAGATGCTAGCAGAAAAGGGTATAAAATAGGTTTTTTTTTGCATGATTTCTATTTCTTCCTCATCCTAATAGCTCCTGCAGAAATCCACGCAGTTTATGCCTTGTCTATTGGACATAGTGCCGATCGCGCAATGCCCTGTCTGTATGCCTATCAAGATGCGGATTTCCTATTTTCCCATAGCAAAAAAGTTTTTGGTTCTTACCTCATTCAAGTGTGGCCGGCCACAGGCTGCGAGATATAACACATCGATATCCAAGCGGTGTTGCTTAGTTCCGTGATCCTAAGATCCATCTTTCCTTTCACTACACTATTATGGATATTTATGTATTTGTGAGTGAGTATGTTCTGTGCCTAGTTTTGATCCTTTCCTGGCTAGTTCATCCGGTATCTCGTTCCCTTCTATATCACAATATCCGAGAACCCAGCAGAGATTGACCACGTCGATATTGCTTATTTTGTTCAGGTTTTGACGATATTCTAGATTTTGTGGTCTCTCTGTTATTCTAGATGGATTAATTTTCTTTGTGAGGATTGTCAACGCTGCTCTATCAATAGCAAGGATTTCATTTTGAAAAACGTTGCATTCATTTAGAAGTCTGAATGAGTCGTTAATCTGTAAAGACCTATAGGATACTGCTCCAGTTCCTATTTCCATTTTAGACCCATCAGTGGAGAAATGGATGCCTTGTTCATTTATTAATGTATTGGCCTACCATTCTTGTCGTTTGGAAATAAGGATGGAGTATTTCTTATTGAAATCTTTGAATAACGAAGTCTGAGTACTTATTGGGCTTTTGTCTGCCAGTCCTTTTATGGTCTTTAGTTCTAATGTAAGCTGGAGCTTATATGGATCAAGATCGGAAATTAAGCCAAACGGAGCTATAGGAAATACCCAATTGCTGAGTGCGTCGTGGAATTATATACGAGTATATCTTTTATAGTACTAGTATAGTATTTTTATTTCAGAAAATTAAATAAATGTATTAAAGCTAATTTACATTGCGTATCTTAATCATAGAGGTGAAAGATGGGGGGAGAAACTGATTTGAGAAAATGATCAAAGGGAGGAGATAATGAAGGTTCATATTTGGTGGGATAAGTTGAAAAAATGTTGAAGGATTGCACTTTTAAAATTGGAAGGATTTGAAATATTTTTGATTTGAGAGGGTACAGAGTTCCAAAGTCTAACAGTATGGATGAAAAATAAACGCGAAGAGATAAGGTAATTACAACGAGGTGGAATAAGGTTTATGGTTCTTGAGGAGCTGGTGAAATTAAGTCTGTTATACAAGTAAGACGGACATTGAGTATTCATAATTTTATGTAAAAATATAGAATTCCTGGCGTTGATATAATATATTCTTGCAATGTACAACCAATAAAACTCCTGGCGAACACAGAAATATGGTCGTATCTCGTATCTACGAATGCCGTAAATATAACGCACTGCGTCGTTAAAGGCAACTTGCAGTTTACGCTGGAATAACGAGTCAAGACTGCTGTAGACCACCTCAGCATATATTAGGACAGGTAAGACAAAGGTCAATTCCACAATTTGCGAAGACATCCGTAGATAAGACCAATGACCACGTTGGTGTGATTATAGCCAGATAAATTTCGGTTTATTGTGTAGCCAAGACTAGTGACTGACGCAACAGCTTTAATTTTATTGTTATTCAAATTTAAGAGACACAAATTCAAATTATTTTTTCAGATGGGAATTACTTGGGATTTTGATGGATTTAGTAGTAACCCATTACCTACTGAAAAGTGTAAAAATGTTTTAACCTCTCGTCGATAAGAAAAAAATAGTTCATTTAGGTTACTGAATGGTTTCGCTAAGTGCAGTTGGACATCGTCATCGTTATACAGAAGAGTGTCGGTCCTAATATTGAGCCTTGAGGCACTCCCTGCTTAATTTCTTTTAATAATGAAAAACGTTCATTGAAAATAGCCCTTTGTGATCTGCTGGAAAGAAAACTATTTACCAATTTAACCGCTCTTTCGCTGAAACCAAAATTATTCTTAAGCTTCCAACACAGGACACAGGAAGTCTATCAAACAAAGCAACGAAACATAATCCCTGTCATTATCTTATCTTATTTCTTCTAATAAATTTAGAACAAATTTATTAAGTGGTAAGTGCTTCATTATCTGCTTAGCCATAATTTTCTCAAATGCCTTTGACAGACAAGGTAGAATGCTAACCGGTCTAAGATCAGCAGGAGTAGATGTGTCAGTTTTCGTTGCTATTGACAAAACTCTTGCAATTTTCCAGAACTGAGGAAAAGTTGTTGTTGTTATGCACCAGTTAATCACATGAGTTAGATGGGAGATAATTTGAGGTAAAATAAGTTTGATGAAACGTATTGGAAGGCTATCCTCACTTATGAAATTGGACTTTATAGCTATTACGCATTGAGTGATTTCAACTTCTGTGGCTACTATAAAATCCTCAAGTTTTGGTACATAGCTTTCAAAGTCTACTGTTCGACTAAAAGCTTAATGATACACAGGTCTTACGACATTACAAACAGTACCGATCTGTTTGAATTTTGTGATTATGTTTCGAATTGTTTGCTCAGTTGCGCAATTATGATGATCGCGATACACAGATATTACAGAACTGTTATGTTTGTAGTAAGGTGCAACAAATTTAATGCGTTGAGTGGTGGTTAAACGATCCATATTTCAAAACGGTAAGGCAAACACTAAGTACCTGTCACTATGGCAGGAATGTGAAATCCCAACCTCGAAATGAATAACCTTTTATGTTGTTTAAAAAGGCAATCACAAAGATCGTTCGAATAAAAATTGAGTTGTTAATTTTGTCTCCGAGTCAGTATAAAGCATTATTAATTCTGGACTACTGTTTTTTCTAAAAAAAAAAATAAAAAACTTAAGAATTTACCAATATAAATCTAATCGTAATATGAACATCAGCGAACAAGCTTCTCTCATCAAAAAACCAGCAAATATCAACATAAATCATGGCCAAACATGGCCAAATCACTTCCCCAGAGCTAATCAAATGTGTCATCCCAATAAAATGCATTCGTAGTAAAAATAAATTTAACAACAGAATAAAAAAAAAAAAAAAATATATATAAGATAAAAATTATTTTGAGTATTGAACTTATTGGCTCGAATACCATAAGAACAAAAATCCGTTAAATTTATACGGATGTGTCTATCCCGGTAAATTCGAAGCCAAGTAAGTTGCGATAAAACTTGCTCCAACTTCAATCAAAAGCCAAATATAACCCTCACCAGTCCCCAACGCCAGAATGTTACTCTTCGTCCACACATAGCTTAGCGCGATAAGAACGCGAAACAATAAAACAACAAAAAGTAAATAAGTCCTAACAACAACTAGTAAGTACAACTAATCGTTCTGATTGTGAAGCTGATTAGCGCGGGTCTCATTAATGTTCGATTAGACGAAGGCCAGCTACCTAATGCATATCTCTCTTCTAGCTACTAATACATCATTGTTGTGGCAATTATGACTCATGGAAACGCGTTTTCCGGAAGCCACAAAAATGTATATTCCTTAAAAGCTAATGAAAAGCAATCCAAGGGCGCATGGAAATGGGTTCCTCATGATGCCCTTTGCCTTGTTAAACTGTTTCGGGTATCTGTCGAACGCTGAACGCGAAATTTCGCTCAGGTTCTTTAACGGATTCAATACAACAACAAATACGAAAAAAAAAAACATATTTATGTCGATATATCAACGAGCCTTCCGAATATACACTTTTTTACGCTCGTTCTCGTTGCGCGTAAAATCGATTGCGGCGCGCTCAACGTCACATTCATTTCAATTCCATTCTGATAAGAATCTCCGTTTAGTCCTTGTATTACTATGAAATCTACACACACTTGCCTGCAGTATCGAATGGAATTTTGTGAGGTATAAAGAGGGGTATTTGTTTCCTATAAAGAGAAAGCTGAGAGAAATAATTTAGTGTTGCGTCTGTAGTGGCCATACATTTCATCCCTTGGTTGCTCTACCGAAATGGGGATGAGCTGTGATGACCTTGCGTGTTACTTTTCGGAATTCGGCGGACGCGCATTTGAAATTGTCTATTCTAAAATGTTAAAGTGTACTAAAGCGGAGAGGTATTGCCATTGAAATAGGAATTCATTTTTTTAATTTTTAAAATCTTTTATAAATAAATAATTATTTTGCTGCTCCCAATCCATGCAGGGCCTGGTCTAACTTAGAGTTAGGACCTACAATTTTATGCCATTTCCAAAGGGCAATTTTTTCGATTAAGAGAAGCTTCTCATGACAGTTTTACTCTCGAATGTTGGGACTGTGAGAAAACCTTTTTTTTTATTTGTGTGTTTTCTTGGATTCGAACCTTAAACCTCTCGCTCAGTGATCGCGCACTTAACCACTAAGCCATGGCGCCCACTGAGTAGTTTACGCACTTAAAATACTTAACCACGGCCCCTATCTTAAACATGCTTAGAAAACCGACGGGTTGAAGGTTTATTTACGTTACTTGTGATTACAAAAGAATCAGAAATCTACAATAGCATACATTTTAGAATTTAAAAATAAGCACTTGAAAGATCTACATGAAGATCGATAGTTTTCTTATTAGCGAAAAACTATTACACAATTCCGTCTAAATGAGCTAATTACCGTATTAAAGTACACTGTTTTTAATCGATAATGTCTACATAGGTTAAGGTAGAAAATTTAAATTTATAAACATTGCAAACATTTAATAATGAAAGTGTTTCTATCAATCTCTATTCTCCTTATGAAGATGGCTATTTTAGCCGTTGCATATTTTTCCAGAAGGATATACAGCTCATGTTTTTTCCATCTGTTTAGGGGAAGTCAAATTGTAGACTGTGGAGTTCTGTAAAAAGTTTCTGGACATGAACCTTGTCATTATTTTGTGTGGATAGGACCTGAGAGGTACTAAAGGAGCATTCAAAGAAGAGTAAAGAGGTGCTCCAGTGCAAGCTCCAGTAACAGAACTCCAAAACTGTTTGCAAGATATCGAAGATCTCAACTTAAGCACGGCAATTGTTCCTCCGAATAGTGGAGTAAGTCACCTCACGAGCTCTAGACGAACGAGAACAAGATTACTATTCGTCAGTCGTTTTATTAGCTCAGCTTGACTATCCGTAAGCATTTTAATGAATGCGTCCCTGATAAAACTCTTGGAAATATTCCATTTGGTTTCGAAATTTTAACTTCCAGTCCTAAGACCCTAGAATTTCCACACATTGCAAATAAACTGTACTATGGGCTGTAAGGGGAGAGCCCAATCACGACTTCTATTACTACAGTCGAAGAACAGTAAAGAGGTGCTCCAGTGCAAGCTCCAGTAACAGAACTCAAAAACTGCTTGCAAAATATCGAAGATCTCAGCTTAAGCACGACAATTGTTCCTCCGAATAGTGGAGTAAGTCGCCTCACGAGCTCTAGACGAACGAGAACAAGATTACGATTACTATTCGTCAGTCGGTTTTATTAAATTTTTTTTCTTTTTTTTTCATACATATTTTAGTTTATGCGATAAATCCCTGGTTTGTTCGTGAGTTCCATGGGTTATGATGACTTTTTGTTGATGCAGGATTATACCCGACCTGTCACAGCTAGTTAAGTTGGATCCTACCTGGGAGAGATTGACATTCAAAACATCCAAAGGTCATTTGGCAGTCTAGACATGATCGTTCAAAAATTTACTTGACGCACTTTAGAACATCGACGAATTTCGAGTGATAAGGTGAATGGAAAAGCGAAGCGGGCAGAATTTTTTCACATCGCTCAAGTCATATGTAATATACAGGTACAGTGTTGCCACTTTGCTACAATCGAAGCAAATTTGCTAGCATTTCGGAGGAAAAAACGAAATTAATCCCTTGCTATTACATTTTCGAAATACATGTGTTTTTGAGTTATCGAAGACGATGGCGATGATGAATTTGAGCGTTAAGATTGTATGCCGTTTTCGACCATGGCTCTGGAAGAATGAAAGTAGAAGAATATCTCAATTTTGATCGGATCATCAAAATACTTTTCGACATAGAAGTTCGTAAGATGTCGCTTTTGCCAAAAAGAGGAAAATCACTTAAATTATTTTTTTAAGCTTAGCAGTTGTGGGAGTTCGCTTATATTTTATGCCTGTAAAAATCCATGGAAAGATTTGAGGCAAACCTTCCTGAGGAATCTACTATCCGATCTGATAGTTGAAACGTCAAGCCCAAAGCAATGTGTCAGCAGAAGTTTAACATCAAAGTACCAAACACCTCAAACATCTATTATTAAAAAATAACGGCTTTTATCTGATTTCACCAAATAGTAGTACATATTACCTAATGTAAAAAATTTATGCGTAGGTAGGTACTTACTGTTGGGACAAAAATTCACCAACATGAAAACAGCACATAGATGTCGCCTCAAGTTGATTTTCCACCATTTTATTCTTGCGTGCTCTGAAATCTAAAATTATATTTAGCACCACGAAGCCGAAACAAACAATAAATATACATTTTATTGCTCCCAAGAAAAAAACGAGTAGTACTTCACATTCGATGCCATTTCGCGTCGGTTCCTAGCTGTCTAATAAAGTTCGCATTATTTATTTTTTTTCCTTATTATTATAGTCCCTATTCTCTTCCTGCGAAAAAAAAGGATGACGAGAAATACACAAAACTCACTCATACAAAGTGCATCTTCGTAGACTATGTCCAAGGAACATGAAAATACTATAAAATCAAATGAAGATATAAAATTCGACGACCGAGGGTAGTTTGTGGGTGGAGAGGCGTGAGAGAAATTCACCCCCACTCGTCGGATAAAAGCGGCGCCGCGTAAGTGCATGCATGCATGATTCAGTGTAAGTTGTCAGTCTCTCTGCTGTATTAGTTATTCGAATACGGGACGCAAAACAACCACCAAACAGGTACTATTTCAAATTCTATTACCATGTCCAATCGAATACAGTAGAACCCCCTCTTGATCACTCGGGAGTTATTTTTTCTTTGATTTGAGTGAGAATGTGCGAGTGTGAACGAGAAAACAGATTAACATTACCAACCTGATCCTTCACGAGTTTTGTAGCGAAAAGAGGGAAGAAAGTTTAGAATAAAAAAAAGGAAATACACGAAAAACCATAAACTCCTGAAGTTTAGTGAGTACACACCGAACAAGACGACGACAGTGTGAGTCCCAAAGTGTATATATGTCTCCATCTCTTTTCCGTGTATATGTGTTTGTAGCATAGTTTTAAATTGGTTTTTTTTAAGGGTAGTAGAAATGAAAATGTTAAATTGAGTGCGGCGGCGACAAGCAAGACACTGTGACTGTAAAAATGTTGCTGAGAATCGTTTAGATTTGGAAAAGTTGAAAAGAAATACCAAGAATTGCACCTTGCACTTCCATCTACACAGTGTGAAAGAAAATAGAATATCCTTCTTGGAATAATGTGTGAAAAGTGTATTTCATGGTTCGAAAACAGTGTTATTTTCTATTAAACGATGTTTTATTGACCCCCATTTAAAAAAAAGAAGAGAGAAACGAATTCAAAAGATGGCAACCTCAAGAAGAATATAATCAATATGGAGTCTATCCTTAGGGATGATTGTGTTATTCCAGTGCGTTACGGTGGTGTTTAATGTAATTTTTGCAAGTATTTAGTGAATTTTTTAAAAGAAAAAGTGTTGAAAATCTAGATTTGTTTAAAGCCCGTCGCCATAGTAGCGCTGGATTTTGTATAAAGGAAGTTTGCCTGCATTTCCTGTGCTCAACTCGCCCACCTTCCACCTGCTATAGGGAATTGCATCGTCTTATTCAAATGGAAATAGAGGTAAACATCTTACATTTACAGAGGCAATCAATTTTATTTCGAATTAAATACGAAAAAAAAGTGAACAAATTTTTGGAAAAAATTGAAAGAAAAATAATCCCCAACATTTTTTGGGGGGCGTATGATGGGGGTGCAGCAATTTTTCGCTCCTTTTTTCAATTTTACTCTTTCTCTCATTATTGCTATCTCTTTCGCGGGGTTTTGCCATAAAATCCCCAACTCCCTTTGTCACATGGATCGTATGTGGAACGCATTTGATTTGCCCCTGAAAACACAATTATTTTTTTATGGGTTAACTTAATATTTTAATTTGAAGATTTATTAGATGATAACATAGTGACCGTAGGTTAGTCTTAAAATATTTTTTTTTTGTGGATTTAGTGTTATTTTTTAGTTGAATTCTTCTTTTTTTTTCTTCTTCTGTGTATTATAAAAATGCATCACATCACGATGGGGGCTAAATGTAGTTGGTCCATCGTCTATGGGTCGTTTGGTTAAATGGGTTGTGGGTGAATGAAATGCGTGTTGTGTTGGTTTTGCTTTCTTTCTCTAACAGGTCATTTCTTGCCAATAATCGGTGATTGAAGGACAGTGAACGATGATAATGCAATCAAAATTGTTTAAATATTCTTCATGTTTGTTAATTGGAGCGTATGTGTCAGGGGGGTATTTATACTTCTTCGTTTGTATTGCGCCCTAGTTCTTGTAGGGTTTGAATCCAGTCGTTTGGGTAATTTGTCAATTTTGACGGTCTCAAAGTGTGCATAGAATATTAACATTTACACAGAGGAGGAATGTGATTGAAAAGTACGTATGTAGGTTGGTACGTAGTAGAGTTCAATGAAGTTTAAGGTGTGCATTCTTAATCCTATCAGAAATATGTATGCAAGTACATACATATATTTTAATAATGCTACATCATTCTGTCGTATTTGAGTGAAATATGCACCTTATTGATTTGATTGATGTTCAATAATTCTATTAATTTGACGAATATGTATTTATATTGTTTTTGTTCAAAGTTTTTTATTGTACATTTTTTAATTTTTTTTTTTTTTTTAATTAGGTGAATTGCATATAGAATGCGTTGCAACATACTGTTTTTCCTTCAATAACTCACGATTGTTAACGATCAATGTTCATCTTCTCGCTTCCTCCTAATTTCCCTTTCAATCACTCTGTGTTAACAGTAACATCATGAAACATGTGCAGGTATGTGTTGTTCGTTTGTAAATTGTTTGGATTTAAAATTTAGGCGAAATCGTTAAGAAGGGAACGAATTGTTTCTTCGTAAAGTGTGTTAAAAGGTTGAACAACTTTTTTAATTATATGTCAAAAATGTTAATACCATGATCTTACATATATCAACAATTACTTAGATACCAATTTTTAATAAAATCGTTCAAGCCATATCCAAGAAAGACGGGCAGACAGACAAAATTGCTAGATAAACCTTTTTGAGTACCTCTGTTATAGTCATGTCAAAATTAATTAAAATCTCGAGATAGACAATTTTTACGAAAACAATAAAATGTACAACTGGATCGCACATATTTGCACCTACATACATATGTATATATACTTATGTCGTTCTTTTGAAAATCGCTCATATATGAAATTTAAGTTAAAAATGTTTTAAAAATTTTCCAAAACTTGGTATATCACGAACAATATTATAAACAATTTTGAGTCAATTTTCAAAAAACAGCTAATTGGTAAAGTACCGTTATACGTGCTTTTTGCCAAAGACCTAGTACTCTATCTGTTAGCATATGTTCATCATAATTTTCTCAAATCGGCCATTGGTAAAGTACCGTTGATTTTAAGGTTAGAGTGAAAATTCCGATTTAGCCCCAAGTTGTGATCCTACAGATCCCAGATATGAAGTTTAAAGAAAATAGGGTCCCAACTTTCAGGCTGCAGTCGGCCATACAATGCAGATAGGTAGAGTAGAGAGAAACCCATTTTTGCGTTTCTCTATTAAAGCAATACCAATATAGATTAAAATCTCGAGATCGAAAGTGTTCACGAAACAAAATACACGTAGACAAACCATGAAAAAAAAAAAAAAAAAAATGGTCGACAAATAATCGGTCGGTGATTTTGGTTCAACGTGAATTTCATCGTCGATTTCCTGGTCGTGGGGCACCAACAGGGCAAACACTGCGGGGTTTAGCCGCTTACCTCGAGAATACTGGCTCAACACGAGACAGTATCAAACGTGTCTGGCCCCGGAGCAGTCGTTCGATCGAGCATATCGGTGCTGTGGCTGCAGATGTCTAAGAGGACGGGTCATGCAATTCGGTAATTTTGGTGAAAGACTTGAAGTTGTACACGTATAAATTACAAATAGTTCATCAACTATTACCGCCAATCGCTTAATCTCTCATATGTACAGCCAAGCCCTCCTAAACCTCGACCGCGGTGAGGATTATTTCCTATTGAAAATCATCATGAGCGGTGACTCACATTTCCATATATGCGGATATGTGGATAAGCAAAACTATCGCTTCTGGGGCTCCGCAAATCTGCGTGTAATGCGCGAAGAGCCATTACATCCGCTCAAAGTCATTGTTTGGTGCGCCATTTAAGGAGGAAAGGTGATTGGCCCTTATTTTTTCGGGCGCCATCGGCAACATTGTTACTGTGAATGATGAACGGTACAGAAGCATGATCAACGATTTCTTGCTGCTACAAATTGATGAATTAGATTTGGAGACGGTGCACATTCACAGTGGACATTCTGCAGCAAGCATTTCCCGTCGCTTAATCTCTCGTTTTGGCGATTTGCACTGGCCTGCAAGATACATAATCAACAAACAGAACCAATTCTTTTTATTTACAAACAAAGTTACTGCCGTAGGAATTCGAGTGAGAACTTTTGCGCCACCTTGTATAGCACTTTATAAATTGAATTGATTCTATGTTTTGCATATTTGTTTTGTGTTCCATAAGAAACTTCAAAATAGTTTGGCTGTCACTACGTGGACCATTGTAGTCGCGAACATTCTTCTCGGCCGTGAACGGAGTTTTGCATGATTCATTTCGGGGCCATCCTGTGACCTTTGGTGCTGACCTAATCTACTACATGCTGTAATTAATTAAAATGTAATTGTCACATGCAAAGACAATATGCAAAGACAACACATTTTGACATACATATATGGAAATATGTGGACTGATAAGACAAACACCTTATTGGTTGATATCTTTGGTCAATCAAGGAGACGATCGGTTCTTAACAGTTATCTCCTACCATTCTCTTGTTTCTACTGTCATATGTACTCCGTACATATGCAGAATGGAACCTAGGATGAACTAGGATCGAAATGCATATATACATGGGTTATATATATTTTTGCTGAGTTGAGTGGAAAATATCCGTAACTACCTGGGTCGAGGAGTTGACCTGACAGATGGTCGTTGTTTGGGTTTTTTTCTTTTGTAGAGAGGAAAAACCAGTTCATTTTATTTGCGGCCGGATGGAGTGCAGGTCATTTGTTATATTTTTCAGTTTGCTTCCGTTTATTGCAATGAAACACACTCTAAACAGCTAAAAAACGGATAAATGGATGTAATGGTCATCTGCCAGTTCAACTATTTTTCAATCCAATTTCGACTCAATCTTTCAACTCGTTGTGTGCAACTATCCAGGCCGAAATCTCAACTCAGTTTCGACTCGTCCTTTCAAACCTGCATATAACGGGGTAATGTACCCATCGCTGTTCCGCTTTCCTTTGCACTGTCTTGCCTTGTTTTTTGGTCTTATGTTATGAAAACTTGGACATGGACACCGTAGTAAGTAGTGTTGCGTAATAAGTAGAGGTAATGTTTGTTTATTTTATAAATTGTATTTTTTTTTTTATTTGTAAATTGTGTGTCGACGAGGGATCATTTCGGAATACAGGTGAGTTTTATTTTGTTGATTTTTTTAGGGTTTTTTTTTCATAGGGTAGAAGTGCAAACTGAAATCGTTCTCCTACACGAATGATGCCCTGTCCTGGACGCTTTCAAACTTTTTGGTATAGCGTTGTTGTTTTTTCCTTTGTGTAGCTCCGAAGAACACACATCTCATTTTGAGTTGTACGAATAGCGACGAGTGCAGCTAATTGCAAATCCTTCGGTTCAAGCGCGCTCATTTTCCTGGTCTTAGCTTCCTTTTGACAATTTTATATGAACCGCAAGCAGAAGGCCAAAACTCGGACCAGATTTGACAACCGAGAAACTTGTGGATCAATGTGTTAACAGATACGTCGGGATGCCAAGTCTACAGAGTTGTCATGTGTGGGAATGTATCTCCATTCATCGTGCTTTGTGAGACGTTGAATTTCCGCAATTGTATTGCTGCCAAACGTAGTCAATTTGGTCGGAGGTGCACGGATCCAGGCTAAGGTTATCGTGGAGTATGACCACGCGAAACTGTTGAAGTGTTGCATTTCGAAGACGTCCTTTGAATAATGCATCAGTGTGGATACCATGACTGCGAAACAAAGTTTCAGCCTAGGAAGACTTGCCGTGTTTAGCGGTGCGACCTTTGTTTTCACCATAATCATGTAGGTGTATGTGAGTTTGTGTCATCTAGCATGCGTATATGAACTGCTGGTCCTTAGGCATTTGTTAAAGCATCGCTGGAGCTATGAAATTCAATGCCATTGCAGTTTTTATGTGCTCTTTATTCACCGAGAAATAGCGATGCCTTCAATCATTTGAAGTTCTCGTTGAAATTACTCCCACTCATGCTTTAGCTCTGCCGGAATTGGCTGATCCCAATCACTACCACGCTACCAGAGCTAAAGATCTTGGCTTTGATGATGCTCGGTGATATCCATCTGAGTTGGTCGAAAAGCTTGGCTATGGCTGACAGAAAGGCCCTTTTTGTTGGTTCTTGAACTTCGTAGTGAAAATACTTAAAAAAGAATGAGTCTGTTTTTGGGAACCACCTTATACCTAACATTTTAACGTGGACTGGCGCCCCTAGAGGCAGATTAAACTCGATTTCACGATCCTAATCCGGTATATCCTCGATAAAGTCCATTTGCGCAGATTTAAGCCAGCTGATGCCAACAACTTTCGAAGTTCGTCCCGTCTTTGCCTGGCTTCTTGAATGTTGTCAGCTCCACCTATAAGGTCGTCCACGTACCTGTGCTCCTATGGGATACCGGTCTGTTTCATCATCTGCTACTTGGTGTAACATCCGAATGGCCAAATAAGTTGCACACCCTCTGCCAAATGTTACTGTTTTGCGTTTGAAGGCCTTTACAGGCTGACTGTCGCTTTCCCTCCACACGATTAATTGATAGTAACTATCTGGTGGACTTACACAAATTTGGTGGTAAATCCTTTTTTTTAATACATAATCACATACATAATCAGGACATAATCCTTCGGTGGAGAAGACGGTGTCACTATGTTGCTCTGAAGCTTAGGACCTACCATTAAGTTGTCATTTAGTGATGTCTCGTAATTGGTTTTTGCTGCGGCATCGAACCATACCCTGAGCTTCGCGGCATGAAAAACCTTGGGGTTGGACTCCGATTTTGACCATGGCTTGTCGATAAACCGAACCGCTCCCTGTTGCGCTACAGCCTCTAGTGTACGGAAACGTGTCTCTAAAAATTCTTTGAACTGGCTCCTCATTTGCAGTTCCTTGCTGTTGCTAATTTCTCTTCCCAAAGTTGTTGCGTGAGACTAGGCAATTTTAGAAAAAAGAATATATATCAAAATGGCATTATTTGACTGGAAGCCCAATTTCTCTAAAACGTCTCCTGTAATTTTTCTTGAACTTCCACTATATAATATCTCATATTATCGCCGAGAAGTTACTAAGCTATTTTCTAACAGAACAGGGCTAGTGGCGGGATACACCTGTCTTTTTAAAATTACTCAAAACATTTTGCACTTTATTTTATCAATGAATAAAAAAGGAAAAATAAGGATTTACGTGATTTACCTTGATTGGATCTATGCAGGACCGAAATTACGCTACGCAGGAATAACGATTTGCACAATTGGAGGTAAATTGCTTCCGCGTAACAAATAAAGACAAAGGAATTGCACTTGCACTGCACTTGTATAATGTATATACACTGAGCGAAATTCTTATACAAACAGTATGAAATTGTAGAAGATTTACTGATTTAAAAGTAAAAATGCTATGTGGAATGAATTTAATCACACAAATTAAGTTAGCACCCAAAAAGAATTTAAACCAAGTAAAAAAAAAAATATAGATATAAAATTAGAGAATTTAGTTCATTTTGTTGGAAAATATATTACGTAGTATGTTTCGATGTATATATGTTTATTTAATTAACCTTTTTTTTTATAAATTACTTTTTTTGTCTTAACACAGTATTTGGTTTCGATGTAAATTTGATGTTAGTTGAAACGCACTCTTTGTTTGGATAATACATATTTATTTATTTGGCTTCTTTTATGTTTAAACAGAGATTTCTTGGTGCCAATGTCTTTACTTTATACATACCATAAGTTAGTATAATTATTTACTAATAATAGTAATAAACACTTTCTAAATTGAATTGATTCTACGTTTTGTGTATTTATTTTTTGTTCCATAAGAAACGTTAAAATTGCTAGAACGTCACTGCGTGTACCAGTAGTCGCCAACACTGATGTCTGACAGACATTCGCGAGAGGTGGGATCTTAAAAACCTTTTATTTTTTGGAACTTGAACTTTGACTGTATGAACGTTATAATCTCAATTTTTGATGCGGTTTTCACTATTCTATAAAATATTACTTGAGGAAGATTTAAGTATACAATCGTGAGCACTGTGCCTTTAAGGGGCTAAGCAATGAACATAAACATGCTTTATTCATTTATTAATACAAGCGCAAAAAGTTAAAGCTAACCTTAAAATATGTATATTGCTCCCTACACTAGTCACAAACTTTATTGGCAAAACGCATGCTTCCTCCTTCGTTGTGTCCCGGACTTAGCCTATAGTTTATTGTGGTATCAGAATAATGTATTGTAGTAATTGAGAAATTCCTTCATGACAGTTTGTCAAACGTTAGCGAGAGGTAGGATTGCGAAAAAACTGGTTTTTGGATTTTAATTTTTCTAGTCTAACGCTATAGGCACTGATCCACTGCCCCGCTATCGAAGTATGAGTTTGCTATTAATAAAAGCAAACTCAATTTAGGCAACAGGGGATTTATGGATAAGACAGGCGCACAGAACATTTTAAAGAAACAACAATATTTTTCGCAAAACGTTCCGTTTCGTATGTTATTTTCAAAGAGTTTCAGTAATTGTTATAGTTCATTTTTCAGATAAGTTGTTATTGCATTAACATCATATTGTTTTCTAACTGATTACTTTATTTAACTAACATAAAGGTCCAATACACTACAACTGCTAATAAAACTCTTTTCCATGTCTTTTCAGATGCTGTCTCATAAAACATCCAACAACTGTCAATCAACATAACTTATAAACTAATGCATTTAACTAAAATTAAATTTAAACATTTATGCAAACGAAAAGTTCAATTATTAGTATGAATAATTATAGTGTAAAAATAAAATAGCAGATTATAAACTAGAATGTTACTACCCACATCGTGTGGCCCAGGGCCACCAATATCATCCATATCTCATTACAATGATATGGATTTGACAGAAAGAAGATGTCATTTCCACGACCACATCATAACTAACCATCATCATCAGGAACAGCAGCAACAACGTCAATCAAGCATACCATCTTGGATAATAACTTTAATCGTATTTTTATCATTATTCAATTTGCATCAGGTCACGGCCGAAAAGAGCAAACATTGTGAGTACATATTAAAAAAAAAAAAACTGTATTTCTCTTCTGTTTTTTTAATTTTAAGTGTCAGGAATGTAAACGTACCCAATGACAAGTTGAGTGTGGCCTAGAATCGTTGGGCTCTGTCATTTGTGGAATTCAACCCAATTTTCTTTTTTTTTTTTCCCTAGGATCACACTTCGCGTAATCTGATTACGAGGATTTTCTCTCTCCCACCACCACTACCATCGGCTAGAGAATTCCTCGAGGACATTTCGTTCTCTGTTCCTTTTCAGTGAAATATGAAACGAGGCATCTGGCATCTGGAAAAATAAAACTTTTGACAGAATCTTTGTACAATCAAAAGTTTTATTCGCCCAAAAAATAAAAAGAAAATGGCAAGAATCATTTTTATAGACTGCTAATTACATCCTGTTAATAAAAAAAATTAAATTCTTTGAAAGTTCTTTTTTTTTTTTTTTGAGAAGGGGGCAATTTCAAGGACTGGCATGGGCAGAGTTCCTAAGGGTGCAAATAGATGTTTTGCTCGAGCACTTTCCTTAAGATAATCCATTTTCATCCCCTAAGGGTTGGGAATTGTGGGGAATGAGTTCACAGATGACACGAATAGACCCGCCCGTTGTTGTTGATTGAATCTAGTTGTGTCCTATAATAGGGATAATGGGCATGGTTGTATACGAGTGATTTTTTATTTTATTTTTTTTGTTGAGTAGAAAGGTTCACGAAGGCCAATAGTTGGTTCTATTAACCCTTTTACCCTAGAATGGGATTCTTAAAGTAGAACGACCCAGATATAAATCTCAGGGGGAGATCTTTAGTTAAACTTTTCTCAAATCTTTAAGAACCCTTTTATTCGTTGGAACAGACGGCAAATGAATTTGGTTTCTTTTTCGTCTTTTCAGCTTCTAAGGTAGTCCGATACACACTGCATGAATATTAGTCTGTGCATACAGTAAGAATATCATGCATTCCTGCAACTCTATGTTTTGTCACCCCTGGTATAGACTATAGAGCATCAACAATGGGGCTATCAAGTTCGGACGCATTCAAACTGTGAATTATCAACACTTATTTCCAATGCTTTTGATCCCTCCTTAAGAATACCGCGCTACATTTTCCTAAAGCGACCTACTCTACTACTGCTGGATTGGTCGGTGCATTACCATTTTCTTCATTCTATTGTGCTTTCTATAGCTTTTTGACAAGTGTTCATAAAAAGCTTTTCGGATATGGAGGGACACACAAGTGATCATACCGACAAGTGATTGAAAACGGGCTCGTCACTGATTTATATTTCCTCATGTTATGCACTTAGTGCAACGCAAGTGCAACTACAGTTTCTAGTTTCAAGTACACAACCATACCATAAACTCTTAGTTTCTTATAGAATACTGTCTTGAATTCAACTGCATATGAAGCAATGATCTGTAAATACTCGACACAATGAACGAAGAGATCCAGTACAGAATTATGTTACCTGTTATTATGAAAACAGCAAGAATAACTCTCCAATTTTAAGCAGATTACCCTCCTTTTTAAATTCCATCTTTTGCTATTCCCCCGGAAGTCTGTTGAATTCATATCAAGCCATAAAGCCCTATCGCTGAAATCTATATGTTGCTGGAAAGCTAGTGACGTATTCCGATATTTGTGGCTTCGCAGAGCTTATTCGAGTTCGGGCCCATGACAATAACGCTTAAATGGTTCAGTAGCGCGGCGAAATGGTTTTTACATCTTCTGAGCTTATTCTCAACTGAGATCAACAAGCTTGAAGCTTCGATCACCTTTGAGCTGCTTGGCAATGTTGTACATAGTCGTACTGCCTTCCAGTCTAGTTTCATTTAGAAATTTAAGTGTGTGTCTACACAGATTTTTGTATTATGTGAATAGGTGACCCGCAGTTTCATAATCTCATCCTTGCAGAATTTGTGTGATAGATGCCGCCACTTACATACTCGTCCTAGACCTATCTCCTGATGGTGTATTTTAACGTTTCAGTTTGTCTCTGTTTTCGCCATCATGTCGGCTTCAGCGTTAAACTTGTTAATCGATTGCCTATATAAGAGCGCATTGTTTTGATGGCAGGTTGACTGTCTGATGTTATCCGATGTATTTGTTCTTACAGATGCTGGACAGATGCTGCCTCTTTTTTTCGTTTAGTCCTAGCTCTTATTTAAAATGCTTCTGCTCCAGTTTCCTCAGTTGTTTTCTACCATTCATCCATTTGCAACTTTATGGTATCCTTTTTGAAAGTATACTGGATTCGTTGATTGATGAAGTGCCTGGTCCTTTCATCCCTAGCTACTTCAATAGGAAGTATATTTTTGGAGAGACAGCCTCGGTTTCTAAGTCCGATGCATTTCTTTCTCTCGCACTACACCCTCTTTCGTGATATTTAGGATTGCTCCTTTAGAGGCTCCCACAATTACAGGGTGTAAAGATCGAGGATCACCTCGCACTTGGCGTTGAGAGACTCATCATCTAATCGTGAAATAGGTCATAGGCTTAAACAGCGTGCCCCCAGGACGATGATTTCAAAAGTTTACAAACAGGGTGATACTGATGCCTTTTTCATGTGACGATATGTAGGGGCTTTTGCAGGGGCGTGGATGGAAACTTGTCTTATCTAACTCTGAAACCTTATTTCTCTTAGTTCCAAGATGTGAATTCTATATCGCATGGACTCGCTTCCGAGCTGAATTACTCTAGCGTTTTGCTATCTATCTTCCCGTGAGTCGAGACCAAATATCGTCAACGAAGTGTCCTTCCATTTTCAAAGCCTTGTTTTTTTTCTATAGGAAGTGTTTTAATCGTTTTTTTTTCCTTCCCTTACTGTTCCATAATTTCCCATCCTTACAACACTATTTTTTTTTCGCATTGTGTATTTCAACCTACATATAGACATACATACACGTAAATGACAAATTGCTTCCATAATTATATTTTTTGGTGCGAGTAATCACTCTACTTTCACAACTCAAACTCCAGTTCTTTACATCAGTTTCCTCCGTTACTCGTATTTGTCAGGATTCTGTGACTGTCTTGCCAATGAAATTTGAGAGTGAAAAAAAAAAACTACAATAGGGAGGAGAGGGTCTGCTGGTCGGCAAAAAAGCGTCAAAACGAACACAAAGAGTCTGTAAAATTTCAGACTTTGTACAAGGACACACATTCCATGACATCTTAATCAAAGAACTCGTACGTACCTTGATGATAACTGCTCCCCCTGGCATCATCACAATCACCAGTACCAGCATCGTCACTGTTCCTTAAATCTGAAAACTGAACTGAAACCCATAATAACATGGCCTCGTTCTCAGTATCTTTGGTTGGATTTTTATCCTCATTTCTCTGCTTCTTCTTCTTGTTCTGTTGCTTTTTTTTCCTGTTATATATTACGCCTGTTTTCCAGGGTTTTAAGTTATCATCAATTCATCCTGTGTGATGCCATTTTGTCTGTCAGTTGTTGTTGTTGTTGTTGTTCCGTTTTTGTGTCCTACTGGAAAGTATTCGAACAAAGTTTACCGATGCGATATGAAGGAATTTAGCCAAAAGATTATCCTTCATCAGAAGGGGATGATTGAAAGATTATTTTCTTATTTTTACAAAAAAAAAAAATCTTGGGTCTTATCTACATACATTTGTACATATGTATGTATGTATGTATGATGTATACGGCTTCGTTTTCGTCATTTTCGTGGGTAGGATGTTAGTTAGAAATTGTTTTTGAATTTATTAGACTCAATATCAAAATTTATTATTGGTTAAACAAAACAGTCAGGGGGATGGATGGTTGACAAAAAAGCTCTGTAATTTCGTTAACCAAATATTGAAGGGTCCAAATTTTCCATGATACCTAACCTACATACTTATTAACAAAGTTTCGCTTGATGAAATATTATCCACCGCTTTTAATGACCTACCTCTATTGATCAACCAACTTATCAATACCAGACTTAAAGAAGGTCCTGCCAAGTCTACCATTTCAATAAGGATCACTGTACAAAGATGAATGAACATTTTCAGGCAAACATCGAAGAATTAAGAGAATGTAATAAGACACTATGGCTCGTCTGATTTGCATGAGATACACCGATAGAGTGAGGAACTGAAACAGTTTTATTTGTTGTAATGTACATATTAGATTCGCTTTTTCTGGTTAAATGTATACAAAAGTAATAAAGTACAAACATGACCTCCCCTCAGGTGTCTTCGCAAAAGTTTCCAGAATTTTGTATTACATAGTTCCGATTAGCAGTCTGTAAAAGGTGATATTTTCTTACCCTCAGCATCTATTTTGACCCTATTACAATGTTCGTTAATAACCTGTACTGGCTTTGGTGCGATACTACCCTCTGGTAAGACTTTCATTCTCTTTTCCCTCTCTAACGTCTTCTTTCGATACAAGTTCCCTTCCGCATACTTTAGAAAACCAGGAATGATTCTGTTCTGGTTGGATGGAACCTAGGTCATCATCTGCCTTTTCAGCTCTCTGTATAGGGCAGTTCACAAAAAACCGAATTGTTATTCAAATATTTTCAAGGAATATCAAAGAATGCACAGCTTTTGATGATAGGTCTCTTTGGCATTCTTTATAAAACCAGGAATGATTCAGTTTTGGTTGGATGGAACCTAGTTCATCATTTCCTTTTTCAGTTCTCTATGTTGGGCAGTTCACAAAAAAACGCAATTGTTATTCAAATATCTTCTACAGCTGTATTCTAGATATCCACATTTGCACTTGTGAAAACTTGTAGTAAGTAAGTTTTTCTATACCATTTATCAGTTACTGTCTGACCAGTTTCCAGCGATCCAGTCGATCATTTTCGCCCTGGTGAAGTTGCTGATTTTTGTTTTCTTGCTTTAATTGCAGCTTCAGGGCCCATACCATAGACTGTTGTTTGGTTTTTGGGTAGTACTTATAGAACCAATATTCATCACCTGTTACGGTTTTATTAAAGCAGCTGGACTCTACGTTTTAAATTTTTTCCAAGAAATATTAAACAACTTTTTTACTCGTTATTTCAAATTCGTGGAACCCATAGAGCCGAATTCCTCGAGTATTTCAGTGAATAGAATTCAATTCAAGTTGTTTGTCTATCATTTCCTGGATCGCTCTTGGATCTTCGTCAGTTTTTGCCACATTTGTATCGTCAGTCGAAGATTTGAGGGAAATGTTCGCCCTCCACAAATAAATACTAAGTATAAAATCTTTGAAACCACTTAGAAACCGCTACAAGAAATACATTAACGTCATTTGCATTTTGGCATTCGGTGAAACTTTGCACTGGCTTGAGTTGACGTCGAAATCTGTAGAGAATGACAAAGTGAATTTCTAGCTGTGTTGGGCGTCATTGGACTAATTTTTCATTTACTCGTCTCCGTTTTTACCAATTCTCCTAAAATTTTAAATTAAATATCGTAAGGTCATAATAAATCGACGACCAGGTCTTGTTTTCTTTCAAAAACTAATAAATTAAACCCAACTTATATAGCATACTCGTAGTTACTTTGCATTTACATAGAAATGAATTGTGTAGAAAGAAATAGTGCCTAAATCATAATTCCCATAGTATTTATAATTCACTTGATGCATGGTTTTTTCACTGCAATATGTTATGTACGCCGTGACAGAAAGGTCTGTGCGTTGAAATTTAGAATATGTACGTAAAGTACCATCGAATTATTGATTACGGAAATAGGTTTTGACTACGAATATTTCGAAAATGCTGCGTAATATGAAAAAAAAAAAAATATTAAGGTCAGAAATTTAGGCTCTGAAATCCTCTATAAGGTAGATGCCGAATTTTTCACAATTTTCAAAAATTATAGGAACAAATCCAAAATGTTCGGCTTCACCTCGAAATTAATGAAAATTGTTTTTGATTGGAAATATGAGGTGTGTACCAAATTTTCCGAAATTTCCCTAAATATCCAACTTTATCCCAAAGCTAAAGGAAATCGTGTTTTAGCGGGTATATTTTCAAATCATTTTTTTTTAAATACTGCGAATAACCCGCTACTGCAAGATAAACAAGATAAAGATCTTATTGGTCTGATTCCTTATGTATTCGCTATCATTGTCTTAACTCGGTTCTATCTTCATCCAATCTGGCTTATCTTGTCGTGAAAATTATTTTGAAATCAAAAACATAGCATAAAGCACAAAACGTAAACCCAAGTTTTTAAGAAAATTAATTCACCGTCAAACAGATTTTCCTCAAAAAATTATAACAGATCTAGCTAAAGGTAAACTATTTTCAAGGACCAAAGTGGATTACAAAAAAAAAAAAAACCTTTCAAACTTTTGCAAATTTCAACATAAAATCCACCCAAATAGAAATGAACTCCTAACTTTTTCGCACTAATAATTGAAGTAGCGATTAAAAATTAAACGTAATTTCAATAGAATTCCAAACCGCTTAGGTGGGTACTAGTAGTAGTACCTACACTCCAACGCGTTCTCTCATTTTATTTGCGCTGTCAGTCAGTGTGCAACAAACTTAACTCAAACAATTAGACAAAACTAGAAAAAATGTACCTAACCTATATATATATGTTCGTACATGTTCGTACTTAATTCCAACCACCTTGGAACTTTCTCCAGCTCGCCTTGTTCTTGTTCTCTTATTTTACTGCCACAAACTATATTTCATTCTGGTTAAAATTATCAGTGAATAGGTGAGAGCATAGACGGCATAGCATTTAAAACTCTTAAAGGATGTGAAAAGGAACTTTGAAAACTCATTCTACTGCCGATGGTGCATATCTGCCATTACCGATGCTAACATCTCCCTTGCTTTTAGTTTTGAACTGTTCGACGTACCGTCTGTCGATGGTCCAATGCTTCTTATTCTTCTTTTTCATCGTCTCACCCACCCACTCACTCACGATTGCTTTTCTATCTTAATTAGTGGCAAACGTAAAATTACATCATTAAAAGTTCCGCCCCATGATTGCAAGCTTAAAAAAAGGCACCCGAGGTGAGTTAGCAGTGCTGGCGGTGTGGCGTGGACCTTCTGCACCCACAAAGACATGTCGAGGTGTTACATCAGGTAAAATTTACACACCTGCAAACGACGAACACCTTAGCTAGGAAGAAGAGTAGTGAAAGAGGGAAGATCCTTTCAATGACGACATGGGTTGTCTGCCAATTAAATTGGTTGCAGGAAATTCTCGGTCTCGCGTAGTTTTTTGGAGGGAGTAGTACAAAATTATCATTTAAATTACTGCGGAAATTATGGTTGGCTAGATTGGTAGTCTGCTGGCTGGCGGCGGGGGTAAAGATGAATGCCGGAATGTCTTGTTCTTTTACTGAAAGAAACTTTTCTAGGCATATATCTACCTTTGTTTCAGGAATTCAATAGATCGAAAGTTTCTTTAGAGAGAAAGTTCGTACTGAAGGCCGATTTTATTGCAATGATTTTAATTTTTTTTTTTTCCTTTTTTCTTTCTTTCAGATTACATGCAATCGTTGTGTAAGAACCATTTTCTGCAGCAATTATACCGAAAGATCGATGGTGCCGTGCTGTGGTCACAGAACGAACGTAACCTGGACTGCGTTATCACATTTCAGACGCATTCGATATTGCAGCGATTTATGCTGAGATTTGATATGTTGCAATTAGATTGTAATGATCATTTGTTAATTTACGATGGAGCGCATGCCGTGGCTACACCAAAGGTAATTTACTTACATGTAATAACAATTAAGAACTGAAATTTAATAAGCGTAGTTCAACTAAAGCTACCCATGTCACATTTAGCTATGAACAGGTGCCATTGTAATAGTGTCAGAAGTGGAGAAGTCATTTAATTAAAAGGACACAAAAAGAGCATTTCCACCAAGATTCCGTCTTTCATGTGGAGCTGTAAATAAAAAAAGGCAAGTGCCTATCGAATGCTTTTAGAAGTAAAACGGAAAAGGTGTCAGAATTCGATAGATAGGTGACTTCTTCGCAACACGATCGGATTCTACTATTTCCTAGTTTTACCTATTGGAGCTGTTAATGACGTTATGTCAGCTCTCTTCAAGGCTGGACATATATAAAAAGACGAAGAGTTGTTCCCTGATCGCCGCCCTTATCCTTGCAGCTCCTACTAAAATCTTTTGAAAAGAGTCCAAACCTACATATTTTCGTGCTTGCTTATGAGGCAGTTTTCCAATAGTGTAATAAGTATAGTTTCGTGATTATCTCTTATTATTATAACCAGGTTATTGGCATAACCTTGAGTTTCAAATGTGCAGTTATAACAAATAATCCGTCTAATAGTGAGTTGTTCAACTCCGTTAGCAATGGCGGCTCTCTACATAGAAGCTAGTGACATGTCATCAGAAGCTCCCGCAGTCTCTAGAAAGGAGCAGAGTGATATTTCGCTTGCCACGTGCATGACACTGTAAAGGTTGAATATTTAAGACGTTTATTTAGGTCTAAACGATTGCATATCTAAGGGAGATCTTTTGCCAGCTATTGGTATAAATCTTGCCAAATATAGTTTTAGGTCCACACCTCGGATTCTTGAGAATTTGAATACAGAGATTGATCTATTTTTTATTTATTGAAAAGCATGATCTATGTCCTTGAAGGATTTACCCCGAGACCACGGCTGCTGATCCATTTATTTAGGTACAGTATGTAGGTACAGTATAGGTCGCTGGATACCGTTTCTCCCTAATATTTTTAAAATCTCGTCCATCGCAAGAAGTCATATGAGAGGCGAAAGAGAGGTAAATTGAAGACTAGGTCGTTGTCCACTAAGGCTGGAAATATTCCATCCCCTCCTAGAAGTTTGTTGGGTATTGATAGTGTCGGAAGAGAATTTTTTATCTGATAGGTTTGTTGGTCTACCATTAGATAGTGAGTGGTTGATGATCAGTTGATAAGGATCGATGATTTCTGAGCGACGCAAGTAAGTTTGAGGAAGTAAGTCTACGGCTTTGTTGTAGTGATTATTTTGAGAACCCTACCAGTAGGAGGTATACTGGTATATGCATTTTTGGTGATAAAATAAAAACGAACAGGTTCAGAAATTGAAATACACGCAAATGTATAAATGTGAATAGAATGAGTTGCTGTCGTAGTCGTATGAGTTGTGCAACTTTTATCTTTTGTCGTACAAGGAGGCTAAGTAGAAGACAGGAGGAGTAGAACACTGAACAATTTATAGAAATGGTTAAAGAACAAATATTGTGGAATTTATCACATCCGCTTTACAAAACTATAAAAATAAAATGTATATACATAGGTGTAATAAAATGTAAAAATATAAATGTAGTATACCACCTCTTTGTGGACGAATCTTTTGAGAGGGTATGCGACATAGGGCGCGACCTCCAATGACAGCGACTACGTCTACGACAGCGACGTCATTGTGTTCCAGCAGTTATTGGAAATGACTGCCATTTGCATTTATGCAGACCTTGAGTCAATCATCAATCGCTGCATGCGCCTCATTTATTGGAAAATTGTACACTGCACAAATAAGTGCGTGCTTCAAGGACTCAATATTTGGGTGTCGAGTAGAACAAGCCATCGCCTCTAAAATATACCACAATATAATCCAATGGATTGAGGTTTGGACTGTCTGACGGCTAAAAGTCCGGCACATTATTTTGAAGCCATGAGCTCTCGTGTTGGTTAAATTCCTCCACAACGCCAAGGTACGGAGACTTCATTGGAATACGTGAAGTTTAATATGTTAATACCCTAGACAATGCTTTCTTTATCACCTGAAATTTGCTAAAATGATCCTGGAGGCGAGAATGCTCATTTTTAGACAACCGGCGAAAACATTTCCCACGCAAGTCAATCACATACTTTTGTGTATTTTCAGAGTTCCTAGTGCTACTCATATATATCTTAATCAAAGGTAGTGTTCTATTTTTGAAGATTGTTATTGTCCCTGAAATCTTAAAATATCCCTACTCCAGCCCTTACACGTGGCAAGCCTTAATCACCTTTAATTGGATACTTACCCTATTTATAGAATTCGACTTAGTCCATTGCCTACCAAATAATGTACTTCACGTACGAGTATGTCTTTCAAAACAAAAATAAGTACTAAACCACGCTAAACAAGTCACTTTGTAATGTAAAAATTAAGGTTAAGACCGAATTTCTTCACTTTCTCTTACGATTTTCTTATATTTTTTTCCAAGAGGACCGAGACTTCGACTGAATAGAACTAAAGCCTTCTAAAAAAAAAATCGAATACGTAAGCCTCTTCACGATGTAAATGTCTCCACATGTTATATCCTTCGAAATCCCTTTCCTTCCTATTGCATGCCACATCCCTAACGAAGAAAAAAAAAGAGTACACAATCAGTCCTGACTACGTTTATTACATGTCATATAGGCGATTTTAACATTCAACTTTCAACTTCATCCCCATTCCCCTTTATTGTGTAAGTTTATCCTTGAGAGAGTTACAGGAGAAGCGACCAGAGAGAACGGAGCGACTTAAACTCTCGCTATACGATATGATGGAATGGTAGCGATTTTATGCCGTAGGTTGTGCGATGCTACTGCTTCCGTTGCTGCTATGTGGTTTTCAGGACCAGCGATGGAACGTTTGGGGAAATATCTTTCCTAAGTGTATCTAAAGGCGTTTTTTTTTTTACTTGGTTCACATTTATTTATTTTTTTTACTCTTGCGAATGCGTTTCTTAGCTGCAAGGCATTTTGGTAGAACGGAAGCAAAGCTCTTGTGAGTAGACAACTCGCTAAGCGCCGGCATATAATGGGGATTTACCAAACGGATTTTTGTTTTTCTTTTTTCCTTACGCCTCCTCCACCCACGAAGAGAATTTTCTTCGCAGGATGTGAAATAATATGAAGAAAATGTTTTTTTTTTCAAGGTTTTTTCTTTAGTTAACTTTTGGGTTACGTGTGTGTGCGCGTAAGGAAGGGAATTTGTAACAATAGAATGCTTTTTTAGGATAAGGGTAAAAGAGGAGAGGGGAATTTTTGGACCAAATGCAACAGATATTTGGATAATGGAGTGATTTTTTTTTGACAAACAATGGGATTAAAATATAGTCATGAGGAATGAATAGAAGTTATTTGGAGCATTTACTAGTTTTTTTGTGAATTTAAAAGAAGCAACGAAGCTCATTTAATATTTAGAACGCAATTCGTGGCACATTTCGTAGAATGATGTAGTCAGTTATATTGGATGACTAAGAATAAAGAGATGATTGAGTTTGATTGATGGACATGTTGTTACATGGCACCCTATTGGCATAGACAAGCAGGGTAGACCAAAAGATCTATTTGAGGAACAGTCCTGATTATGAGTCTAGGAGTTAACAAATGTGGACGCTTCTACTGTCAGCACCATTGCAAATGTTTTTTTTTTTTTTTTTTAATAGAAATTAGATAGATAGACATCCCTGGCATTTTCCAGTTAAGCTGGATACTCTTCAGGTTTTGATTGGGATGAGAATGTATGTTGAATCAGTTAGGGAAAAAATAGAATCATGAAAACATCATCCAATATTACAAAGAAGAATAAATCTCCACAGTAAGATCGGCTCTCCAGAGGGACTGTTTCAGGGAGAACAGCATGCAAAGTTAACCTCCATCAAGCAGACAGCTGCACTCTCATCTGTTGTGGTAACTAACAAAAATAAAATTAGAGGATTGGGATTCAATCCGGATTTATTGTGTGATCAACATCTAGAAAGAAAGAAACCAAATAAATTGATCCTACCTAAATGAAACTCAACTCACTTCTCAAGTGGTATGTGTATATTTGCTCGGCAAGACTTGGCTTGTCAGATGGAGGAATCGGTACATACAAATTATCCTTCATGGTTTCACCAAGGTTTTGTGTAGCCTTTATCGCTCTCCGAATGACGACCAACAGGCCAGAATATAAATTTCCACATCTATTTGACAAGATCGACTGGATTTAGATTTATTACTCGATAAACCCTCGGCGACTTTAACGCCCGCAATTCCAACTGGCGACAATACTCCAACAGAGGCAGGAAGACAAGATGAATTCTTAGTCATCAGCTTTTTCGAAAACACTCTAGATCGTTTTATCCCTTCAGAGCCAGACAGTTACACCATTATAATAAGGAAATTCGGACCAATGGGAAAGTTTCTAATAAGCTTCTAGATCGTCCCTGTGTATCGCGACCTTGCTGTTCAATGGCAAAAATGAGTAGCAACAACTTGATTTACTCCTCATTCCCATCCCTACTGAAAGAGGACGGCTCACTCAAAAGAAAATTCCGATCTGTTTGCTATCATGCAGTAATTCGGCACAAGCGGAGCCACTAATTATCCCGGCAGTGTAATTATCCCGGCAGTAAAGTTTTGAACTAAATTAATCCGGCGCATTCTTTAGCGGCTGGAATTCAAAAAAGCGACAAGACCTGGCGGAATATCAGCTATCGTCCTCAAAAACAGTGGACCAGAACAAACATCTATTCTTTGCCCACTTTTTTCTTATGCCTCATTTACAAGAGTGACATATTTGTCATTATATATATATATATATGATTAATTGTCATTATCGTGTAAAAGGTCTTATTTTTGTCATTAAATAAAAAATAAAGAAATACAATCTTCATTATATAATATTGTATAATATTATAATGCCATGTAAATGAAACTTTATATACAATGACAAGCCACAAGAAAAAGGGGAACTATTGAAGGTAGCCGCAATCGACTTTTAGCACTGCCTCTTTAACGGATCTACTAACAGTTCTATCACTAAATACACACAGCAAGTTGAAGTTCAATAAGTCTGATCCCGTACTTGACCAACTCTTTAAGAAATTAAAAAAAATTGTCAAATCCTGTTCTCGTACACGGAGATCCCTGTGGATTTGACCAATTTTCGTCAGATTGCGTAAAAATTTGTACAAAATGTACATCCCTAATGCGGCGACGACCAATAGGAAGGGCTTGTTTTCAGAAAAAAATACTTGAAGCAACATCTTTGCTGTCATTAGTAAAGTTTTGTTCTATACGCTTAGTTGAACTCTCTGCACGAAGCGCCCGCAATAGCTAAGGATTTACAAATTCTCTCTTTCCAGATCGACATATCGTGTCGGAACACCAAACAAATGTTCAACATATATCTGACACGAACGAATTTCGTCACCCTAAAGTATGTGACCGATGGTTGGGGAACGGATGCGAACGGTTTCAAATTAATAATTACATCTGTGAAAGATCCAAGTGAGTATGAACTCAATTCTATCAATTCTTTATTATTCGCATTTAACAATGAATTAATTAATTCTCTTTTACAGAACACACGTGCAAAGATTTTAAATGTACGCATAGAGAGTACTGTATCCATCCGGATTTATTGTGTGATGGCATCAACCATTGTGCAGATATGTCTGATGAAATGGTTGCTGGTTTATGCTCTAGTGAGTACAATTTTCATCAAGTAGCTTTAAATTGAATTAAATTAGACTAAACATTTTCTTTAGACCAATCATCAAGCACTCTTTTCGGTGTCGAACTGACATGGTTCGTTTTACTCACAGTTTGTAGTTTGTTAATAATATGCACTTGTATAGCTGGATGGGCCATATGTATTTGCCGTCGAAACGTTTCAAACGGTAACCAAAATACGTCGATACAATGTAAGTTTCACAAGTAAATTCTAAACTGAATTTCTATTTACTATGCCCGCTTTAGTGCACCATGCAGCTGAAACGAATGGCTCATCGAAACATCTACATGGTACATTATCACGTGAACATACAACATTGCCGAATTCGGGAAACTGGCATCACCCTGCGGGACCATCAGGGTACCACCGCACTCAACACAAATTATTGAAGATGGCCACCAAAGTCCGTCCCATTTGGTGCTTGGTAAATTTCGGCAATTAGGTCAAGATATCTCTCAAACAACAACTACAACGTCCGCATCTGGCAATTCAAATGCACAAAAAGATGAATGGTTCGTTTGAATGTTGTACAAAATACGTGGGGAGATAACGACGACAAACTGCAGAAGATAACCTTGTTACTGACCAAAATAACCAACATAAATAGCAAATAGCCAAGGAGAAAGAAAAAAAAACAACCTATTATTAAGTTCATTATAAACACACAAGAATGCACAATAGAGACGAAAAACGGCGAAAAGATGTTTGGCACAATTCACTGTGTCAATTTTATGATAAACTTTTTGAATGCCTGAATAGTGTAACGTAAAAAAAGTAACATGCCTTCACATCTACAAAAAAAAAAAAAAAAACTTTCACATCCGGTTACTATTTCCAATATTGTTCCCCGTGTGCCAATCAACATTTCGTCAAGAAGATTGCAAAATATTTTTTATATTTTTTTGTGCCAGTAAGAGAGGCTAATTAAGTTTGGACCTTTCGATGTGTTTATAGGATGAGCGAATATACTTGCTATGCACTAAATGAAGTAAGTAATTTTTATTTTCATTTGTACCTACTAGTCTTAAATCATAATGCCCGTTATTTAAGCTTTAAAAAATAAAACATTAATGCACTTTACTATAATTGAATTTGCAGTCTCGAAAATATACATAGGTTTTTTTTACATATGCATGTACTTTAACACATATGTGAACGTTTTAGGTACACGCAGTTGGGCGTTCTGTCCAGCAATAATTTAGAAAAGGCACATCTCTGTGACTTGTGCCGTTTTCTCTGTGCTACAATACCCAACAAAATAGATTATCCAGCTTATAATAGCAAAGTATCATCAGAGTTCAAAAAATTTTACCAGAAAATATTACAAGGCTGCCAATGAGTTTCCGATAGAGAACTTTTGATTTCTGTTGCCTTGGCTCATTAATTAAGAGTGTGGACCATTGGGAGAGAGAGAGAGACTCAGGTTCGAGTCCCAAAAAATACCAAAAAGCTTTCTTTAACAAAAAAGTTTCTTATGGACTCTATGGCCTTTTATGGACTGTTTGCGCTAAAATATTTATTTATTTAATACTTGCACCTAAAAGGCAAGTACAGGTTTCCTGAACATTTTCGAACTATTCGTGAAATTGACCACCGAACCATCGAAAAAATACTGCAAAATTGGGTTGATAGGATGCGCTACTGCCAAGCCAGCCACAGCAGCCCTTTAAATGAAATTATTTTCCATATATAATCGGAAAGTGTACTCTCTTCAACAAAGTAAAAAACTTTGAAAAACATTAAATGGATTTTTTGTATAGCAATTTTAAAAGGAAACCAACAGATGGATCCTTTATTAACGAATTATATTGATGTTAAACTTAGTCCTCTTCAATTATATGTGTTCTGTAGCTAAGTGAGATCACAGCATAATTGTACAATAAATCCTAGCCTTTGTGTCAATTTAAAATGCCAATTGCTTCATCTACACTCAGTACATACTTTCCGAAAAATCTGATGCTAGTGATTCTAGTGGTCTCTTAAGTTAAATTTACAGAGGCTGCACAGAATCGACAGATTCGAACTGTGTAGTATGAAGTGTACACCAACTCTCCCCGCAATTTGAAAATAATGCTTATTTTATCCGTAGTTCTTTTGTTTAAAAAGTAAGTTCTATCGTTAAGATGCTGATTCATTTTGCTGTAGTAGTGTCTGTATTGGGTAGACTTGGCTTCATTAGCATACCATCATGGAAAGTAGCTTTATGGCAATTTGTTCGTTTTCGAATAAATTCAAGTTCATTCAGTTTTCTACCTAGTAGCAAATTTGACATGTTTGTGGAGTGTAAAAGTTTAACATTTAATTGAACATATATTTTTGACAGCTGGTTGGTTGTTGTCGTTTGGTTCTCTCAATTAATAAAATCTTCGACAAAGAATTCAATAAATTTGCTTTTATCACTTTCTTTTGGTATTGTGTATTTATCTTGGCAAAATGTAATTTTATAAACAATAATCAGCTGATTTTGACATAAGCTTCAGTGTTACTATAAATATGAAAGAAATTGAAACGCCAAAAACTGGTGACATACGGATGGACAAACAGACAGAATATGCCTTAATCGATTGAGGTGTTCATATATTCATTCTTTCTCCATATTACGAACTATGTGCCAAAATTAATATACATGAATAAAATCAATGTTATTTGGTATTTAATAGCTAACGTGTTTTTTTGTTTGCATTAAAAAACACGAATACGTACACAAAGGATCATTATATTTACTTGTTTCTTATGTGTCTTTTGCAACAGGACTGTATCAACAATTTGTGGACATCACCGCGCAGGGTGTGCTTTTAAAAAGAGATTTATAGTACCCAAATCTCTTCGTCGATGGAATTACATTCGGATAACCATCGCATTTGTAAATATATATATAAATACATTTAAACAACTGAATAAATAAATAAAATTAAACCAAATAAAAAAAAAATAATAATTACAATTTAAGAAATTGTAGCCTATAAGACACTCTTTTTTACAAAAAAAGTAAACCAAAAGTAAAATTAAAAAAAAAAAAAAACAACTAAAGAAATGCACACCAAACTTGAGTTAATTTTATTTGTTCCCTTATTCCAAACTTAAATTATTTGTTTCAATAGAAAACTTAAGAAATAGTTACTTCCAAACAAAAATCCCTTTATCCTTACAGTACACAAAAAAGAACTAATTTTTCTTAAAAGCTTAAGTATACATGTAAAATTACTAAGTAAAATGTATATTTAAAAAAAAAACAAGGGATGTAAATAGTTGACAATACAAAACATATTTTTAATTCAAAACAATTTTTTCGAACAACAAACTAAATAAAAAAAAATAAGAGAACAATTTTCTACATCAATACAAGTTTATTTTATATCTAGAATTGTGTTTATATTATTTGGCTACTTAACATAAAAATAAGGTCGAGTTAAAGAAGAAAACAAATTTAGGAAAAGGAGACATATAGGACGTATATGACAATACCAGCTGATTTTCCAATTTTATTAAATAAAACAAGTTTACTGAAAATGGAAAAGAAAAAACAACACAAAAACAATTACATTTAGGTATTTAGATATTAAAGAAAGAATGGAAAAAAAGAAAAACAATTTTTTTACTTCTATATACATAAAACACGAAAACGTTTACATAAAACTTAATCTTACATCAATCTAAAATCGTTCAAAAATTGATGAACAAAACTACATTACATACTAATTGTTATGTCCACAAGGCTTTTAACTGAATAGAAATCAATTAGTGAAATTCAAATTCATTTTTCGAACTCTTTCTTTTCTTTGGAAATTTGGCATATACATACTACGAGAAAAAAAAAATACAAATAAGACTTCCCGCCGTTGACAAGCAAAACATAATAAACGAAACTTCAGTACATTAAAAAAAAAAAAAAACAAATTGACATTTCTAAAAAAAAGAAAATCCAGTCTTCATTACATTACACGACGATAATATCAGTTTTCCATATCAAGAAAAACAAAAAAACAAAGTACTCATGTATACATACATTTTACAAAACCAGTATAGAACCATTTTTAGGAATAATGAAACATTTTTTTTAAAAATTAATTCCATTTCAGTGAACGTGTGAAGAAAGAGAGTTTAACATTTTTCGATATTTTTACTTTGTCTTTTTTAGAAAATAAACAATTATTTTTGATGTTTTTCTGTTAAAATAATAGAGAGCGGATCGGATGATTATTTTCGAAATTAAATCGTTTTCATCTCCGAATTTTAGTCAAAAATAGTTTTCGAACTTCCTTTTGTTCATCTGAAAAAATCGCATTTCTTACGTTAATTTGAATGTATTAGATCCTGGAAAGTGAATAGAACGTTTCTTTTCGAAACTCGATTATTTTCATCTCCGAATGTTGCTATTTAAATATATGTATGTAACTGTCAAAAATAGTTTTCGAACTTCTTGTTTTCATTTGACGGAAATCGTATTTCTTATGTTAATTTGAATGTATCTATATTAAATCCTAGAAAGTAGATTGGGCATTTATTTTCGAAAGTAGATCATTTTCGTCTCCGAATTTTGTCGTTGAAATATTTTTCTTTATTTTTCATATAAAGGAAATTGTTGTTATTGCTACTTTTCATCCGATCTAGGTTACAGTTTATTTGAAAAATTAAAAATATGAAACTGTTACTTTAATCCATAATATGCACTTAGTGCATTTCCCTTTAAATATGTTTTTTTTTTCCTTTTAAATAATTAAACACTTTAAAGTATTTATACAAAATAAACAAGACAGTGCGCTATACTAATTATACATAAAATAATAACAAAAACATTGATTTTAGCACGCTCTACTAACAAAGTTTGTACAAGTGTGTCTCTGTATCATATAAACATATAAAATAAATTATTAAACATTGAAGTAAACTATTTAAATCCTCAAGACTTTTGTAAAAAAATAAAAATATATAATAAATAAAGAAAAATGATTTAAACATTTTCTTAACAAAAAATAGATGAACAACAAATAAACTCTATTAAAATTATTAGCTTAATTCGATTTTGATTTGACATTTAACAATATTTTTGTTCTCATTTTATATCTATGTAGTTACAAAATTATTTTTCCAAACAAATAAATATAGTAACTAGTAAATTTTTAGATGAAATTGCATTTTTGAGAAAAAAGAGAAAGAATAATAAAATTTAACAAAAAAAAAAAAAAAAAAACAGTGAAAATAATATTCTGATTTAAAAGACTTTTGGACTTGAAAAAAATAAATAAATTTTTCTGGAAAAAACGAAAAGAACAAAAAGATATCTGTTAGACTACATTTACAGGAAAAAAGTAAACAAAAAGAAAATATAATAACAGTAGTTATAAATATATATTACGAGAAAAAAAAAATATAGTGGAAATAGTAATTGTCAACCTAACCTTTTGGACGTTATATATTGCATTTCTAAGTTTTAAATTTAATTTAAAATTTGTAAGACTTTTGTTCGCATTGAAATTTTTCCTAGTCAAATATTAGTAAAATTTTCTTAATGAAAAACTTAAGCAAAAACATTTTGACAACATGAGTTGGTAACAACATTTAACAGAACAAATTTTTAAAATTCTAATTATTTTTTTTTTTTTAATTTTTCAATTGAACATTTTTTTTTTTTTTTTAATTACAATGTTGAAAAGAATACGGAAACAAGTAAATAAAATCATATTCATATATATAAAGAAAATGGATACCAAAACAAAAATCAATTTATTCAAAAGGAATACAATTAAAACTAATTAACTACGGAATTAAGTTAGTGAGAACCAATAAATAAATAAAACCAGAGATAAGGAAATGTAAGAAGGCTATAAACAAATGGAAGTTGATAAAGAGGAGAAATTTAAATCAATTAAAAGAAACAAGGAAATAAACTTGAATAAAAAATGCTTAGCTTTGTGTTAAATTGCTGTTAAATGTATAAGTACCATGATAATACCAATAAAATGAAAAATTATAAGAATAATGCGTTTTTAATATTTTTTCAATGAATGTTTTAAGGAGGGTCGAACTCAAATGAGCTTTTCATGATCTGATATGCAACTCGTGAATCTTTAGCGAATTATAATTATTCCGATTCGATGCAGTTGATTGTCATAAGGTTAACGAAGCATATGATAACGGTGTTCATGAAAGCAACCATTAACATCATTAGGGTTCAGTAGTTAAACGTCTCTATAATCAAAAAGATTCTTCCCTTAACTTGCGTAAAGCTTTAAGCCATGCGCATTACACGAAGATACAGGCGCCTTAATAGAACATCATTATTTTTCGCAGCGAGTGGAGATTGGGTCCCACCTTATTTCGACAAATGACAAAAACTAGACTTTCTACCAAATCACTCTTCTTTTGACTCATTTTCATTTTTGGATATAACTACCTCGAAAACATATGACTAATCGATGTGAATTATCGCAGCTTTTTAAATTTTTTGGACCCCACTTTGAGTTTTTAAGTTTTGATCGCGGAGTCGTTGATGAAACCATAAAACTGTGTTTTACAGGAGAGGATTCAAAACTAATTTTTTTTTTAATCAAATAGCAAGAAATGCTATATGGAGTTATATATACTGCTTTCTAAATGACCGTTTCAAGAATAATTTAAATTATGTGGAATTATATCTACAGGCATCTTGGGGCGCTGTCACAGTGTTCTGAGTACTCCTTTCTCGAAAGAAGTTTGTTTAAACAAAATGCGGTATAGCGGATCCCGCGTGTTTGCCCAAAGCTAGTAAAACGCTATAGGTGACGACGTTAAGCACCAAGTATATTTACAGAAAATGTCTTCCGACATATGCAGGGGTGATGGCTCACACCTTTTGATATTACAAACTTATCGTGGATTAATTGGGTAATTTAGTTGCTTTAGTTTATGCCTTCAATAATAATCCGCAATAAAATAAATTTGCCTTATTCGCACCAACGAAATTTCAACATTTTACTGAATTTTGCCAAATGCTAAAGTAACTTGCAAATTTCCGGCACATTTTTTGGGAGTTGAAAATTCAAAATTTGCTAGAAATTCAATTCAAATTGCCGAAATTCACAATTTATTTATTTATTTATTTCTTATCAATAATACATTAAAATCTATTATTAATAGTAATGATTAAGAGCACTAGCAGCGAAGAACTATCGGCTCTAGTTTTACAATATAACACTAGTTTTCAGTTTGAGAGGACTCACTCTCTGCGATATTGTGAATAAAAAATGTATTATTCTTCGATATGTTTCAGGTCTTAGTTTTAATTATTATTATAAAGCATAATAAATTATACAGTATAATGTAACTTTTCAGAAACTTAACAAAGAAAACAGTACACAAAGAAGAGGATTTGTTCGGAATTTTTGACAATTTCCATCATTCTTGACAGTCTAAAATTCACTCAAATTTCTTTCTTATTTTTATTTTGAAAAACTGCTTGTACGATTATTTTCTTTTAATTTTTGAAAACATGCGTACTATGTCCAAAACTGACTGTCCTGAGGCAAACTCGTCCAACTCTTATTTTAACTTTTCGGAACTACCGAAACGAATAGGATGGGGTAAATTTTGATCGTGTCCTCAAAATGTTATAAATATAGTAAAATAGAGAAAGCGCTATATCACAATGGTATTAGGTAATTTAAATTTTGAAATAACATCTATTTGTATTTCAACGTATTTCTCCAGTAATTTTATTTTTATATTTTTATTTTTAAAGATGTCGAAATTATGTTTCTCTAAGTTGCCGCTGTGAAACAAAGGAGTTAGTGCTTATGTTAGCACCAAATCATTTCGCAGGATTGTATGGAAATGGCACTTCATTAGCAGTCCATTTAAAGCATGTCAATGAGCACATAGAATTACGTAACTGCCTCAAAGGAATCAAAAACAAGCTCAGTAAAAAAAAAGGAACAAAACTTATACTCGTGACAGACCAAAATGGTTAATCCAGCCTGACTCACTCATCACGATTATGAAGTCGGTTTTTGAGTAATGGGACCGGAGCAGATTCGTAAAAATGAAACTTTTTGATAAGCTCCAAACTAAATGAAAAATTGAAACCAAATTCAGTCAATTCTAATTGGCATATTTTTATGTATTCAAAACTCTTTCAACATCCCTTATAATTTTAGTTTCTGTTGCCAAAATAATTAATGATTGCAACAGCAAATTTTACTACAGTTTTGTCAATAAATCCTGGAATCATTTTTGTGGAGATTTTAGTTGGAAATTACTGTGTGTCTACTGGGCTACTGCGTGTCTACTGGGCTTAAACAGAAAATAATTTACCTAAAATAAATATAAATAATTAAACTCATCATCAAAGCATTGTGAAGAACACATATAGTCTCCACATTACAAATCAAATATTATGTTCTTATTTGACAATCAAAAAACATGAATCTATCTTGGCATATGATCGGGAGTGCAAATAAATAACGCTTTTCTGTAATGATAATTTAATGTTGATAGCGCCAGCAGTAAAATTTTAATGAAAATCAACAGTTTAAGAATAAAATACAAATTAAAAAAAAAATTTCTGAAGTATTAGACGCCTAATTGACCATCAAAAAAAATCTTAGGGTTGTAATATCGCCAAATTATTCTTTTGGTTTCTGATGATACTGAACGAACTGAAATTCTCTCTCATGTGACATTACTGTGCGGAAACAAGAAGGTTCAATCGTTCCATGATTACTTAAGACAAATCAGTAAAATAATTAATAATTAAAGATCCTTCTCTGCAATTTTGTTCAATACTTTTCTATGATATTGGGCAGGAACAACTGCAAAAGGAGAACAAAAACTATTAAAATACCTTGGTTTTTTAGAAATATATACATTCCTTACATTTGGAATATTTAATTAAAATAATTGAGTTTCAAATAAAATAATTACAAATCAATGCGCGCGTTGAATGAGGATATTTAGCGTTGAAATTCAAAGCGTATGTTTGTTCAATTCAATACGGAGTGAATCTACTCATCCGCTGTGTCAGGGTTAAAATACTGTTCTTGATTAAGGTTAAGTGGGAACGAGTTTAAATAAAAAAAATAATCGCCCGTTACTGTATTTCCTGCATCCGTTTACCATGCGAACACATCCCGGAATGACACCTGTTCATCTGACATTCATTTGACATTTCTGAGGTAATCTGGAAATAACCTCATGCACTTAGACTCCGTAGTAAAGCCGAAAGAAAAGAATCACAAATATTCGTTTTGTGATTCATTTCTAATTGCATTTAACCGTAGAAAGACGTAATTAAAACAACCTATCCACGAGATATTTTCGTAACCAACTGACATTTGATACATCATTCGTGTAATGGGAGATAGAGACTGGCGATTCTTTGTTTACGGTGGCGTTGCATCAATTACAGCTGAATTTGGTAAGTAACACCACAGCTATCGCTTGCTGAGTGATAAGGAATTACTATTATTTATACAAAACTACTGCCTTTTCCAGGAACATTTCCTATCGATACATCGAAAACCCGCCTCCAGATTCAAGGTCAAAAGATCGATGGACAATTTACACAGCTAAAATATCGCGGCATGATAGATGCCTTCATAAAGATAACTCGAGAGGAGGGTATTGGCGCACTGTATTCGGGGTAAGCCTTCAACAGTAAGATGTGATCGGTCTTGTAATTTTTGGTAATTTCCAGCATCTGGCCAGCGGTATTACGACAAGCGACCTACGGAAGCATCAAATTCGGAACATATTACTCTCTGAAGAAGATGCTCGACGAGAGAGGTCTACTCGTTGATCCCGAAACGGGTAGGGAGCCTATTTGGAAGAATGTTTTGTGTGCTGGAACCGCTGGAGCAATTTCCAGTGCAATCGCCAACCCAACAGATGTCTTAAAAGTGAGAATGCAAGTGCACGGGAAAGGTTCTCACGACAGAGGTCTACTGGGGAGCTTTCACGATATCTACAAATATGAAGGGGTGCGAGGTCTATGGCGTGGAGTTGGTCCTACAGCGCAACGAGCTGTAGTTATTGCTGTCGTTGAGCTTCCTGTATACGATTTCTGTAAATTGCATTTAATGAGTAACTTTGGGGATCATGTAGCCAATCATTTTATGTTAGTAGTTACGGAATGTTCCTATGCTTGTCTAATTCTGATTCTCTTTGCAGATCTAGTTTTGTAGCAGGTTTAGGTAGTGCAATTGCTTCCACACCGATTGATGTGATACGGGTTTGTTCCACTCATAACTCATCCATTTGAATTTCCTTTAATTGTTCATTATTCCAGACTCGGCTGATGAACCAAAGGCGTATAGCTGTCGCACACGGTGGTACCACAGCGGCAGCACTCTACACTGGAAGCTTTGATTGTGTGCTTCAGGTTAGTTAATTTTACAATCCTCTCTTACCAATTAATCCACATTTCTTCCCCCCATAGACCGTTCGAAATGAAGGCATTTTCGCTCTCTACAAAGGTTTTATACCCACGTGGATACGAATGGGGCCTTGGAACATAATCTTCTTCATAACATATGAGCAACTTAAAAAATTCTAGTACAAAAAAATAATATATCTAACGAACAACCAAAAGTGGCTAAAACAAGTTCAAAATGCGAACCTTGTTGAATACTACACCAACTTTTATCATCAGTGTGTTGGGGGATTAGATAGGATATAGGCTAATTCATTATAAACTTAAAAAATTCGAGTATATTTTTTTTTTTATTGGCAAGCCAAGTGTATACTAGAACAGAGAGTTAAGTTTTTAAAGAAAACAAATTTTATAAGTAAAAAGTGTATTTATTGAAAAGAAAAGTATTTTCCTAAAGAAAGAACTGTACAAAAAAATTGTATGCTTTTAATGATAGCATTTTAAGTATGAAATTTGTGTAATTTATTCGGGGTTACAGTCATTCGATTTGGGAAAGATAAACGGGTTTTATCTTTTTACAAAACAGTAGATTTGTGTTAAGCTTTAATTTGTTTGTATAATTTTTGACTGTTAACTTAGAAGGTGAAAAAATCTCAAATAAAAAATAAAAAAACTTACGAAACCTGAGAAAGTTGTTTTATTAATTTTTCTCATCGCGTCACGAAAATGAAGTGACATGTACAAATTTCGAATCGCATTAGTCCATTAAGTGACACGTTGTGCGTACGCTCTCTCTCTGCCTCTCAGTGTATGCTTTCAGTATCGCTCTACAAAACTGTTTTTTTGTTGCGTCACTAACGAACGAACGCCAATCAAATGGAGAAAACAAAAACGAACGGAGTGTTCCTTAGTTAACGGTCCATTTTGAAACGCATTTATTTGGAACGGCTGCTCATGAAACACATGCATACGTCAGTTATATATAATGCAAACTCAATAACACCAAACGATGAGTTCAACTGAGTTCATTCTGTAACATCGAACGAAGGTTCACTATCAGCAATACGTCACGATGAGTTGAACAGAGTTCATTCTCCAACATCGAACAAAATTGCACTGTCAACAGGAAATAGGAACAAAAAGAACAAAATTGAAGTATGTATTCTAATAGCTAAGAATTGCAGCGACGCTTGGAACGTGAACGCGAACGTGCACAGGCTTTCTCCTCTGTTCCTCTCCCCCTATTTCCTAAAAGCCCCTCATATTCCTTTTGGCGCGTGCGAATTATGAAAAAAAGAAAAAAAACAAGCAAAATAAAGATTATCGAATGTCAACTTAACTCGTACGTACTCGTATGTATCTAGTATCTACGTGAACATTGTAGATTTTATTCGTGACTTATGGTTTAGTTAAGTAAGTCAGTTTTTAAAACATCATCAACAAGAAAAAAAAACCGAAGCGTTTTAGACGATTGCCATTATATTTTGCGAAAAAAAAAATTATCGACCTCGTGTAAACTATGATTTTCTAGGTTTTTTTTTTTTTAATTTTAATGAAAGATAAAAGTAAGGCCGAGAAAATAATTATAATTATTTAGTTGAGACTTTTATCCCCTTTTGTCAAAATTTGAAAGTGCAGTTCGACCTTTTACTCATTCTGTTTTGCTTGGGGATACAGGATATCCTTTAAAGGATTGGTTAAATACACAAATTTTAAGAAACCTAACCCCTGAAGTTGGTTAGCTCGGAGAATAATAGAAAACGTAATTGCAATTTTGAAAGAGAAATTTCTATGTCTAAAGTAATTACATTCGCATTTCGCCGAATGTTTATTTGGACTCGCGAATTGTAATTTTACCCTACAATTATTGATATGCTGATACCCGTCAACAGCGGTGGAACGGCAAGACACGTTGACCGCATAGTGTTTAAGAAAAAAAAATATATATATATAAAAAGCTATTTAATGATTTTTTTTAGCGACTTTCGCGAGGCTCGTTGGGAATCTTTTCATCTCCGACTCTGTTTTCACACACAGTTCCGTTAGAACAATAAATGTCTTAGAACTGTAACTATTATTTCATATGAAAAGCAGAGTAGACATTCTGTCGGACATTTTCTTTAATATTTTTAAAATTTTTTTAACCGATTTTATTGAATTTCTTTTGTTGGTTAGGGGAAACTAATATGAAATAAACTATATATTCTCACATAAGAAAAAGTATATCTCGCAAATTAATAAGAATATCGAAATAGGGCTTATTTGTTGTATATATAAAAAAAAAATTTATTTGGAAAAAATATTTTTGGATTCTACTCAAAAAGCTCCTTTCAGCGATATGTTACATATCTATTGGTATATACAAACAAATATTTTTTTTTTGTACAACGACTTTTGCTTGTTCTGGTACCACCTCAACGGTTTTTTCCATAAACTATACCGACATTGTGTTTGGGTCTTTGTTCTACATAATTTGTATAAAACCGTGTATATAGCTTTTGAAGTTTACGAGCTAGAAGTAGGTGACAGACGGCCGGACGGGCTAGCGAGAGCAATAGTGTTCAGTGGTCTATTCCTGAAACAATGGAAATAGATGCGCGTAAGCATAAATTTCTATCCTCGCGTGCACAGCTTTTCTTGTGCAACGCATTCCTTAATTTTTTTGTAATTTTAACTTTTCTCTGAGAGATTTTTCCGCAAGTAAGGGAACAGACCAATTATCCGACCTATTTATTTGAAAATTTTAAAATAAAATGCAGATAAAAAACCCCGCCCAATAGCCGACAGATTTTTTCCAATAGCTTGGCATCACTACCAACTATATTCAAATACATTTTCTGAACACCTCACGACCCACTCAAATGTGCAGTGTCCCAGTCCGATTGTCATTTTTAACCGCGCGCGCCAATAATATTCCCATGTTTTCTCTCTTACTCATCTGCAGATGCTCATCGAGGGTGGTTTTTCCTTCTTTTCCAACAGCTGCTCTGTGCTAATCTCTTTGCGCACCCAAGTGTGTTTTATTCCATTTGCGGAAGCGAACTTTCCATTTTCCTCAATTTTTTGTGACCCCCTGCAAAACAAGTGCGAAAGAGACACGTAGTGATCTTCAACTGTGAGAATATCTCCACAAGAAGAGAGACAAATTGCGATACTCGATCGATGAAATCGTGGTGAAGAGAAAAGGAAAGCATTTTGCGCACTCAAACAACAAAAAAAGTGACCCAAAGAGGACGCATCTCAGGCACCTAAATCTATCCATCATCATCGGACAAAGTTTTAATATCGAAATTCATCCGTCATCATCGGACAAAGTTTTAATATCACAGATCAAGCCATTAAGAGATTCATTAGAAAAATATAAAATAAAAAAAGAAGTGCAAAATGCTTAGGGAATAAATAACAAACAAATTGTTTCGTTCGTGGTTGTGCTCACATCGCTTTTTCTGTCCTCTATTTGTCCACACGCAGTGTGAGTGGTGGTAGTGTGCAGCGCGTATCAATTTTGTTTCTCCTATCACATTCGAACGCAAATTTGTAATATTTTACTTGTTTGTCTGTTTTTTTGTGAAAATCAATCTGAGGAACGTTTAGAATATTTCATAGAACACAAATTGGAAGAATATCAAATTTTGAAGAACTGAAAGAAAAAAAATGGCGACATTCAAAATTCATCAAGACACTGAAAAGGAGAACGCCGCATACGCTGCCATGAAGGAAACCACCGCTCGAGGAGTAAAAACTGTTCTGCAAGCGAATGCTGCGGGGGCCAAGGATAAAAGATCCACATTTGCCGTCCTGAGTAGTGCGAATAATGCCCGAATCGGTGGACTTGGAGGAGTTAATCCCAAGACAACTGTAAGTTTAAGTTTTGTGGTGCAACTTTTCAACATAACCTATACACGGGGGGATTTTGAAAATTTGAATCCAATTCCGTTACGGTTGGGCGCAACGGAACTGCTCTAAGCCTGTTTCGTGATGATTTAACTGTTTGTTTGCTATTTTAGGCGGGTAGAAGGTTAATAATTTTATGTATGCTTGAAGTCTGCTGGCAAAAAAAAAAAAAAAAAAATGCAGATTTGGTTGTTTTTTTCTGTTCTCTTTATTTTGTGTTGTCATGGATTTTTCCACGACCTTTGTCCACCCTGTAAGGTGTTCATTCCAATTACAAATCGTATTTCAATATTGAAGAGGTTCTATGTCTACTCATCAAAATACTGCAGGCGAAAACAATTGCTGGACAATGGACAAGCCAAATTCTTGTTCATCAGCAGTGGAATTTTCATGTTGATACTTGGAATGCAATGTTTAAGTTTGTCTTTCTTTACGTCTTGCGTATAATTCACCTTCTCAATCGTTCTTATATTCTCCAAGCTATTTTTAATGAAATCAACTCAATATCTGTCGATATAGTTGCGACACAGCGAATTAGACCAGAATTCGTTTATACGAAGAGGTACAAGTTAGAGAGCGAACAATAAAAGCCCCACCACTGAAGGTAGACCATTTCGCCCCAAGAAATCCGGATCAATAAAATCAAGTTACGGAACAGACACAGTTACGTTTATGCGTGAACTCGCGACCTCGGTTGAGAAAGTGTATACAAATGTCGATGTAAGCACTTTGTCGAGTGTAATATTGTACCAACTGCATTATAAGGAAATGGCTCTTTCTTTTTATGTTTCCCTAATTGTGCCGGGTTGTGTAGTTGTCAGAAAATATCAGTTATTGGGTGGGACTGTTCACGATGATGTGATTTTGCACGTTCTGAAGTCACATTCAGCGAAAAAACAACATAACCAACGAGAAGTTGATTATCGTCAGAAGCGATGTCTAATTTTGGATACAATTATTCACTTCTCACTCTGAAAACATGGTTCTACTGTAAACTGTATATACATTGTTGTGCATGGCTTTTGTACTCTGAATTTCGTTTTGAACCAACGTCCAACGAAACATTTTACTATACCACCGCGTGTTGAAATTTTAATTAAATAATTATTCTTTTCCTTTAATATTAAGATCGCGAATCTGTTTTACTTGAGTTTAGCGTTTAGCAACATTGTGCTACAGAGTATCAACCAATAAGAACGCTTAATAGTAGCAGCAGTTACGATTCTTTGAAAATTTTGGTTGTTTGTTACGATATAGCACAATGTTATCAAACGCTAAAAGCTACTGATTCAACGAGCTGTTACCTGCCGGCCTAGTGGTTTTGCAAGGATCTGGTAGAGTAGCGTAAATCTATTTTAGCGGACAACATCCCGAAATGTCACTTCCCTAACAGGCTATGCTATGTCAATGGTGAGTCCACAAATTCAAATTAGGAGCGAAAACACAATTGTTGCCACTGCTCGGTATTTGTGTTAATAGGCATCGATTGGTAAATTTGAACCTATAACTTAATGACTTGCGTTTTTGATGTTTTTAAAATACAGGGTGATGCAGAATGAACTTTATGGTTTGAATTCGTTATAACTTTTTCTTCTAAAAAAGTTATAACGAATGACCGCCAGCAATAATCCAAAGGGTTCAAATCTGTGCTTCCTGAAGACCAATCTTTGGATGTAATAGTAACAGGAATATTGAATCTAAGCTACCGCTGAAGTGTTTTGGCTTTACGTGTTGTAGAAGAGTCTTGTTGGAAAACCCATCTTCTTCCATTTAAAGGGTATTTGTCAACCTTTGCCCCAGTTTCGACTCCTTTTTTTCACAAAAAATTGAGAACAGTAACTCCTTGATGCAGGATGATGGCCACGCTGATCCTTAGGAACTGTATTTTTTGCTTCTGCTTTGATGTTCTTGCATACATTTTATCGTTTTGTTTATTAAAAACTTCCTCGACGGTAAAAATCTGTTCGTTCGTAAAAAGCATATTTTCGTGGCCGTTGTCTGCGTGCCGGTGCAAGAGTCTCTTGCATCTTTCAAGCCTAATTTGCTTTAAATTAGGTGTCAATAGATGTCCAGTTGACTAAAGAAAGCCTTTCATGTTGAGATCATCCCGAATGAACCTTGACATAGATCTGGTGGATATATACATACATATGTATGTATATCCTGCTCACGTAATATAATTTTGTTTTCAAAGGGAATTTCTTCGAATTCGCTCGCGTATAGCTTTTACAACTTCTTAATCTGTCTTCTAATTGAGACGATTCAACAAATCAATTTATAGCTCAATCCGAGCGGTTTTAGTAATTCAAAAATTTGGTTAGCATTTGTTCCGCACTTATGCAACGCTATGACAGCAATACGATTTTCTTTCATACTCCACTCCATGATAACCAATTACTAACTGAAACCAAACTGCTGCTTTTTGTAGTATGTGTTCTAAAAAAAAGTTAACGGTACTATTCCTAATGTTATCTTCATATAGTTTGCGCTGCAAGTTTTGTAACATAATTTATAATAGGAATAGGTATATTTACAAATAGTTCTCGAAAAATATCGGAATACGGTGGGCTGCAAAGTCTTCACGGCTTCATTCGATTTTGATTATTTTCAGACAGACGTATCTACATGTCTGACGTAACTCCCAAGTTTCATCGAAATCCGTTGGGTGATTCTTATGTTAAGCGTGTGAGAAAGATGATTTGAAAACGTTTTATACCCCTTTCCATATCTTGTTCCCACTATATTTGATTTGGATCAATTTCAACTGCTAATGAGTCTTAGTCTATGTATGTGTCAAAGTTCGTCGAAATTCGTTTATTAGTTTTTGAGTTAGTCGGCTAACAAACTTGAGGTTGCTTGCAAATTAAACTTTACCAAAATGTTTTTAGTGGTTCTCAAGCCAGCGGTGTGAGTACAAACATGGTCAGATATGAAACAAATTGACCCTTTCAAGTATGAACATAGCTTTCTCTTTTCCTGCGAATTAACGAGAAAGAAAAATAAAGATAGTTCAAATAACTGTACGGAACACAAACCGCGCGAAGCACGACTCGCACTTGATTTTTATAAATCAACCTTCGAATGAAAAATTCTGAAATCCAACACATTTTTGATAAACGATTTCAAAATTTCTAATAATTTCTTGCACTATAGAAATGTGTTTGTCTGTCGGTCTTCCTGTAACTTTCGTCATTCTTACACTATAAATTCAAGAACCACCAACATGTTTCTAGGTCAGTTTCGGTATAATCTTGAAACCATTAGAATTGGACTGAGCTTGGAATAGAATTGGACTGAGCTGCGAAGCTCGTTTTCAACACTCTCTCAACTAAGTTTTTTTTTACCTTTTTTGGAAACCTTATCCAATCTAAATTAAACCTGCTGTCAAACTAATTCTAGTAATAATAAAACCCTCCCAGCTTCGCCTGAAAATAATTTCTAATTATGAGTTGTCTACTCAACCGGGGTGTATGCCTCCATTAAGTTTTTCCCGCATCGACAGCGCTTTTTCTATGACTTACTGCACTGTTTGGCCCCCTAAAGACACTGTATATTTTTGTTAAAACCTTTCCCAAAAATTTACCTATAGGCAGTGAAAATTATTAGATTACTATAAACAGACAGACATGTGTCTATGATACAATTTTGATTTGTTTCCTCCTTTTTTTCTTAGGCACTTCGTGATATAAAAATTGGAGGTAAAAACGATGAAAACGCCGGCGTGGAACAACGATATCAGCAGAAAAAATATGTTGGCACAACACCAGTGGAACAATTCAAGGCGTTCTCAGTGTACGAAGATGAAAATGCGGCTATCGATGAAGTCGATAAGGTCCGTAAAGAAACCTTGGAGGGAATTAGGTGAGTATAACAATGACTCCAATTCAATCGAGATTTTGATATTGAAAATTTTTATTTGCATTTTAAGAAATCCCCTGAAAGAAGTCTCAGCAATTGGTCATGATTCAATGTTGGAAACACCAATGTCTGTCACAGATGTCCTCTCACCGATGTCCATTGATAGATCGCAAATAATTGACGACGATACCCATCGGAAAAGAATAATCACATCACCAGTGCCAAGGAATGATCGTGAGCGATTTTTCGAAGTAATAGAATATCAGAATTCTATTTTGGATTACTTTAGGGAGAGTGAGGTGAGTTGAAAACATTCAGAAAAAAAAAGATTCTAAATCGCAAGGGAAACAAAGATTGAATGGACCAACACAAAAAAAAAAATTGTACCAATTTCTTTCTGTCGTTCCCATCCATACTTTCTTTGTTCTCATGTTGTACCATGTGCTATTTTTGGGCGCGAAAAAGTTCTACACAGATCGGAAAAAAAATCGGGAGAGTAATCTGTACATTAGATAGATGCAGATAGGGTGGGAATGTCCATCGTCGTCTACCTGTTGAAAACATATCTGAGAATTATCACAAGGAAGAGGTTAATGAAACAAGGAAGTTGTTTTCGCCCCTCTCTCATTCAAGTGCGAACCAGTTTTGAGTATTTGGTATGTGCTTAGTGTCTGAAAATCTTGGTTTTGCTTACCGAACTGGAATGATTACTTGCTGTGGTGCTTTGGTAATGAATGCAGGCACAGCCTTATAGAAAATTGTTAGATGAACGCTCTTAATTAAGACAATTTGACGTGGCTAAGGGGTTTGTTCTTTGGTTTGTCTCTGCTGTCTCTGTTGAATAGTGAATGTTTGAACTGTAACATTTACTCTAGGAAACAGCCATAGTAAGACCTATTCTGATGTATGGGCCATTGGTCCGGTGGCTAGCACTAGACAAGGAATGTCTAGCAAGTATCTGTATAATGGTTGCGTTGAGAACAACTCTTCCTGTTGCACTAGAAACAATGCCCAATCCGTTGACATCTTTTGAAAACTGGTGGCTGTAAAAGAACCACTAAGGGCACGGGAGTATGATTCTTCTCCAGCCCATCTGACATTAAGTCTGGAAGCAATAAAGAATTCGGAATTGCCAATAATAAGATCCACGTTGGTTAAACAATGCCATGTATCTTGTTTTGGGATAAAAATGATTGGAGGAATATTTTGTTCCGTTTCATTCGACGAAGTGCGAAAAGGTTGAAACAACAACTCTATGGAATTTATAGCGACATAAATGTGCAAATCCATCGGCAACGATGGCTAGAACATTTACGATTCGGACCCGAGAACCTTTGAATTCACTACAACTTAGTTGAAAAGTGGAGACCTCAAGTAGCTTCGTGCGCGAAGACTCCATGGGGCAACGTAGCTTTCAAACTGCTTCATTTTCTTCATCGTCGCCACAGTTTTGAAAGAACTTGTTGGCCGATAATACAATTTCCTAGTAGACCCTTGGATTTTCTCCTGTCTTGTTCTGTTATGTTACAAACAGGAAAGCACAAAAAACTTGCTTGTACTTTGGCGATTTTTGTTCTTCGCTAAATCATTTGGAACGTTCTTTGTCTGATTAATCGAACTGGGTGTTGCCTGGGGAAAATGGACACGTTCAATGGACACGTTCAAATAGAGCCGTCTTTGCTGGGTTGATGAGGGGAGAAAAGACTCGACTCATCCCACTTAGATCCTTGTGGACCCATTGTGATGCCCAATGGAGGGTTGGTCCCAGATTCTGTTCTGGGTTCCTACCTTACTGCTCTTTAGTGATTAGGGTCTCCAACCATCGTGACGTCCTGAGAAACCTGGAAAGACTGTTTAATGAGAGTGCATCTATCGACATTGACAGCGATATTCTGTCATTTTTTTAGAAGTTAATTGGTTCTGGCTTTGTCGTATTTTGGTCAAAGCTTCCTTGATATATCACAGGTGGTAAACGAGTTCCACCTATAGTTGGCTGTCATTAGGATCTTACACTCCACTCGCTCTCTGAGGTTACAAAATGGAGGCTTAGTCTATTGGAGTGCTCGATTGTGGTCTATTGCAGACACTTTTCTTCCTTATCTCATTTCCGGTTATATCCCTGTGACAGAGAGTAATATTGTGCTGCGAGTCAAGCACCCAAGTTCTTCGCGACAGTGTCGAACTTGCGTGGACTTGATTTTAAAATCAAAAATTGCTTTAATAGCCGCCTGACTGTCAATAAAAATGGTGATATCATCTCGTGGTATTGCCGTGATTGATATTGATACCATACTGGCAGCCTCTGTCACTGCCAAGACTTCCGCTTGCACGACACTTCTGTGGTTAGGAAGTCTGTTTAGTTTTTCGGAGTATATACCTGCGCCCGTTCCTATATTCACCTTTGACCCATCCGTGTAGACTTGTCTTCTGGTTCATTGGTTTCCCATTATTCTCTACATGGGTTTTTCTGATCTTACTTTTGCCAATGTTTGAATATGTTTTTTTGATGCTAAACATTGAATCAATCCATCTACAGAGAATTGGTTCTACGTTTAGTTTAGAGACAAATCTATGTTCTTAGATTAGTCCAAACTGGCTGGTTACTGTTGTATCTATAACATGTGGGCCTTTTCTGATTTCATGAAGAAAATATTCCTTTACAGTTCAGTTAGGAGCCTCAGCTTTCCAATGAATTGAAATAAAATTAGCAGCGAAATTCGAAGGTTAAAGAATTTTGCTCGCGGTTACCTCATATTCCGCATGTGTGCTCCTTCTAATAAGTTAATTTTTAGCAGATGTTTTCTTATTCTACAGTGCTCCGCGAAGTATGTATCTCCACAGTAGTCAAGAGCCACGCGCCCCTTGTAAGTAGGAAATCAGTCATTCGGTTGTTAACATCTTGGAGTACGTCGATGTTTTTGCACAGATTATATCAATTTAGCCTCCCTGACAACACATCTTTCTTTCTCAAGCGTTCAATGTCTGTTATACTTTTGTACTTATCCCCAGCTCCGTGAAATCGAATTGACTGCGACGTTGAGAGATTTTAAAAGTGTCTTTAATAATTTACCCAGAACTGAAAAAGCTCCATTCGAATTCTCAACACACCCAAGAACATCATTCAATCATTTCTCGTGCATAAAACCCACTTAAAGGTGATGACAACTAGAGATTCAAACTTGAAACGATGAGATTAAAAAGATTCATTGCCCGTACTTCCCTTCTGTGTAACTACAGTAGTAATTGTGTTTCTCATCCTTTGTTGATAGTTCCTTCCTTAAACATTTGACGAAATATTACAGTCATTCCTTTAACAAATTATTTTTCAAAACAACTCTTTCATCATTTTGCTCTACGTCGCCATCTCTCTATAGAAATTCAAAAGCAATAGTCAGTCAATGTTTTCTCCTCTTATAAAAGGACCAAATAAATGGAAGCATAAAATTCAAGTACTGCAGATATGTTTATAAGTCTCCCAAGCATTGGTCCTTATCATAAATTCGATTGACTCCAAAGCATCAGCAGCACACAGGAATACAACAGTAGTAGCAATGCTCTAGCTCCTCTGACTCTGTGTGTACAATTTTCTCTTGAGATTTACAATTTCAAGTTTTTTTTTTTTTTTTTTTTTGTCGGTGTGGAATTTTCCCATCTTACCCTATCGTATGCACCCTTGCAAGAATTGCAATTTCAATATGAAATATAAAATCACCCTGCTATAATATAGTCAGCAGATATTCCCTCTTTCTTTCGGTTTTTATTGGTGGTGGCATTTTGAAATGGTGAACTTCATATTTAGTTTTTTATAGTGCAAGACAAATATTCCATCAAACTGTTGCACTTTTGTATGAATTTGCATTTTTTTTTTTCATAAGATTACGTGACTTTGTTCACAGTAGTACATATGTAGTATGCTTGAGGCTCTGGATAAATTTTGTTGGCATTAATTACAGTTGTGCCATTATTTAACGCTCCATCACCTAATTACCTTGGGCATAAGTAATTAATTATTTAGACGAACATTTTAGCAAGGACATCGGTCACAATTAGCGATTTAGTATTTAGTGCCAGCTTAATTACGAAAAATTTCAGGGAATTGTTCCCATTCTACTCAATTAAATTTGGCGCTGGCAAAGTAATGCATTTGAATGGTTTCGTGGAAGAAAATTTGTATACATGTATGTATGTACTCGTATGTATAATGGGCGTTAGAAGTCTCTGCCTGAGACACATAGCAACCTTTCATTCTCTTTGATCCTACACACGAGACTTACACGGAATCGTTTCTAGGAACAACGAAAAGTGAAAATATTATATTCCACTTTAAATTGCCATCAGCTGATATACTGCGAGTGGGTTTAAGGGATGTTTCTAATGTAATCAGTAATTACGTAAATTGGCAGAGAAATTTCAAATAAGTTTGCTATTTGGATAATTTAGCATCTAACAGAGGGGGTTAGCATGCGGCCAATAGTACAAAGGGTGTTCCATAATTTTTGTTGTTTGCCTTAATTCAATTAGGCTTTTTGGAACAAAACGAATTCGGATCTGGACTGTATGAAGAGTCTGCTGTGAGTCCTGCTTTATGTGCCGGTGCATTATCGAAGTGTAGGTGCCACGATCGTACTGCACCAGCTCCCATCCTGTGCGGAATACCACTGCTGATTCTCAAGCATAACTGCCTTCACCAAACTGTCTTTCTGCAAAATACGGCCATCATTTATTTGTTAAAGGAACGATATATTCAGGGTTGACTCGGAATCCTCATCGATTTTCCACTATTGAATTTCTTAATATTTTTCTACGCCCGTTTAACTCTGCAGTCCGTTCGGGTGTATGGGCATTAGATAGAAAAAGAGTACAAAGCCTCCTAATTTGGAAATTGTCGGCCACAAGTCGGTGTAAACTGGATACATGAATGCCCAAGTTCTCCTCCATATGTCGATAGGTCACTCGTTTATCTTAGAACATTAGTTTGTGTAACTTGGCCACCGTTTCAGGAGCGAATACTTCATTTGGGCGACCGATATATGGTCAATCTTCCAGATCAAACCGTACCCCCTTGAACTTTATAGTTTGGCAATCCTAGGGGAGGTATGGAGTATCCCCAATTGCACCAAAGGATGTCTAATCTTCTAAAGATTCGCATACCTGAATACTCGATGCAAGGAATATGCCTACGTACTATCCCACACC